>RXPK01000216.1:2024518-2630483 GCA_004143645.1 Protaetia brevitarsis
TTAAAATATGTACATTCAAGGTTACACTCATTTAGACGTTACATTAAAATCCCATTCTTACATTTTTTTTAATCTTGCAATGGACATCGGTATATGCATAAAGCTTAAAACCCATGCATTTTCTGCACCGCGCATGCATCAGATATCCTTCTAGCGAACAGCCACCAATTGAAGGCGCGAAGTTCAATATTATCGTTGTCTTATATTTCAACTGATATCAGTAATTTGCCATATAATATCAATACAGTTCATAAATAAACAAATAAAATATTTACTGATCACTCTCTTTTAGAAGATGGACTTTCTGGTTCGGAGCTCTGGTTAATGTGCGCTAACTCACGAGTTGATTTGCTGTTAGCAGCTGATGAGGCTGGCTACAGTATCACACGATGACGCTACCAATACGGCAACAGCTGCTTGTACAGTCGGAGGTACAATCTGGATCGGCGATATTGCTGGTAGAGTCCATGCATATTCGTAAGTATCCAGTTTCAACAAAATGGGAATTATTTTCACCTACGTGAAATTTCATATTTAGTTTTAATTCGATATACCTACATACATGTATTTTGTGACACTTTAAAGCGTTAATTTTTAACAATCAGTACATATACTTATACTCTTACTATACAGAGAGACAAAAAGATATGTTTTAAAACATTAGGCTGTTCGAACATGCAGTTCGCGAACGGTTCGTGATCACGTGAACCAATCAGAGAACAGATTGGAGTTCTCGCGAACTGGATTGCGTTGTCTGAAAGGTTCACATGATCGTGAACCGTTCGCGATGCATGTTCGAACAAACCTATTGTTATTTTCACGTGTCTTGAGAAATTCTGTTTGAAATACTTGTTAACTTCTTTAAAAGTAATGAAATTTTGTGAACAGACACGTGAACTTCCGCGATCATTGTTTATATTCTGCTTGACTTCCTATTTAATAAAAAGTATTTATTTTTACACTTAAAGTCTACAAAAATAAAGTTACACTATCCAAAACAGTAATACATTAAATTCACTAAATTACTAATTATTCATTATTTATATTTACTACTTATTTTTTTTCGCTCTTTATTTTTACCGTTTTCAGTAATTTCCATTGCGAATTAACGCAGCAAACAGTAGTGTCCTCTACGAACAGTTTCGTGATCTCCGTTCTATAAAGGTGGCGCCATCTGCCGGCGCAGCAGGGAACTCCCATTCAAAATTCAAAAACAGACGCGTGCGCGTTGCAATAAATATTTATGCAAGTCATTTATTTCTCTTTACATATTTAGTTGAGGTGGTTAGAAATAAAAGAAATAAAGGCTTGCTAGTTGAAACAAAACAATAACGTCATAACATTTACATTATTGTTAATGTTTACATTTTTATCAAAATGTTTTATTTCTATTTTTTTGTTCACTCTCTGTATATGAAATTTTAATGCTTTACCTCATAAAAACATTTTTTTGCAGAGTTACCGATGGGTACAAAATATTTTCCTATAGTCTCGAAAATGAGGGAAATACAGCTGTTGAAGCATTTCTTTATCTACCTATGTTAAAACGTGTCTCCTGCACTTTATCGAATGGCCGACTATTTTTACTCAATTCGGATTCCTTACCGAAAACACCAACAGCTGCTGAAGGCTCATTCGTTATGACTGAACTAGGATCCAATAGCGTGGTGACCTGTATGTGTTCTTTGAACAGAGAAGAAGATAAATTATGTGAATTGTGGTGCGGCCAGTCAGAAGCACAAATATCAATATATACCATAAAAGATCAGGGCGTTATAGCGCAAGAGATTTTAAACCATTATCAGCCAGTCATTTATAACATTCAGGTAAAAAAACTGGTTTCTGACGGCGTTGCAGTTTGGTCGTATATTCATCCCGGGTGCATTATATACCAGTGGGATCCGAAACTACGGTCGATAGTTAACAAACTAGATTGTTCGAAACTGGTTCCATGTTCGGAAAGCTTAAAATCTATAGCTATTGAAGAACATCTGAGTCCAACAAATTGCCAAGTAAAATATAATCCATTCCACAATTTGATTATAGTTGATTGATGATTTTAATTGCAGGTTACGAGTCTGGCTGTTTTGAATGACGAACTGTACATTGGAACGACGTGGGGCTGTGTAATTATAGCTGAGAAAATGACCTTGCGTCCTATAACAATATTTCGGCCGTACGAGGAAGAAGTTCGCGCCATTGTACCGCTATTACGTCTAAAAACCACCAATGACAGACAAGACTACACCCCGCTATTGGCCACGATTGGTCGAGGATACCGCAATCTATTAACTCGATACACAGATGTCTCTGCGAATGTCACGAGCGTTGTTCAGAGTCCTATGTCGAGTCATAACCCTTTCATGACGAATAAGCAGAACATGTTTCTATTACTTTGGCGAGCAGAGCATTGGAATACTACTTAAGATGATTTTATAAATGTGTTATATTCGGCGATTTCGGAAAAGGGTTAGTGATCGTTAAATTTATAATAAATTACAAAAAGCGCCGTCACAATAAAGAATTTTAAATCATCGGGGCATCTAGCTGCAAATTAAAAACGACAATATCGCTAAGTTTCAGCCTTTTTCATTATCGCAATCGACTGACTTAAAATTATTTTTATTTACTTTATTTATTATAACCGTATTAATTTATCAGTTTTATGTTATACGAATTTGCTGTTAAACAAAACGAATGACATAAGGTCAAGTAGAAGTTTATACAACTTAACAAAGAAATCGGTACCTTTATATTCCGTTAATCGATCTTGCTATAAAATATACATATACGTGAAATATATATTTTCTCTGTGAAATAATCCCAATGAAATGACGTTTTAAACTTGAAGTTGCTCTAGAAAGTATTATTTTAAGGATCGTCCTTGTAATGTAGTATAACTTGACCGTTTTTATACAAAACTTAGGAATGCTTCCTGATTAATAAAAAAAAGATCGATGTTTAGACCAGTGCTCGGTAGTGTAGAACTACCGTTCTAACACAGAACAGCAATAAAGAGAAACGCCAGATTTTAAAAATTAGATATTGCAAACTTCTTCTAGATCCCTCACTACCAACTATACTAGAAGAAGTTTGCAGTATTATCAGCGCCAGAGTTTGAAGTATTTTTGTCAAAAATTAGATATGTGTCGATTTTCCTTAATCTCATCAGTGTGATACGTCTGCTAATAAGAGGTAGTATTTACAGATTACGTGTAATTTAACAATGTTATGATTACATTTTCAATTCATTTTTTAATAATTTATGAAATTGTAATTTTTCGCTAACAATCGTAACGTATCTGTTATGAATAATCACAATTTAAGATTAAAAGTTATGTTATAGCATTGTTAAATTAAAAATTAGGTGGAATATTGACCAATATGCTTGCAAAAATCACAGACATATCTAATTTAACCAAAAAATAACCTTCATTAGTAGTCAGGTTAGAAACGAAATCACTAATAAACTTCTAAAAGAGAATAACATGTTGCTTGTGTTAATATACAAAATATAATGAAAATGTAAGTAATAAATCAACATGAACTTAAAGCAGAAAAACTTACTCTGAAAACTCGAAAGTGAAATACACCCCTAACAAGCAATCATCTGAAAGAATGTCAACTGTACCTGTCTTAAATTTGGTTTACTCAATTCTGAATACTATTTATTAAGAATTTTAGTTAAGCATTAGAAAAAATAGATTTTTTTTTCTTGTATGTTTTTATCACAACCAAAGACATTTCGTAATGAAACCAAGCTGAAGAGAATGTTTGAGCAAATCTGGAACTGATTAACGAAGAGCTCTTTATTTTGAGTAAGTGACAGGAAAGGGGCAAAGAAGTCATTGTTTAAAGATGAAACTGTAAGCAATAATCAAGATATATTGGTAAAAAATATAAATTCGAAATTAAATCGTAACTATCTTGTTTTAAACGAAGTAAATTACCTAATTGATTCCTAAATATAGGTGATAATGGAGGTAATTTATCATTAACATTATTGCACGAAGAATACCATCAGGCTTAACCCATAACTACCGCGACCCTAGTTTTGTTGCGTATTGACCATATAGCCATGCCAGTCTGACAGACCGCTAATAGCAGTTACGGGTTAAGGTACATCTTTAAATAATGATTATTGTAATCTGATCTGCCAAGGTGTCTTGAGCATATTAAAAAATTTTCTACAAAATTATATGAATTGATTCTTTAATCCTATCAGTTCTTCGATACCTAGGAAATTCGCAATTTCTGTAAATATTAGGCATACTATAATTACACAACGAAAATTTTGAATCAAATCTAGTAAATTCATTTAAAAGTCAAAATTTAGTACTTACGTTTTGAAAAGCACAGATGACGGCGTTTTAACTTTGTTGGCGGCAAAAGTGGCAAAATCGTAATTATAGAGGAGAGAACGTGAGAATTTATAACAAACCTTTAAAACCATTGGGAAAATTTCGTATATTTCCTACGTGCATCATATTTAGAATTACAAGTGTTTAAGAATAGTTTAAGGTTAGAGGTTAGTACGTGTTAGTACTGTCATAGCTAGGGATGGTCGCTTCGGATCGGACCTGTTCTTTTCGAGCTGGTTCGCTTATCGGAGTAGGTGCACGAAGTTTGCTTTTGGTAAAAGAGCGGGTTTGCTGATCCGCCGGATGCGAATGCGTAGAACTGAATGCAGCTTCGGACTCGATCGACTCGATTGAACCAATCCAGAGTGCCGGAGTCGGAACTATTGCACCAGAGCACATGCACCCGCATTGGTTCTAAACCTTATCACAGTATAGTATATAGGCAGTAGTGTCAAGAGCTGTCGGTACCTTTGAAGTTTGTGAGTCCAAGTTTTTCTTGCGCAACCTGCCACGCGCATGAGAGCGGCATTCTTTACTTACGACTCGGGCCGAGCGCTGTCGATTAGTCTGCATTTCTTCGATAAATCATGGAGGCATTTAAGTCCAAATTTAAATGAGAAAATATAAGAACAATTAAAAATAATAGTACATAAATAAACCGGATGCAATTAGAATGTCGCATTTAAAAAAAAATCCATGTAAAATTCAGAATCTACAATTTTTTTTCTGTAAACATATGCAACTATTTAAAAATAACCGAGAACACATTATAAAAATATAGTAGGTACTGATTAATATACATTTAGAAAAGAATTACTATTTTTTTTAGGGTTACTTTTGAGGATAAATGTTGTTCTTTTAAATAACTTCCACTTCAATACTTTATATGCAAGGAGAATTGTTAGCTTGGTTAAATTTTTATTTTGCCTGGTTCGTGATAGAACTGATTGTCCATGGCTTTCAAGTAGACTTAATTTTAATATTGCAAGCATACACACTTGTTCCTATGTAATCTTCTACTGTGTTTCACATCGGACCAATGTTCTACGTACATCCCCTATTTCTTTAATGTGCAAGTATTTCAATAGAATCTAGAATCTCTGATGCCTGTGACATTCATAACGATAGTTTAAATTACATTACAGAGTTTGTATATAATTTACATTAGTCTCGCTCGTAAGAATTTATTGTAATTATTTTATATAATTTACACATGTGTAATATGTATTGCAGATGTGCGCATTGTATTTTTCCTGTAATTGGGTTTTACCTGTCGCAAAATAAATTATTATTATTAATAGTAAATTGTAAAAATACGCTATGTTGCACATAAAATTTATTTAAGGTAAAGTCAGGTAAGTGTGTAACCGGGGCAAGTGTGTAGTTTATTTTTAAAATTGAAATACGGACGTCCTCTTGTTATAATACTAATGTACTAAACTTCATACTATTAGTTTTACAAACAAAAGTTCGCATCTCCTAACCTGTAATAACTTGAATATCTTGTGAATATATCATACCTTATTAAACAGGCATCAGTTTAGTATTACACACTTGGTCGAACTAAAGGATAATGCTATTAATATATAAAATGCGGAACGATTACACACTTGCCCCATTTTGCTGGGTAAGTGTGTAGTATTGACAGTGTTTAAAATTTCTTTTTTTTCTAGTAAACCGTTGATAATTATAAAAGGCATATCTATTGAAGGCTTACAACTGGGCATATATTACGTACTTCTATGTGTAAAATTTATCAAAATGTCTTATTATGTGAACAGTGTTACATTATCTTCGCACTATGCAATTTTACTACACACTTACCTGACTTTACCTTACAAGTGTCAACGAATCAAACACAGATGTACAATAAAATCCGTGCTGCAACAAAACATAATGTTACAAAATGAGGTTATCGCAGCAATTTTACAGAATCCAGTCACTGTAAAGAGTCGGTGGGCACAATAGAACTTTTATTATCACAATTGTAAAATTTATTGTCATATGAAAAATATGTTTTAATATTTAGATTAAGTCCTTTGTTCTGTTGGCCTACCTGCTTGTTCTAAGTCACCCGATCGGCCCGGGTGTGAAGCGTGTCTTATGTTGACCCTTGTGTTCATACGAATTCTTAGTTTTTTTTTAATTTATCACAACATGTACGTGGCTAATGGCTAACGCTAAGGCCAATAACAACAATATTGATGAAATATTTATTTTATAGTACAAAACGAAAGATCAATGTCTACCATTTAATTTAAGTTTAATTATGAAAAATTATGTCACCCATGTGACGACCATGTTTTTGAATACACACCTCAAGTCTGTGACGGAAGTTGTCCATGATTTTGACTAATAGGTTTTGTTCAATAAAATGCACTTTTTCTGTAATAGAATCTTTCAACTCCATTAAAGAATGGGGTTTGTGAAGAAAAGCACGTTCCTTTAAATACCCTCAGAAAAAAAAAATCATAGCTGGACAAAACCGGTCATCTTGAAGGCCAGGTCACGTCACCGAAACAAGGAATGACGCGTCAAGGGAACATTTCATTCATTCATTCAAACTACCATCCACATCCCCTATCAACGTTTTGGTATGGAGTTGACCTTTAGTCGACCTCCATTTCTTTGTACTTTCTTTATCTAACCAGGTCCAGATCTCCCTTCTTGCGGAATCCTTAGTAATCCCACATACGGGCTCTGGACCCATGAAGTGTCTCTTAGAGCCCTCCTTGGCTAGTTCATCAGCGATTACGTTGCCCTTTATATCCTCATGTCCCGGCACCCAAATTAGACACCCTGTTGTCTCGTGCCAGTGCATTGAGGGATTGTTTGCAGTCCCTAACTAGTTTTGACCTAGTTACAGGGTTTGAGACTGCCTTAATGACAGCCTGGCTGTCAGTCATTATGTTAATTTTCCTCCTCATGCAGCCCCCTTTTGCAATCATTTCTGCACAGGCTGCAAGGGCGAATACCTCTGCCTGGAAGACCGTTGTATGTTTCCCCAGGCTTATGAATATCCTTTGATTAGGACTGGGCCCGCAAATACCGGCTCCTGTCCCCTGGCTGGATTTGGATCCATCCGTATACCAGTTTTCGTTAGCAGTGATCTTACTACGCGCTTGGTCTCTGTTCGGTATGGAGATTTTCACCTTTTCAGTGAAGATAATTTCGGGTGTCATGCTGTCCGTGGGCATTTGCAGCAATGGCCCGTCCAGCAACGTCCCCGTAGTATAAGTGTGTCCTCCCACCCTGAAGTTGGGATGCCACAGGTTGTTGGCTTTCAGTCTAAGGATCGCATTCATTGCCCCCGCTCTCACATAGAGTTCCAGCGGGGGAGATGCCCTGGCAGTGTACTATCTTGTTGTAAATAAACATTTTCTATGTTTATTTGTTGTCTTTGAAGTTCTGTTTGAAAAAACGTATTCAACATGTAAACGTAGCGATTAGAGTTCACTGTTACCGTAACATCATTCTCCTCAAAGAAATACGATCCATCGATTACACCAAACTGGTTTTTTGTGAATATTGCAAGGATTATGAAGGGCTCAATAGCGAAAATTTTGTTTACTTACTGAACCATTTAACTGGAAATGAGCTTCATCGCTCATTATCAATACTGGGTTTGGATTTTCTTCAAACAACACTTGCATACACATAGCGAAGTCGCGACGTTGTGAGTAGTCCCTCACATTCAGCTGTTGAACCACCTGCATTTAATAACAGTGGAATTTTAAATCAAAACGTAACATTTTTCTCACAGATTCTCGGTTTATCTGTAACTCGCGTACATGTTGTCGTGCCGATCGGCTGGGATTCCTAGTGATTGCCTCTGTCACTCTGACGATGTGTTCTGGCACTTCTTCTAGGGCCTGGCGACTTTTTCTTTGCAATGTTTCCTGTTAATGGGAAACGTTCACCCCATCACAGGATCATATAATGGCTTCGGACTGTACCATTCCGATCGATATTAAAATGCCGACGAAAGATACGCTGTGTTGCAACGACAAATTCACCATTACGAACAAACGTATCGTACGCAAACACGCGTTGCTCTATCGTCCAGGCCTCCATTGTAACTAAAACAGTAAGCCACCTTGAAACTAATATCCCACGCGCATGTCTCTATTACCACTTTCAGCTGTGTACTAGCCGTTCTAAAAATGTCCGCTTTCCGTATGTCAGCCTGTATAACGATTTTTTACCGTGAAATGTAACTAATTTTGCTGTAGATTTAGAA
Source organism: Protaetia brevitarsis (assembly GCA_004143645.1). Taxonomy (NCBI): domain Eukaryota; kingdom Metazoa; phylum Arthropoda; class Insecta; order Coleoptera; family Scarabaeidae; genus Protaetia; species Protaetia brevitarsis. The sequence goes on from RXPK01000216.1 coordinate 2,033,120, forward strand.
CAATTTTAGCCCACAAAGTTGGTATAAATTAAACGTTATGTAGCATGCAGGTACGAGGAAGGTCGCTTGTTAGCTTTAAACACCTGTAGGTTTCTCGTAGCGTTTTCAGTAAGTCAGACCGGGCGTTGTAAACATTTGGTACGAGTCATTTTTCCGAGCACTGGTTTAAAAAAATCTTCTGATTAACGGAGTGTATTTTACTTCGAACGTTCACTTTTTAACCTGTTTAACCATTCTCATATAGACTTTATGGTATTTTTTATTGGCTTGATACATAGGTACCATTTAGTTACTATAATTCGATTATCTTGGAAAGGTGAAATTTTATGATTGACGACTAAATAAAACATTTAAAAGTATAAGTTGTAGTTTTAATTTTTTCCATATCCCTGTATTGTAAATGCCTACATGTGATTAGTAGGGCGAAGCATTTTACATTTTATGCGACGATTATTTTCAATACGCACAGGCGGAGAACGAGTTGGGGTCTCAATAAATCGCTAGTTGGGCTCTCAATAAATCACTAGTAACACTGCTCCCCACTCAAGCCGCGAATTTAAACACGAGTGTATCTAGTCGCTGTAGAAATTTATTCACTTCTCCTATCTTGCCAACACTGATATGCACAAACATCAGTTATCGTAGGGCAGTAAGCATCTGTGTGGTGTCCGATACGTTAGTAGAATTAATTTTAGGAGTGGCTATTAACAGTAGACGCATTTTATAATTCTTTCTGTTATGTATACAGTGTACTCACGGGAATATTCTACAAAAGCTAACTTTTTTATTTTTAGAGATACAGAGTCAGTTAAATGGAGAAAGTTCATGTACTTTTCCATCTATATTTCGTACTATGGCATAAAAAACAAAAGAACGCTTGGTTGCTAAGATACGACTATAGCATGTATTTTTTTAAATGGGACACCCGATATATTTTTGCATTGTTGAGTTTATCTAATCATTGGCTATAACAAAGTATAAAACGACTTTTCTATAAAATCACAATTACGAGAGTTATAAAGAAAATCATGCTCAGTTCATTTGAGGTATTCACAAAACATTCAACAATAGCTAACTTTTTTTATTTTTAGAGATACAGAGTCGGTTAAATGGAGAAAGTTCGTGTACTTTTCCACCTGCATTTCGTGCTATGGCATAAAAAACAAAAGAGCGCTTGGTTGCTAAGGTACGACTAAAACATATATTTTTTTAAATGGGACACACGGTATATTTTTACATTTTTGAGTTTCTCTAATCATTGGCTATAACAAAGTATAAAACGACTTTTCTATAAAATCACGATTACGAGAGTTATAAAGAAAATCACGCTCAGTTCATTCGAGGTGTTCACCAAACATTCTACAATGGCCAACTTTTTTGTTTTTAGTGTCCAAACTTCTGGCACCTGAAACAAACCTCAAGCCGACCGGCCGTCTCCTTGAGGTTATAGATCGTTGTCTGCCCCCGTAGTAATCTAACTGGCATTCTTCATTCGTATTACCCCCAAAGGGGTAAAGCCCATGCTTTCTAAGTCCTTACGCACACCCTCAACGGCGCAGCGGCCTCAATGGATATACCCCTGATGACGACTTTGAGGAGTTTCTCAGACGGTAGTTGGCATGTATAATAGGGCATCTTCTGTTCCGTGAAGAACTTCGTAATGCCCCTGAAGTCATGTTCTGTGGCCGAATACACCCCATACAGCACCTTTCATTGCAATTACATATTAAATACGTAACAATATTGCATTTACATTACATTTTATTACGTATGAAATATAACGTGTTAAATATGTAATTAATGTAATATGTTTGATGTATTCAAGTGAAAATACATATATAATACATAGCAGGTATATTGCGCATATTATATAAATATATTAAAGATCAAACATGTAGTTGATACATATTGGACAAAATGTATTAATCCGCCATCATTTGTTGGTGCTTGGTGCATTTAGCGTAGTCACCGTAGTATCAAGTAGTATCCAGTAGCATCATTAACCTAAAAAAACTTGATAGTTATAATCGCCGGTGATCAGATATTAAAATAGTTATTATATATGTGAAAAATAATTTATGTGAGTCAAAGGTTAATTTTGGATTTGTAATGATTAGAATTTCCATACGATTGTAACTGTACAATATTAATGCGTATTTGATTATGGATGTATTTTTTTAGGTTAATTTTTCATATTCACATATTTACAGATTTCATTTTATATATAATATTACATATCTCAAATTATTGTAGAGAGACTTTTTGAAATTGAAGGGTGGGACAAATCTACAGGATGTAATAAAAAACATTTTCAAAGCATTGATGAAGGATGACAGTTGGAAAGGAGCTCAAGGGAAAAGAAAACATTTCGAAATTTTAAAACCCTTAATTTAATTATATTAGGTAAGTTGTAAAATGTTCATAGTATTCTATGTATAGTATACTTTTCTATATTTGTAGCTGTTGTTCGATTGCACGATATAAATTCAACCGAAGAAATGATTACAAAACTCATGATTAATTGGATTGCTCAAGTTCCTACACGTCTTCACAGAATTGCGTGAGTAAATTATATTTATTTTTCTAAATATTAATATTATAAAAGTCGAATTATGACATGCTTTTTTAAATGTAATTTTTCTAAAACAGTCCTTCATTGGATTAATTGTATTGTTTTTTATCCAAATAATATTTAAACAAATGTTAAAAGATTTGAAAGATTCCTTGTGATAATATATTAATAGAAACGTCTTCCTTTTTTACCTTTTATATTTCTATAATTAATAATATTACATATATTAAACATCTGATTTCTTGATTGTTTCAGAGACAAAGAGAAAAACAAACTAATCATACTGTTCAACATCAAGAGTGATGAAGTGATATTAAAATATTACTATAAAATATAACTATAATATGTGTACCGTTAAAAATGTTATAATCGAAATATATGTTTTATAAAAAATATACATGTCATATATATTTTTTATAAAATCTATTAAATATATTAAAAATATATAAGTTAATAAGAAAATAATAAGTTTATATCTTGTTTAGTTTTGGATATATATTTTTTCCAGCAACCAACACAGAGAATCATACTATCTTTGTTTTTAATTGGTGTTGAAAAAAGATACTCTGTGTAATACTATGTTCGGATAGCCTGCAGGAAAACGCTCTGCATGTATTTGAATAAATAACCTACATACAGAGTGTTCCATTTATTTTCCCATGTATTTACTCGGAACCTAATGGACACAAAAAGTTTCAATAAAATCCATTAATTGGAACTGGGACGATATTGTACGTAAAATTCTGCCATTATAACACCCTTCGTATAAATAGCCTGTTACTTGCTGAAAAAATTGGGGTACAATTTAAAAAAAATAAAGTGGAAGAGAGGGAAAGCGGCTATTTATATGGGGAGAGTTCTAATGACAGAAGTTTATGTACTATATCGTCCCATTTCCACTGGATTTTACTGCAACTCTTTATCTCCATTAGTTTCCGAGTAAATACGTGAGAAAATAAATGTGGGACATTCTTTATACATTTTAGATACGTATTTGCAATATTAGAGATACGTATCAAATATATAATTTACGTATTGAACACGTATCTGGTATGTAAGGTAAATTACGTTCCAGATACGTACCAATCGCGGACATTTATCGGTATTAAATACGTATTTAATACATAATCGATATGAACAGCTATGTATCTGCTATGTAGCAATATTTCAAGTTTTATGTATCTGCTATGTATTTGAAGTGTAAAATGCTGTACGGACGCGTATCCCGGTCGAGATGTTCTAGGCTTTAGTGTAGGTCAGACCAAGCCTGCGCAGCTCACTAAAGATCGCGTACCACCTACTCTTATCCCTCAAAATTATTGGGGCATTTGGTCCGGTTGCGGGGGACCACGCTTTCCGCGCCCGAAACTGACCGGGGCCTGAAGGGCCTGCACCGGCTTTCCCCGTAATGGAGCGCAGCGTTGGCGCTCTGCGATTTAGGCTGCGCTATGCCTTTGCGGCGGCGCAGCAACCACAATCTCGTCTAAATTTGGTTTAGTTTTAGCTTTGGCATTCTGTGGACCCTGACTAGTTGATTGTTCGATGTGCTGATTTGATTTGATTTTGTCTTTCCTTTTGCGCTTGGGGGTAGATACTACTAGAGCTTCGCTTGGTAGCTCCACGTTTTTTTTTTTCCTGTGCAGCAATCTCGTTGACATTGATTACCGCCCTTGTTACAATATTATTTGTCGGAGAACTAATGGGAATTCTGGCTACGTTTTGTACTACACCTCGCATGAGGGAAGTATCGGAGAAGCTCTCTTCGTCCTCCGACACTCCCTCAGTGTTGTCTAGATCCCTTTGTTCAAAAGCCTGGTCGTTGTGCATTAAGTTTGTCGGTTAATATTTTAATCGTCTCCCGTAACTGTCTGTTTTCTTCCTCTAAAGGGAGGCTGGTCTCCGTGGGAGACGAAGTGGCTACATTCGCAGAAAGATTGGTATTAAAATTATCCATATGCACGACCGTCAAGTTAGCTGCCCCGTCACCGGACGATTCCGGAAACGGGGTGTCCACGAATTTCTTTCTGACTCTTGGAAGAGTAGTCATGGTTGCACAAAAATGTCCGCGTAAATTGGACAAGGAAAATTTTTAATAAAATAAGCGAGCTTGTCACAGCGCCTAGAAGTCCGGGTAGCGGCAATAAAGCCACCCCCAGTCAATGCCAACCGTAAAAAGACGACGCACAAAAATCGCAGAATAATTTAAAAACCCACGACAAAAATAACATTAAAATAGTAATAAATAAAAGCGCTGTGTTTGATAACACATCAACGCCCTCGATTAACCGATCACTAATGGAACGGAACATTGACCACACGACTAGCAGATGGGTTGATTGCATGCTAAGAGGCAGAATGGTCTATGCCAATACGCTAGATAAAAACATCGCCATGAGGACCACCAGAGGGTGTCCTCAAGGGGGAGTACTGTCACCACTGCTGTGGAGCTTGGTCGTGGATGATCTCGTCAGATCATTAAACGACAAAGGAATATGGACGCAGGGGTACGCTGATGACATTGTCATCGTAGCTAGGGAGAAGTTCCCAGGCGTGGTGGTGGGCATCATGCGTAATGCACTGCGAATGGTGGAGGAATGGTGCCTTCACAAGGACTCTCAGTTAATCCACAAAAAACAAAGTTGGTTGCCTTTACCAACATGAGAAAACTCAATGACCTAGGCGGCATTAGACTGTTTGGGCAGGAGTTACAATTAACCAAGGAAGTAAAGTATCTGGGTGTTACCCTTGATGCAAAACTGAGCTGGAAAAATCATTTAGTTAACACAACGACCAGGGCCACGCAACTATTCTGGCGCTGCAGGAGAGTTGCTGGCAAAACTTGGGGATTAAAGCCGAAGGTGATCCATTGGCTATATACTGCCGTGATAAGACCAGCGATAACATACGGGGCAGTAGTCTGGTGGAGGAGGACAGAAGTGTCCTCCGCAGCGAAGCTGCTGACCGCTGTCCAGAGACAGGCGTTGCTGGGTATCACTGGTGCAACTAACAGTACAGGGACCGCCTCTTTGGAGACCATTGTGGGCCTCCCCCCGCTGGAACTCTATGTGAGAGCGGAGGCAATGAATGCGATCCTTAGACTGAAAGCCAATAACCTGTGGCATCCCAACTTCAGGGTGGGAGGACACACTTATACTACGGGCACGTTGCTGGACGGGCCATTGCTACAAGTGCCCACGGATAGCATGGCACCCGAAATTATCTTCACTGAAAAGGTGAAAATCTCCATACCGAACAGAGACCAGGCGCGTAGTGAGATCACTGCTAACGAAAACTGATACACGGATGGATCCAAATCCAGCCAGGGGACAGGAGCCGGTATTTGCGGGCCCAGTCCTAATCAAAGGATATTCATAAGCCTGGGGAAACATACAACGGTCTTCCAGGCAGAGGTATTCGTCCTTGCAGCCTGTGCAGAAATGATTGCAAAAGAGGGTTGCATGAGGAGGAAAATTAACATAATGACTGACAGCCAGGCTGTCATTAAGGCAGTCTCAAACCCTGTAACTAGGTCAAAACTAGTTAGGGACTGCAAACAATCCCTCAATGCACTGGCACGAGACAACAGGGTGTCTCTAATTTGGGTGCCGGGACATGAGGATATAAAGGGCAACGTAATCGCTGATGAACTAGCCAAGGAGGGCTCTAGGAGACACTTCATGGGTCAGAGCCCGTATGTGGGATTACTAAGGATTTCGCAAGAAGGGAGATCTGGACCTGGTTAGATAAAGAAAGTACAAAGAAATGGAGGTCGACTGAAGGTCAACTCCATACCAAAACGCTGATAGGGGATGGGGATGGTAGTTTCTCTGATAACCTACTCAAGCGCAGTAAGAAAGAAGTTAAAACCATTACTGGGTTGGTAACTGGACACTGTCCTCTGAAAAAGCATCTATACAACACAGGCCGTGTAAGCGAACCGTGGTGTAGAAGATGCGAGCTACAGGAGGAAACGAGTTCACATGTAATCTGCATATGTGAGGAACTGAAGGTACTCAGGCAGAAATATTTCGGGAGAGATCTATTGGAGCCCTCGAAAGTCCTCAAGTTTCCACTGGGCAAGAATCAATAGGGATGATACAAAGAGCACCAAGCTCAAGTGCCCGGACATCAAGTGCCCACCCTAACCTGAATGAAATGAAATGAAAGCGCTGTAGAGGGGCGCAGTCACAAATTAAAATAATACACGATATACAAATAAAAGTGACTGAAACTGTATATATAATTGAACAGAAGCAGACGTACAATAAAAATGCTGACAGTAAACACCTAGCACACAAAACAGTGGCGCAATTTTGTCCAGATAGACGGCAACTATTTGCAAGCACAGATGGTGCCGCAAAAAAAAGCGCAACACGTGTGTCCGACGTCCAAGCGAGGAGCGGATCGCTTTCGGCAAACACACGCGCTGACCGAACGAAACAAATAAAATAACCTATGTATAAATGTATTTAACAAAATTCGTCACACAAAATGGATATTACTGTGAAATTATTCACGGCACAAACTCTCCCTACGTTAACCAAGAATCTCTATTCTTTTAATGTATTTAATTTAGGTTGTAACGACGTTGTTCGGGGGTTCGGATGTTATTTTTCGGATATTTCAAAATGCAACGGGATTATTCTTGCTTTTGAAATTTCGCGCGAAGTATACTTCTTATCAGATGGTCAATAGTCAACTCACCTTGCCTCCCTGCTTAAACGGTTGCTTACACGAGCGGCGGTCCTACGTAGAGATGCAGCAAGGTTCGTGCGAGTGCGGTAGTTGACAGTTGTATTCGCGCTAAAATTGTTTACTGTCGCGTATCTCAACGTCGTACAATAAATGATTTAAATCTACCCTAATTGAAGTAGCTTCAGTTCGTGAGTGTAATTCCAGGATTCTAATATATTTGTACGCGACAATGTGATGTAAATCAGTGAAACAAACAAGTGGTTTTTTTGTGTTTTATTCCTTCAACAACAATGACACAGGGGACAAAAAAAACGTTGTACATACGAAAACAGGTGAGTATTTACAAGTTTACATTTAATAACATAAACATATTTTCTCAATATTATATTTACAATCGGTGATTTATGACAAAGCGATTGTCGGAATTACTAGCGAAAAATATTGAATATAAACAGCGGCAAATATACAAGGCCTTTCATACGAAAATTAACAATGATAAGCAATAACAGATTTAACGATGAAAAATATATATATACATGTATGTGAGGGGTCGGCAAGTATTATATCAAAATTCAAAACACATAATATACAGGGTGTATCAAAAATAGCATGTAATGTAAATTACCTTGTGCTGCCGAGACGGAGGTGTACGCCGGGTTACCTGTGACAACGGTAGGGGGTGGGTTACCTCGTGTCACCCCTCAGGACGACTACGACGCGTAACCGGGCGGAGAACGAAAGATTAGGTTGTGCCACCCCTAAGGTCGGCTACAATCTCTAATCGAGCGGGCAACGGAAGGCCACGTCGTGTCACCCAAGGGACGACTACGATCTATGACCCACCGTCGACAGAAGCTAGGCTGTGTCACCCAGAAGACGACTACAGTCTCTAGCTACGCGGTGAGAGGCGGGAGGCTATCGTCGTGTCACCCAGCGGACGACTACGATCTAACAGCCTGCGGAAAGCGGGAGCTAGGCTGTGTCACCCAGAGGACGACTACAGTCTCTAGCTACACGGAGGAGACGGGAGGCTATCGTCGTGTCACCCAACGGACGACTACGATCTAACAGCCGGCTATCGTCGTGTCACCCAGCGGACGACTACGATCTAACAGCCTGCGGAAAGCGGGAGCTAGGCTGTGTCACCCAGAGGACGACTACAGTCTCTAGCTACGCGGAGAAGACGGGAAGCTACCGTCGTGTCACCTAGAAGACGACTACGATCTAGTAGTTTGGGAGGTCGGGATCTGCCTACCTCGATCGCATTAAGCGGACGCTCTTATATACTATTCCGAGATCCCCACGCGAGCGGCGTTGGTGGGGAACCGAGCGTGCGTACATTGAACGTGCGGCGCGAGTGGAGACGCGAGCAATTGAACTCGGTGAAATGAATACGCGCGTCGGCAAACCAAGAATTAAATAAAAAATTAAATTAAAAGCGGCAATAATGCAATCAAAACATATAGAAAAATCAATTTACGGAAATTAAAAATTTATTTAATATAAATGCTAACTGAAATTGACTATTAAGTTGATTTTTCTATAAACGGTACGTTACACACCCCCCTCACTTATACTAAAGAAATACAATTCATGGCGGTTTCAGGATCTTCTGTGGTACATGCTTCATCTTCAGCAAAAGTAATTCTCGGATGGTCATGCGGCCAATGAGGACCACGGTGGTGCGACTGTGATGTCTCTTCCATGAGGGTTTACCACGACGCCTGTGATGCTTCACCCTGTGCGGTTCCAACCCTTTAGAAATCCCTGATTTGGAGGCGGATTGTCGTTGGCTCACGGAAACCGGCGGCCGGATGCCAGTTATGACGGTGGACACAGCAACGACTTCCTCATGGCGGGGTTTCCACTTGGAATTGACGACAGTGGTACATCTTGACGTGGACCTTCTCTGGACTTTTCCGACTGAGTTCTGTAACATAACTCGACGCTTAGTTACCTTACATGGCCCCTCAAGCATTGGCGCTGACTCTTCGGAAATGTTTTCGGCGGCGCGGACACAACACATCTTCTGGAATGGACTATTTGCTCTGACGCGGAACAACACTCTTGGTACGGCAAATTGTCCGGTTTCCTTCGACGGTGGAAGCTTTTCACCGATTTGGTTCGAATAGAAACGGCGGAATCGGTTAATTTGCTTCCCTTTGGCTTGAAATCACCAGTGGCCAGCTTTTGGAAGACTTTTGGCGGAGCGGTGGACGTGGATTGAGTCTTGTTCGACGAATACTTCCTTGGATTGCAAGATTTGCAACGTTCTGACGTATACGCGAACGTCATGGAACATTCCTGGCCAGTAGAATCGTTTGGCGGCTCGTGTGATACTCTCAGCGACGCTTTGAATGACCTTTGCTGGGTATCTCGTGAATATCTTTGAGCACGCGCGTTACGTTCTTGGAAGGGAACACACAGCTTCCAAGTCCTTCATCGTCTGGTTTGGAATTTTCCAGGAAAATTGCGGAAAAGGACGCCTTTCCAAACGGCAAAATCGGGATTTTCCGCTGGTTTCTTCTGGACGGCCTTCAATTTCCGGAGATACCAATCATCGCTCATTTCGGACTTAGCGCACATCAGGTAGGAGTCTTCCTCATTTCTGCAACTTGTACTTACGCTAAGTTTCTTTGTAGACACATCAATCCAGGCATTGAGCATCTGCAGGACATTGACTCCCAAAATCATTGAATACACGGTACGGGGTAAAACGAAGAATGGTGCGGTTATACAAACGGATTCAATGTGAATTGGAATGTCTAGCACTACGTGGACCTTCACCACGTTGTTGTTCGCCAACTGGATCCTTCTCGGACGAACATTCTTGCTCTGAATACCTTCCTTTAGAAGACGGTTTGCGATCTCTTGAGAAATAAATGATATTGTTGCCCCAGTGTCTACAAGAGCTTTTATTTCTTCACCTAGAACCTTACACCTGTCCAAATTCGGTTCTCTCGTCGATCGGATTTCGGATCGAATTCGGAAGACTGCTGTCTTTCTCGGACGCAATTTAGATGGGTAGAATTTCTCACAGTATCGCCTGAACAACTGCAATCTTTACTGCTGATATTCAACTTACCCAATCTTGAGCAAAATAAAAATGTTTGTTTCGGCATCCTATGCGGCTGTGCCCTCTTCACCACATCGCCAACATCGTCGCTCTGGATGCGACAATTTCTCTTGAGAGGTACCACCTTTGGTATCTCTTCGGACGGGTCTTGGCGACGTAGCTTTTGCCATCGGCATCGCGGCATCATGTCTGCCTGGATCAGATGTTGACGGCTTCGGCGCGAACCTTTGATCCAGTTTTCCGTTGCGGGTTTGCTCGGTACGGATGGATTCGTATTCAGCCGCTTGCCTATACAACTCTTGCAGTGTGAAAATGCTGTTTCGTCGGATATACAACTTGTATTCGGGATCCATGTTGTTGTACACCCGTTCTAATTTCTCTCTCTCCGACATTCTTTTTCCCCTGCGTATCAGGGTTAGAATCGCGGTCGCGAAATCTTTGAATAACTCGCGCGGTCTTTGATGTCTGGCGCGCACTTCCTCCTCTATCATATAATCGTAACGGGGCGGTAGATACTGTAATTTGAACTCATCAAGGAAATCCTTCCACGTTGCCCACAACTCACGGCCGTTCCTATACCATAACAATGCTTTACCGCGGAAAAGTTCCGGCAACGCGATAAGCATTTCCCTGTCGGACATTTCGTAAGAGGATTGCAATTCTTCAATCCTCTCCAAGAAAGAAATAGCATCACCGTCACCATTGAATTGCGTACCCCATTTTCTTACCCTGTCGCATATCTGTGCCGCGGATACAGGAATATTACCTTCTGCAGGCGGGTCATCGGCGGCTTGATTGCCCGCTGGCGGCAATAAGTCACCACGGCTTCTCAGGTAAGTCACAAATCGACGTCGTAACTCGTCTAATGTTCCTGCAGTTTCTAAGCCTAGTCCTTTCAAAATCGCTTCAAGATTAGGCTTCGGGAGTTTATACACCCATGATGTTGTTTGCGGTACTGCTTCCGGTGGCGGTACTGTTTCCTCAGCCTCAGCCATTTTGCTCTAGAAATTTACTTGATTTTGTCGTGAAAGAAACTTTCTCTAAACGGTAATTTCGGTGGTACGCTGTGGTAACAAATAAATTTCTCGGGGACCACAACGATGTAAACGGTTTTCTGTATCAAAGTTAGGAATAAAACTCTTGACGGTTAAAAAAAATGTTTTAAAACTGTCCCTGCTCGGGCGCCAATTGTAACGACGTTTTTCGGGGGTTTGGATGTTATTAGTTTTCGGATATTTCAAAATGCAACGGGATTATTCTTGCTTTTGAAATTTTGCGCGAAGTATACTTCTTATCAGATGGTCAATAGTCAACTCACCTTGCTTCCCTGCTTAAACGGTTGCTTACACGAGCGGCGGTCTTACGTAGAGATGCAGCAAGGTTCGTGCGAGTGCCGTAGTTGACAGTTGTATTCGCGCTAAAATTGTTTACTGTCGCGTATCTCAACGTCGTACAATAAATGATTTGAAATCTACCCTAATTGAAGTAGCTTCAGTTCGTGAGTGTAATTCCAGGATTCTAATATATTTGTACGCGACAATGTGATGTAAATCAGTGAAACAAACAAGTGTTTTTGTGTTTTTATTCCTTCAACAACAATGACACAGGGGACAAAAAAAACGTTGTACATACGAAAACAGGTGAGTATTTACAAGTTTACATTTAATAACATAAACAATATATTTCTCAATATTATATTTACAATCGGTGATTTATGACAAAGCGATTGTCGGAATTACTAGCGAAAATATTGAATATAACAGCGGCAAATATACAAGGCCTTTCATACGAAATTAACAATGATAAGCAACAACAGATTTAACGATGAAAAATATATATATACATGTATGTGAGGGGTCGGCAAGTATTATATCAAAATTCAAAACACATAATATACAGGGTGTATCAAAAATAACATGTAAAGTAAATTACCTTGTGCTGCCGAGACGGAGGTGTACGCCGGGTTACCTGTGACAACGGTCGGGGGTGGGTTACCTCGTGTCACCCCTCAGGACGACTACGACGCGTAACCGGGCGGAGAACGAAAGATTAGGTTGTCCACCCCTAAGGTCGGCTACAATCTCTAATCGAGCGGGCAACGGAAGGCCACGTCGTGTCACCCAAGGGACGACTACGATCTATGACCCACCGTCGACAGAAGCTAGGCTGTGTCACCAGAAGACGACTACAGTCTCTAGCTACGCGGTGAGAGGCGGGAGGCTATCGTCGTGTCACCAGCGGACGACTACGATCTAACAGCCTGCGGAAAGCGGGAGCTAGGCGTGTGTCACCAGAGGACGACTACAGTCTCTAGCTACACGGAGGAGACGGGAGGCTATCGTCGTGTCACCCAACGGACGACTACGATCTAACAGCCGGCTATCGTGGTGTCACCCAGCGGACGACTACGATCTAACAGCCTGCGGAAGCGGGAGCTAGGCTGTGTCACCCAGAGGACGACTACAGTCTCTAGCTACGCGGAGAGGACGGGAAGCTACCGTCGTGTCACCTAGAAGACGACTACGATCTAGTAGTTTGGGAGGTCGGGATCTGCCTACCTCGATCGCATCAAGCGGACGCTCTTATATACTATTCCGAGATCCCCACGCGAGCGGCGTTGGTGGGGAACCAAGCGTGCGTACATTGAACGTGCGGCGCGAGTGGGGACGCGAGCAATTGAACTCGGTGAAATGAATACGCGCGTCGGCAAACCAAGAATTAAATAAAAAAAATTTAAATTAAAAGCGGCAATAATGCAATCAAATAGATATAGAAAAATCGATTTACGGAAATGAAAATTTATTTGATATAAATGCTAACTGAAATTACCTATTAAGTTGATTTTCTATAGACGGTACGTTACAAAGTGGATTGAGTACGATTATACTACATTGTATGGGGATTCATCTCATGTCAAATATTGTTTCTAGTTCATATACATTTTTGGTTTGATTGCCAATTATTTAAAGGATTATCGTTTTCTTCAATTGTAATTTTCCGATGTCCAAATAAGATACAAAAGTGGTCTTTTTTTTACTTTTTGTGTAGCCACAATTACAGTGACTTCGCATATCAAGGTTGCGCGATTTCGTAATTAATTTTGTTTTTTTTTTTTATAATTAAGTGTATAAATTATAAGAACATATCCTGCCTTAGCTTAATTAAATAAAAAATGTTGGAACTAAGTTACATAACTACTTTTTTACGTGTTTGTTTTTTTTTACTATAACAAGCACATAAAATTTTAACATTCATTTTTAATGCTGGTAATGTTGATTACATCCTTTCAAGTAATAAAATTTATTAGTTTTGAAAAAATAGATGAACAAATACTAGTGAATAGAAAATGATCAGTTAAATTTATATTAGTAGGAAAATAAGCACAGATTTACATATGATAGCATCCAATGATATAACAAGTAATGCAGCATAGTAAAGTTCACACGATATTTCGTCCACTCCCGTGCTACACAAAAGATTAATTTTTTAGGATATTCTACGACATAAAGCACCTTCCCCATTACTTACGTCTATAGGTAGACGGTGTAACAAAGCTAATAGAGAGCCAATGAAAGATCTAGAACCAATCATATTGGCTATTTGAAGCAAAAATATAAAGTTAAGTTTAAAACGCATATAAAAAGCAAATATTTAGTCATTTGTATGCTGGGGTTATCAATATGAAACTTACTGACATTGCATGAAAATGACTCAATTTATTTTGCAGCTTATTGCGTAGTATGCCTTAGAGTAGATGGTAGGAGTTATACAGCGTATACATTTCATACCTTCCATATTGTATCTCCGTTATTATTAGCAGAATTTTAATGAAATTTCAGTTGGAAGTATCTATTCATTATGTGACGTAAATAACAACAAGAAAATTGGATTTTCGCCAGTGGCGTTCGTCGCTACAAATTAAAAAGGGCATTTTTTTTTTTAGAAAAATTCATTAGGCAATTTTCTAACTGTATATTGAAATCCATGAATGTGGTATATAATAAATAATAAAAGAAGGAAAAAAAAAAACGTCCGTACATTCACCAAAACTACTGAATATATTTAAGACTACATGTTTCGGTGCACAAATATTATCTTCAGGTGTTAAAACGTCATGTTAAGAAATCTAAAAGTTAAAAAGTCGAAAAAGGATTTAAAAAAACACACACACGGCACAACAAAAGACAAACAAAAACAAAACAACAGATTAAAATTAACTGCGAGCACAGATATGGAATACTTTTTCTTAAGATTTCACATTCACTATAAATATGGGAGTAAGATGAACTCGTGTCTCATCGCACTTATTATTGATAAATTAATATTAAACTTGAAAGAGAATAACAGAAAAATACTTATTCTCGGAAACGTCATAATACTTACTCCCATATTCATAATGAATGTGAAATCTTAAGGAAAAGTATGACTTAGACAAGGACACCTTATCACTTGAACAATGTTCTATTTCTAGTTACAACTTCGATTCACTTCGGCCGTTCTCGAGGAAGGATACTTTCTGTAGAATTGATGAATAGAATTCTATTATATGACATTCAGCTGCGTACCGCATTGACTAGTTTCACATGTTACTTTTGCACTTATAATCTTCCACAGTATTTATTTTAAATTTGTTGTTGACAGTTTACGACTGGTTTGTGACGTTTATCATTAGACAGTGGTTTGGTTCAATTTTATTTGATTAGTATATGGTTAGAAATTTGTGTAGGCAGAATAGATAGGCCATAATATGAAGTATTTTTAAATTTGAAACTCCTATTATTTGCACAATAAGGACAAAGAATCTTTTTTCTTCCTATTTCAAAACATTTTTCGAATTTGATCACCAAAATTAGCTATTGTAAATATTTTATCGTTGTTCATACAGACATCTTGTCTTTTTCAGCAAGTGCAATTGAAAGTTTTTGAATGATGCGGATAAACCTCGAATCTGCACGTATCAACTATTGTAGGTTAGGCAAACACAATATAAATATGTATACTAGTATAATATTTGGTAATGCAATGTGTAGTACTTCCTTAAAATTTTACTTGACCTACCTTGAAACTGTATATTAGTGATAAAAAGAACAAGAACTTAATAGTGCAAGAAGTAGTGATATGAGTAAACCATCAGCATTTTCTATTCTCCGTAATCGTCCGTAACAAGCGGCAATAAAATGTACTGAATAATTTGTTTAGAAAAATACCGTTTTCTAAATTCTGTATTACTAAAGTATTTCACGGGATTTTTGTGCATCCCTGATGTACCGTTTCGGTTGTCTATTACTTTATATATTATATTTATATAATCCAAAAAATCCTCTATATCTGTCATTGCATCCTATTAATTTAATAAATGATTAATGACATCTAAAATGACAAACAGCTGTCAAATCTTTATTGAATATTTTTCCTAAGGTGGCGGCAGTACGGCTGAGAAGCATTATTGGCAATCTTAAATGTCAAGCAGCGATATGTGGTACCGGTTCTTGGTTGGGTCACCATTCGGACAACACTTCTCAGCGGCTCGGTGTGTTCCGGCACCTAAAGCTGGTTTTACATTTGTCAATTTATTGATCAATTTCTAGATCTTAAAATTGATCAATTTGTAGTTCTTGAACTAGAACTTGTTGCCGTTTATACTTGTCAATAAATATTAGGATCTTCATTAGAAGATCAATTCTATTCTTAAATAGAAACTAGCTGCTGTATAACATGTCAATTAATAGAACTTGAAATCGGAATATTAGAATCGTTAGTTTCTTTGTAACGTTCGGGGTGGTAGCGCTTTGTCACAACAGGGATATTATTATTTCTTGCGAGTGATGTTGCATACTTAAAACCAAGGCGGGTAAAAGGTTTGAGGTCAAGCATTCTATATTAATATGTATATTATTCATCTGTATTGGTATGAACTCAATTTCGCGTGCTACAATTTCTACAAGGGTTTTATACAAAACAAAAAATTCATGTACAATTTAGATACCTTTCAGAGGAATCAAATAATCACTGCCAATAAATTATTAAATATACAAATAGTAAATATCGACTGAAATATTGACAAGTGTAACCAGCTTGAGTCAATTATTTCACGAGTACCAATTATTACGGAAATTCCTACAGAATTGAAGATAATTTGATACAAAAATAGAACATGTTCTAAGTATGTTAGTTTCTAGAAACTTGATCAAGTTCTGTGAAATCAATCAATTTCTTGACAGATGTAAAACTGTTGGATGTCATCTTAAACTTGAACAGAACTTTAACTAGAAAATTGAACTTAAATCGACTAGAAGTTGACAAGTGTAAAACCATTATTGACATCAAGTCCTCCAAATCCTAGTTATTGATCTAGAAATTGACAAGTGTAAAACCAGCTTAAGCCAAAGGGCCTTCAAGGCCCTGTAGTGCTGAGGTATTTATTACCCTTAAGGCACTTATGCCTCTTTTATACGATACGGATTTTATTGCTTTTTTCCGTGTAGTCTGGTAAAACATTACTTTAAATGCATAATTACACACAATACGCCACGAAAAGTTTGTAAACAGTTGTTTACAATCGATTCTGTCAAAAAAAATCAAACAGATACTTGAAACTGATAAAGAAAAAATTGTTTTTTATAATAATAACACGTTGGAAAATTTAAATATATTTGATAACATGAAAACTAAATTAGATAAATTGGACAGTCGAAATGTAGTATATAAAATTAGATGCAAAGATTGTCAAAAAAGTTACATATACTTCGCAATCTCTAAAAAAACGTATTCAACAACACAAATATGATGTGTCGTTAAAAAAAAATCACTACAGGTCTGTGTCATCACGTGTTTGAATTAGGACATCAATTTGATTTCGAAAAACCCATCATACTGGACATAGAAATTAATTACAAAAAAAAGATTAATTTCAGAGTGTCTACACATTATGGATAATCAAAATTGTAATTTCAGATCAGATGTAGCGTTGTATAACAGTATTTATAATGTAATATTGTATTATAATAATGCCAACGTAACATAGGTTCAATGTTGTTTTTGTCTTTGGAAGGATGCTGTTACCTATATTTCTTTTTAATTTTAACTTGTGGATGTCTGCTTTTACTATTTTACGTTATTATAAATTACTATTTTACTTTACTATATATTAATATTAAGAATATTTATATATCTAGCAGGAACTAACAAACATGTTTTTACCGATTTAAGGATATTGGTGAAACTGTTGGTACAAGAAGAATACGTTGTATTCTCCACACATATAGGCTCAGTTTCCGTCTATTTAATCACACATTAACAAACAAACATTTTTATCTATCCTTTTAACTCCTTTTAATAAGTTTATAATTATAATTTAAATGTTAAATTTAATGCGCATAAATAATGAGAGTTGCAATTATAATTGATATTGACGTTCACTTTAATTTTTTTAGGAAGGTATACTTAAACTCCTTTTATTTTATTCATATTTTCAATACTAATTAAGTATCATTGTAGCTTGAAAAAGACACATGGTTGTCGAAACGTCGCTTTAAGTAAAAGGATGTAAAACAGTGACTAATACAATTTGCTCAAAGAAACCGTTTTTTTATTCATTATGATATTCCCTACAAATTGCCTGATCTACTTTTCTAAAAAAAAATAACCCTTTTTTAATCATAGCGACGTACGCCACTGGTGGAAATCCCATTTTCTTGTTGCCATTTATCATTATATGATGTACAAGTATTCCCAACAAATCCCCAAGGTTTCAGTAAAATGGTGATAATAATAATAAAGGTACAATATGGGAGTCACACAAATGTGAAAACAGTTACAGAAACGCCAAATGGAGCGAATAATATACTACAGTAATGTGTAATGCAGTAGCAGCTGCGGTAGGAATGAGAAAATAGTATATTTTCCAAACAAGATAAATGAAATTTTAACAGTTATCTTTTATTTGTGCTATAGAAATCGAATTGAGTA
Source organism: Protaetia brevitarsis (assembly GCA_004143645.1). Taxonomy (NCBI): domain Eukaryota; kingdom Metazoa; phylum Arthropoda; class Insecta; order Coleoptera; family Scarabaeidae; genus Protaetia; species Protaetia brevitarsis. Next base: position 2,051,431 of record RXPK01000216.1, read on the forward strand.
ATTATTTCCACAATCCCAGCGAACTATTTCCATAATTTACATATTTGTTAACGCCAAACTAGTTATTTTCTACTACACCGATCATACAAAATTCGCGCTTTCCACATTCCCCGTCAGATAATAAAAAAAAAAGAAAACGCCTAATAGCTTAAGCGGTTTTAAGTGTTTTCTCCTGTTGCATACGCACAAAACGTTTACCGAGATAAAAAGAGGACGTGTTTCTCCTGTCAATCGCAAAGATATATGTAAGCGATATGCGCACTCGGTAATTGTTCTTTTAACATTTAAGATCATCTTCCTTTCACTCGCATTAAAATATTCGCTCGAATGCATGCGCATATTCGCGTGCGGCCGAGTTCCCATGTGAACGGACGCCTCTGTAAGTTGTTGGTTGTGGGCGTTTGGTGAAACTTAACTCTTCTATGATGGTCGATGGTTCGCTTCTTTTCGGTTACAGTTCTAGCGATTTCAGTTCACTTTGGGAGCGGCGTATTGCGAAACGTTAGTAATTGGGAGTAAAGTTGCAATTACTTCGTTGTTCTCGTATGGTTAAGAAACAATAATAGCAATATTAATAATTATCGTTTAAAATTGATAAAGAGTACTTTGGGGGTTCTATGTGGATCAATTTTAGGGCCTCTCCTATTTTTGTTATATTTAAATAAACTCCCTGCGTTTGTTTCTGGTGGTGTTACACTCTATGCTGACAATTCGACTATTATTGTGACTGGCAAGGATCTCAATGAAGTAGCAGAAAATATAAAATTACACATTACATCACTTAACTGTTAGGCTCTTCAAAAATAAACTCTTAATATCCAAACAATCTAGTTAATACTACTTCACTTCAAATAAATAATATCATGGTATGTGGAAAATGTCTTGAAGTGTAGACTTTTAAGCTTAATCATGGGTTGAACTGGGATCTTCATATTAATACTGTTTTCGTTCTATGAAAAATGAAAAAAAAAAAAACTGCGAAGTTGACATATTTAGAATGATCTATTTTATTCATTTCAATTTGCATTTAAATTATGGCCGATTGTTTTGGGGTACAAACAAAAATGGAATTTCAGTTTTACTACAACAAAAAAAGCAATTTGTATCATGCACAGCTGCCACTTAAAGCCGTAGATTTTTTTTACAAAAATGAAGATTCCGACGGTTTGTAAGCTACATACTCTTAATACAGCTTCCTATATCCATAAAAACGTGACTACTTTTCAAATTAATATAAGTGCATATACATAAGTCTAATTAATTTACATTGTTAATTGCTTGTTGGATTTCTTCAGCTGACCTGAAGATGTCCCTTAGCGGATGAAACCGGTTGTCGTCATTAAAGAATTTGTGAGAAATTGGACCATTTGCTTTAATTTACCTTGCTATTACATAAGTGTCCTATCACAAATTCAAATTACGTGAGATGGATATTATGATGTAGTAAATCTAAGCAATTAATTAATTAAAATAAAAATACAACTGTTTACCAGGCGAGTTGTGGTGATTATCGCACAGCAGTACTATAAATGCTGATGATTAATTGTAAAGACTTATTACGAATGTCACGTTTTGGTAAAATTTATGAAATTTCAGCACGTTATTGAAATAAGTGATCTGAACATAACATTAGTTCTACTGAATGAAACATAAAATGTTGAATTTAGTTGTCAATTGAATAGAGGTACCAAAAACTAGTTATTAATCTTGTGCTATAGTTGTACACAGTCAATTTATGGCGCAAAAGATGATAAAGGAATTTAATAGTAGTACAAACACGTTTAGGTCTCATTGAAGGTAGGTAAATAAAATTTGTATAGTAAGGTTTCCTCATGCATTTTTTTTTTATCAGGGTAGGTATCTGCTGTCTTTCTTATATGACATAACATTTAGGGAATTTTTCTAAAGAAGTTTAATGCTATTGCATAGACATCATGACGTATAAAATGATTTTTTTCTATCGGAAAAAAAAATTGATATTACTTCCTCAGTAGCCAACTATATTTATTTCATATTTCAAAAATATTTAGAAAATATTGAATCCTTCTTGAATATTAGTTATATTAACATAATATGCATGAAATATATTATAAAAAATATATTAGGAATACGTTTTACAAATATATATGTTATTATATATTAATATATTTTATGCAAAATTATGCTCAATATATTTTCTTAACTCTGCAAGAATATTTTGCTCTGTATTTCTGTAAATATTTATTTCATATGAAAACAGGTTTAATTTTTGCTTTTGTGCATTTGATGCGTAGGACTAATAATATAAAATTGGTAAAATATGCATACATATTAAGTACCTATTTAAAATGATAGTTTGAAGATTAAATTAGATAATAGGTATATATCTAAAATTATGATTTAGTTAGTATCTAAGTTGAGCGCTGTAACTTCTATTAATATATCTGCGTTCACGTAGGTAATTATATTACGTAGGAGGTAAAATAATTGCAGCGAGGTAACTGCTATATGCATCCATTCACATCAAATCAAAAGCAATAATATAATTCCTAATTCGAACGATATATACTTCTACTTTATCTAACTTTAGAATTCGTTTTTTATTTTTTGATTTTAATTATTTATTTTATTTACTATATTATATTTTTGAGGCATTACTGATTATTAACTTGTATGGTGGGTGTAAAAAAACAAATTCTTCCCTTTTACACACCTCCAGGTACGTTGTTCTTTTTATTTTCCGGAAAAGTTTCATATAGCTTTTTGTTATCGATGCTATTCATTCTAAACAACCAAGATATATAGGCTACTGTCTACACATAATTTTAGTTCATTCTGGCAAATTAAATAGCTTTGTATGATTGCATTAAAAAAATCTCATTTTTCATATAAATACCGTATTTTTCGGACTATAAGACACACCTCAAATGTAGAGACAATTTGTTGAAAAAATTATTTTAATGTTACTTTCGGACCATAAGACACACCCAAAATTTGAGTCAATTTATCTATGTAAAAAAGCGCGTCTTGTAGTCCGAAAAGTAGGGTAATATTTTACAAATATTTTAAAAAATATCAAACTTGCATTGATATAAAATATGGAATAAATATTTCAATTGTATATTTTGTCTATATTTAGATAAAATATAAGAAAATATATTCAAAAACCTCTCACGAAAAATATTTGTTAAATATATTTTTAAAAATATCTCTGGTATATTTGTAGCTGTAAGGGTTGTTTCGTTTTTACTTATTTTACATCAATTCTGGATCAAAGTTGCCTCTTGAATACTTAATTATATTAACTCATTAAAGGCAAAAATGACTATTTGGAGCTGAATTATTTAATTTTTTATATAGCACAATTAATTCAGTTGCGTTTCGACCAAAATTTTGGTTTCTTCAGACTAACAAGTAACTATTGAGTGTTAATCAACTGATTTTACCAGATCAATGCTATAAATTGTGAGTAATTGATATTTTTTTAAATTTAACCTATTAATAACGAGGACAGGAATTATTTATATATAGGAAATTAATATACAATTTAATATTAGAATTTATAAATTGTAGCTTTAACAATAGCAATGACTTTTAAATATTAAAGTAAATGAAACAGGTTCAATTCTTTCCATAACAATTATCGAAGAGTCTTTCAGTTAAGTATAAATAAAATGCAAATGAATACATTAATGTTTAAAATATTTAGATAGATACGTAAGGAAACATGTTGGATGAACGACGTGAATAAATGTTATGGTTTTAATTTGTGATAACCTCTTGACGTTGTTATATTTATTTATGTGTACTAATATGTATAACATTTGACACATTAAGGCATCCTTGCCGTAATGAGAAACACCATTAGTTATAGATTTAAATAGATGATATACAGGCAATTCTATTAAATTAAAGCACATACTTATGCAGGGTTCTTCGATCAAATGACGTCATTAAATTTAGAATTTTGGAGGCATACTAAAATATATTTTGGTATTTTCCAAATTGAAATTTAAAAAGAAAAATATTTTCCTAAATCTTTGTACTTTCAAAACCATGTAAAAAAAATATGTTAATGGTTGATTGTATATTAATAAACTGTAAAATGTTTAATTTTGAATTGTTTTACGAGTTCAAGAGATACTGAAAAAGGAAAAGAAAAAAAAATTAGAATATTTTATGTTGTATTTATAAAATAATTTTTCCAGTTAATTTGTCAAATGTTAACTAATAAAGTTAGAAACTTGTCAAAAATATATACAATATTCATATTCTTTTTTATATTGTTAGATACTAATAAATAAAAAAAAAGGTAATTAATTAAACGTTATCTCGTTTTAGTTATTATAATTAAATCCGTAATAATATACGAATTAAATTAAATTAAGTAAGCTTTTTTTCTTATCAACATAAGAAAGTAACAAGTTTCGGTGATAGTTCCTTTCATGATATTAATTTAAGTTATTGGAAGTTTATTGAAATACTTGTTTCAAATGGATACAGTTTTCTTTTCTCTTGTGAAAGTGCTAAGATATATCTAGTTTATTTATTTTTTATATTTATGAAACAGTGTTTATTATTGGTTATCGATCTTATGCAGATTAATTCTTAGTAACATATATATATACCAGTTCTTAGCGTTCTTCCATATTAGATATGCAAATAGCCTATTTAAAATTCGAAATCGTGTCTTATTAATTTGTTGTTATTATATTGTGTAAAAATAAATCAAAATTAAAGCAGTAATAGTACATACTATAATCATCATGGTGGTTGAGTGCACATTTGGGATAACTTGAGTTGCCATAACGCGAGTTGAATAATTTAAAAGAAGTGAAAGAAAGAAGATTTAATTTTATAGAAGCTTATTATGCTTATAGTAGAAAATGGAGTAATAACATCTCTCAAATGTAATAGAAGATAGGTACTTTAAGAAGAAGAAGAAGAGTTACCAAAAAATAAGTATTAAAGAAAATCAGAAAAAAACTTGATATGTATTATAGGAATTTGCTCTTGTTATATTGTTAGACTGACCACTTTAAGTTTGTTCTATTCTCATAAATGTGATGAGAGCGCTAAAACTTCTCTCTAATTTATTCAAGTGCTGAAAACATCAAAGAAGGTAGACAAATCGACAAGATTTAAAGTTCTCCGCTAGTGTAATTTTCTTCTGGCTTTGCTGTTAAATAATGGAAAAGTTGCAGTGTAGCAAAGTAACTATAAAACATTAAGAAAGCAAAGATTTTCGTAACAAAACGAGACTTTATGGTCAGCACAATCTTAATCTGATCTAATGTGACGTGAATGATAAATAACTGTTACCACAACCACAGAATTAAACAAGGGTTATTCACCCTAAATGTCACTTAATATTCGTATTTACAGCGCATCTAGTGCACGGTCTGAAAATATGTAATAATTCTTCTATTAATATTGTAATTGCCTTCATTGCTTTATACATTCGAATCAATGTTCTTTCATTTGAAATGTTTATCTAATTATTTCTTTTTTTTTTGGCCCTTAAGATACTACCTAGTTTATCAACATTTCTCCTATTAGAGTTAAAATTGCCAAAGGTTCACTATATTTATAATTACTTTTAGCCTAATGTGATTGTTTTTCTTTCAAGTCACCAATCAATCCATTTTTCATTTCCTCCAAGAGCTGTAATGCTAATATAATATCATTAATTATAAAATCATTAAAATATATTTTTCATTTAGAGAGTAATCAATTTTATTCTTTAAATAATTAGTGTTTGTGTCTTTCTATCTTTTCCCTTACTTTTATACGTTTGTTCTATTACCTTTCAAAAAAGCATGATGGTTTTGTTTCTATTTTTTTTAACGAAAGCTTCATAATCAATGATTATTTTCTTCAGCAGTTTTATTAAACATTTTTTTTAATTGAACAAAAAAATGCAGCCGAATAAAATGGTATCTACCTAATAAGATATTAAAAGCATTCTGACGTGTTTCGAAACAACAATTTCATCTCGAAAGTGATTTAGATAGATTCTTTTTCCTGGAATGAGCGACTTCTAAAGGATTACAGTTTTGTGCATAAACTACATAAATAATACAAAAAGTAGGTAACACTCAATAAGACTAGATGACGTTAAATAGATTGTAAATAAATTCGAAAGTTCTTGATTAATTCTTGTTCCATAAATACATTCACTGTAATTGATATTGTATATTGTATGTTATCCTATGTACTTCTTTTTATTTCAAATCTTACACCATTCTCTTTAAAGATTATTTTTCATGTAAACTCTAAATTATTTCTTTATACGCTTCAGCAACTCTACTATAATAATACTAAATCGTGCTTAATGTGTGTGACATCTTATGTACTTACGCGGTGAATGTGATAGTAAATTGACGTAAAGACAATTCACTTTGATGGATACTTAAATCTGCAACGACTGTCGTACATAACAATAATTATACCTAAATGTACGTTTCAGTGATTGTGAAGCGAAAGTTTCTATTTCATTTCTAATTGGATGTTATTAATTCTTCAGTGTTATAGGGCGAAGATCAATGAGTACTCGATATTGCATCTGAAAAGTTTCTGTATTCATTCATTTTTTATTAGAACTGCAAATAAATCAATTAAAAGGAGCCTATTTAAAAATTGTACTTTCTCTGTAATCACGAATATTTTATAAACTTAGTCTTATAATTGCCCTAACGTTAATTAAGTATAACAGACAACAAGCTACAGTTTTTGATAATACAACGACTAATGAGGAGAACCTATCAAATGTTAGACTCATTTTTTTGTTTTGGCACTGTCAGGTGGTAGTAGTATAGAGACTTTTTGGAGTACTTTGGCAAAATATTAATTTAAATGGCTAGACGATTATTGTTGGCTTTAATCTCCATTTAAGCCGTAACATCAATAAATGTAAAATGGTCACTTACAAAAAGAAAATACATACATTAACTATTAGAGATATATATATGATAAAGTTCAGATAATTTGAGATAATCCACCAAGAATTATTTCGATTACTTTAGTTAAATATTTTGATGTGCAACATCTTTCTAAAAGCATTTTAGTTTTGTTGAATATTAACTAAAATTTCCTATTTCAAAAATATGCCATGCCAGAAATATGAACACCAGCAATATAATGTGCTATATTTTGTAAAAAATGTTTTTGATTGAAATTAAAATTATTGTCAACATATTATCAATGTCCAGTGTTTATTTTTTTTTAAATATTATGACTGACCTATAAATAATTAATCTAATAATAAATCTTCCTTTCAGTTATAGTAAACATTCTCACTGCATTTCTAGTTCAAATCATATCATATTCCAATGTTGCAATTCTGTTATTTACAGATAAATTATAATAAAATATCTCGTTCGTATTACACACTTGTCACACTGTACAATTCCGTTATGGTATTAATTACGTGAGCTGTAAAGCGATGCAAAAATTAAGTAAAGCGGAACTCAGCGGTTAGTTAGTTTAACAATTTACGTTGTATATTCATTTAATCTTAATTAATAAATCTTAAGGTTGTGCCTATTTTAAAAAGAAATTTGCATTAAAATAATTTAATTTTATAGGTATTCAAAATTGTCTTAACATTTTTTTGAAGATGAAAGATATTTAACATTAACAGCTCTGTTATGATTTTTTAAAGTGTTACGCATGCGTAACGCACGAAGGAACCGTTTTGAATGGTTCAGAGCTAGGAATACGATAAAAATAAACCCATTATAATTTTGATTGCATACTAATTATGGTAGATGTTCGTTCCGATTTCTGCATATTTTGAACAACCTCTCAAAATTAAATAAACTTTACAGTTAGTACTTTCAGGTCGCTATCATTATTTTAATCAACCAATCATGTCAATATGTTTTGCATGCCGCGCTACACATTTAGGAGTGTATTACGGATTTCTTTCTACACACAAGCCAGTTTCGTGCAATGTAATTAAAGTTATATACCTTCGCAATTATTTGCTTGTCCGTGTTGCACAACTTCCTAAGAGCAGGTATTCCACCTGTACGTGTATTTTACGTGATGTTCACTTAAGTAACGCAATTTGCCGTGTGTAATTAGTGTTATACGGAGAGTATTTCATTGTTTTCGTGATGGTTCACGTATAGGTACATAATACGTAACTATTTACAACCGAATAATTATTGTGGTTATATTTACGATGTATTTTTCAACATGCTTGTACCGTGGACACTCATGTCGATGGTGCGTTCAATAAATTGCAATACACAAAATACTTAAAACCTATTAAGGTAATATTACTGTCTACATATCTACATAAACTAGCTGAATAGCAAGAATATTTTGTTACATCCACCATTTTTCATCTATGGTATGATCAAAATGAACTACACTGTCAGAAAAGCTTCTTTCATTCACAGCAATACTTTAGGCAAAAGAAATAACAGCTTTTATTAAAGACAAATAATATTTTTGCAAACGAAAGATCTTACTACAATGAAATTTATTTAGATTCGAGAATAGTCGATTTTGTTATAAAGAAATACTTATTAGGGACATTTGACGCAGTGTAAGCTGTAACGACAATGGATAAATCATCGGGGTCTAGAATTTGTGAAGTTAGCACTTCAAACTATAGTCTCCCAATATGGCAGTTTGTTATTGTTTACATTGGTACCTACATAAATTAGTTTACTCATCCGTTTAATCTACATGATTTACTTATTTTATTTATTTATTTTATGTATTGTATTAGTTTTAAATTATCCCTGCAGTTTTAAAAACAATTAATGAACCTTGTGCATTGTGTAAAAGGTAAGGTTAGTGGCGATAACATTTACATATTTTGTTATATATTATATTGTTAGGTTTAAGTGAAATAACCGTGAAAGAAGACGGCAGTAGGCACCAAACTATTGTGCCATTCGCTCTTGCAAGGTAAATTCTGTTGCTAACCATGGTCGCAGTTCCTTTGGATTTCAGAATGAAACTATTATATACAACAGGACAAGAATTAAGAAAGTACATGGACAAAAAGAACTATTCTCGTTGTGCATAGGTTCCTAGGTCACATTAAATCAATTTATTTGTTATATACCCCTTTTAAACTATATCGCTATTTATCACAATAACTAACTTAATTCATTTTATGTTCACTTTTTAAAATAATATGATTTTGGTCTGAACTGCATTATACTAGTGTAGATAGTCATAACTCTTAAACTCTCGTTGCATTTTTATTAATTTATTTAAGAAAGAACCACAAAATATTTCTTCTTGGAAGAATATTTTATACTATAAAATATATAAATATAGATTTAGTTTCAAAAAAGGGAAAGAATGTGAACTCTATTATTGTAAAACGCTTGCTTATATCGCTTAATCAAACATGATTTTACTAAAATCGTGAAATTTTACAATTCAATCTTTACTATTTTATTACGCGAATTATTTTTAAACTGTTTTATAATTCTGACCTGAAGATGTTCTTAGTGGATGAAACCGGTTGTCGTCACTACAGAATTTGTGAGAAATTGGATCATTTACTTCATTTACCTTGCTAAAATTTACTCACATAGCGTCAAAAACCATGGATTATATGATCAATAAACCTCTGGCACAGCAATGGATTCTGTCATTTCAAGTTTTATGGCAAACTTACCTAGTAATGGAGAAACTTGAAACAAAGTTTATGAACAAAATTAAACACATATTCCGCTTTTGTAAAAGATACGTAGACGATTGCTTTTTAACAATACCAATAAATATGCATAATGACATCTTACAATCTTTGAACTCATTTCACCTCCGAAATACTATAGAAAATGAAAATGGAGAAAATACCTAGTATTAGTTTTTGGATATAAAATATAATGTTTATACTTTAGCAAAGCTTGAAAAAGCTGCAAAACATGCAGTGAAACGAAGCAACCAATAAAAAAATCTAAGGAGGTGTCATTCATCTTCTCCTAATCAAAAATACCAATTTAAAAAGTTTATTTTGGGTTTTAATATTCTATAAATATATTTCCTCGTCATGTCATTAGAAACGTTTATAGCATATTTTATAGATAATGAACATATTTTGCGTAGTACAAATAACAAAGGATTGTATTGAAATTTCAACTAATTCGTTTGTCTTTACTTGACAACAAATACAAATACAAGGCGTTTTATAATTTCAACTGCTGTTTTTTGAACAAAAGAGCTTTTAAAGTACAATAAAGAAACATTGATTATAAGGTATAAGGTAGCAACTTAAACCGTATCTAAATACCTATATTTTTTATATGTTTCCACATTTTATGGTCCTACTAACATAGTAATAAATAAAACTAATTGGTTATCATTCCATAACAAGTAAATAACAAATCTGACGATATATCCAATTAACGATACGTGAGTGTCATTTCTTGACTTTTCACATTAACATTAATTTAGTTTAAGTATTGCGAATGAGTTAGAAGGTCGCTTTCGTAGCAATAGTGGTGTTAAATACGCCACAAAAATGCTATTTGTTTGCATTTTTAATTTACGGTAAATTATACACAAACATTAAAGAATGGTAAATTATATTTTTCCGTCATATATCTAAGTATTTGCTTTTCGGTTATCATCAACAACATTTTAAAACATGGCCATATTTATTTTCCGAACATATTGTGTGTATGTGCTTACACAATGAAAGAAGTGATAGAAATATTATCCCAACAATTTTTGCTGTTTCAATTATTTATGCATAGGTATAATCATTATGTGGCACATACCTGTCATGTATGATATATTCATAACCTCAAAAATGTTGCAAAATTCCATGTGATAAGTATATTCTGCAATTATTAATTGCCGTAACTAAGGTAACTAATTTATCCAGCATTAGTCACATGAATAATGCAAAAGCACATACAATATGTGGTACATAGGGAACTAACAAAATCTGTAGCTACTTTCCTTTGTACCAATGATTATAATTACGATTCGCTAACCGTAACCACCAATAAGCGAAGAGAATTTCAAAAATACGTAAATTGTATTGGATAGCAAGTAACCGTGATAATGACTCATTGCACGAACGAATGTAGCTTATATTATGGATTCGAAAATATAGATATTAGGCGATTAGAAATATATGCGATATATATAGATTTTCTGAGTTGGTTTCTAAGGTTATATAGATCATAATAGTTCATTTGAATGTACGGCCTAAACGGCTTAGTTTTAAAGTTACAAGATGTTTAATAGTATCTAAATTAAAAATTTTGTTGTAGTATAGCTAACAAGATTAGATTAGATACACGTGGTTTAGCATTTTTTTGAACATTTTTGAAATAAACTCAAGCAAGTTGTCGCAAAAAGAGCAAAATAAACTGTACGAATACGTAATGCAAGACCCATAGTGCTGTCAAAAAAATCCAAAATGACAGCCTAGTTCGAACGATAATTGTCATAGCAAAAATTACTTACGTCAAAATGTAAATATAAATACAAAAATATCTAGTTTCAACGTACAAAGTTTAAGCAATTGTAGATCTAGTAATCTGAGCACTAAAGGATTGTGTCCATACATTTTTAGAATCCTGTATAATATAATATAAGAAAGGTGTAAAGTAATAGAATTTGCGTGCTTTTTAGAACTTTCTCCAAAAGTGACTTTATTTACTGTAGTTTGAATTTAATACAGAACTAAAAGAAACTATCGAAACGTTTAATAGTAAGACAACAATTCTTAGTTATATAATCTCAGAAATTTATACGAATTGTCTATGTTTTAGAGTATTTAGCAGCATCTCACTTCCTATTCTCTCCCGGATGTTGGGCATAAGGTCTATGGTACCAACAGAGATAAGTATACTATAGGAGATGGGTAAATTTAATGGATCAAACTGTTAACAAAATTCTAGTAGTTACAAGGGACGTTTGTAGATGGCGCTATAACTCTTGTTTGGTAACAAACTACAGGAAACTATTTTGTTTAGGTACATTTACAAATTTAGGTGATTTAGATTGCTGGCACTGATACGTCAGCCTTCATTTTTGTTTTCGTTTTCATAAGCACAATCACAAGGACACTATTTGTATTTTGGTAATTTTTAATACACGTGGAGTTTCGATTTGCTTGTGATTACTTTTATAATAATTTTCGTTTTTTGTTTTTACTGGCGTGGTACTTATACAGTGGCGGTGGTGGTTTATGTTTATATCTTGACAAACTTTTACTAAAGCGAAATTTATAGGATAGTTTAGTGACTACGTTTTTTAAATAATACATTGACTTTAATTATACTCTAGTTTTAGGTGTAGTTAGTTATTTAAGGCGCTCTACAGTTAGATCATAGATTACCTTGATATTACCTAGATATTCCTTGAGGATAATATAAAAAGTATGTTAGCTATATAGCTAACATACCATACCAAATATTGTCATGTTTGGAAATAATAATAATTACTACGATTTGTATAGGAATACGGAAGGATTTTCTGTTATAAATTTAAAACCTACATCATACATAGTAATCGCTCCATAGGTACGATTATTGTGATTTACCTATAATCGGTTGAATTGCGATTTGACTTTTCAAACGTGATTACTTTCAAACTCGATTTAAATTCATACTTTCTGTAAAAATACCTTATATTATTTATATAATATTAATATATGTATTAATGTATAAGCTTGATGCTGTAATTTAAAATTTAATCAATATGTTAATTTTAGCTATCAGTTTTTTTTTTGTGTACATTTTATATGTCATTGAAATAAAATGAAATAAAAATTCAAATAAAAGTCTTTTAATATTCGTTTTGGTGCAGCGCATCTACCTAACGTTCCTTGTAGTTTAGAAAAACTTATTACTAGTGTATACAGGGAGTTTGCTATTTCTGAGGAACTTATTCTGGTACATCAGATATATTATTACAAACATTACTTATACTTTATCCTTGAGGCGGGCAGAAAACATGATAATTAGTATATGTCGAAAATAAAAAAAAAACAATTACAAAAATAGTTTTCTTTAAGACAGAGTAATTATTATTATATATATTATTATTTTTCATATTTAGTGAACCTTAAGGGTTCAATAGAGAGACTGAATATGGAAAGTATTTCATGTTATGTTTATTGTATGTAAGTAAGCAGCACATTAAAAAATATTTGTAATTCCTGGACAGATGAAGTTATCAAAAATTGGAAAATTTAATATAAAAATTCGGTATATTTTCTATTTTGTTTGGTAATTTTACCCGTAGAAAGGGGCTAATGGAAACTGGACAGGTGAATAGAACAAAGGCCAGAATTTTCATTAAAATTGTCTGGTGCCTTTACTCCTTTTCGATTAAAAACAAAATTATAGTGCAATTGCTCATGCATTGTAATAATCATTATTTATTGAACCTGCATTCAAGACAAACAAAACACTAAAGAAAGTAGCGTAAGAATCGATTGAAAAGACATGTAAAAAGTTAATGCAGAAAATAGATGAAAGTTTCCCATTTTTTGTAGCAGATTGGTTTTTCTTCACGTTTATTTTCTTAATGAAATTACAAAGTCGATTAGTATCAAAACTCTGTGGTCAACATAAACAGCTACCAGTTTCTAATATTTTTGTAATATAGTCTCTTTCAATCATTCTTTTCACCAGTATTCTTCATGAATATTTATTTGTTCTTTTACGTTTAAATCAAGTTTCCAAAAATGCTTAGTGTCACAAAAATAATATTTGGATTGCCACTACAGAACGCGCCCTTAACTGATTTTTATTTGTTTATTCAAATTATTATGAGTCATAGATTGCGTATTAAAAAAAATGAATAAATTAGTAATCACTTAATATTCAAATATATCCAACAACGTTCTTGAAGTTTCGCTCTCCATTTGTTCGCCAAAAGACTTGAGCCGCCATCTTTAGATTTAGTAATGATTTCAACGCGCACTTAGGCGTACATGACAACCTTCAAACTATATAAATTACATGTAAGAAAATATTGACTTTCTGAGATTCGAATAAATCTCAGATATATAGGAACTATTTAATAAACGCCAAGAGAAATTAGTGTTTTCGTCTGTAGCAACGGGAACTAATGATTGGAAAGTTGATTGTCTACGCTATAATTGAAATTGCCAGGAATTAGTGGCGCTCGTAAGGTTTTTTACGCGATTATTTAATGCCCATTTGCGAAATTAGGAGGTGAATGGACAGATTGATGCGTAATAATTATTTGTAGATGAGAGTCAGGAAATTTGTTTGCTTGAGAAAATTAAAAAAAAAAAGTTGATATCCTTGTACTTTCATTTTTAAGTTATTTATAAATGACGTAAAAGGATCTGGCAGCATATTTTGCGTTGACAAATTTTATTATTGTGTAAAAATGTGAAAATAAAATGGTACTTACTGGTGGTGGTTCAGAAGAATACGATTCAGATGGAGCATAGTCCGGTTTAATGTTAACCGTTGTCAAAGACTCCGGTTGATGTCCTTCCTTTTCCATACCGGCGTTGATGTATTTCTCCAGGACTACGGTTTTTTCAAATGCGAACGCGGAGTGATCGTAAGAAAAAAAAAGTAATAACTAAAACCTTGTTTAGGTTTACCCAAACGGATTTAGATTTCTCGTATAAAAATCAAGCGCAGAGTGATTCGATTAGAAAGCAGTTTCCTTCAAGCTAGTTTTATTGGAAAAAGGTTTGCACTGGCCGCTATGGTGACCGACTGACGGTCCGTTCGACGATGCTGCAGCCTTGTAGTCGCTTAGCGGGGCCCCTTCTCTTCGTCAGCACCGCTAAAACGTGTGCATGTACGAACAGAAAACCGCAGGGAAGAATGGAAGGATGTTTTATTAGGCTGCATGTATATATTTGACTGGTGCCGATGTGGATGCAACTTCCTTAATGCTTTGGATAAGTGCGCATTATACACCGAAACCTATAGAAGTAAATGTCAGTGTGTGATTTATTCTCTGCAAGAATCACGCGAATGGATTTCTTCACTTGTTGCTGTTAACGTCGATTTATGGTAGGCGGTAGTAGGCGGTTTACCGTGTCAAACAATACACTTTTGTAGGTACATACATGAAATCTACTATAAGTAGAACGTCGTCAATGCAATTCGATGCGCAATCTATGAGAGGTTTATTTGCTGTACCGACAATTGAATTAAATATACAGGGTTAGGTAAACATGCGGCAAAAATTCAAGAGGTTATTCCTTGACTTATTCTGAGAATATTTTGTTTCGAAGAAAAAGGGCGAACAAAATTCGCGACAGTAACAACACTCCATTATCAAAAAGTACATGTAAAGTTGCTCAATCTACAATAAATGTTCGAAATGGCTTCCTCCAGCCTGGATACAAGCATTCAATCTTATCGTCATTAACTGTCGAACTCTTTCAAACACACCAGAGTCGTTTCTAATTGAGTTACACCCAGTAATTATCCGATTTCGCAAATCGCCCAAATTCTCCACTGGAGTAACTTAAACTATTGACTTCAGAGATCCCCAGAAGAAATAATTTAGGGAGTTTAAGTGTGGGGATCGAGCAGGCATGCGTGTGGCCCACCTCGACCAATCCAGCAACCTCCGTATGTTGCTGTTAAAAAATTACGAGCAACCAAACTGAAATGTGGTGGTGAACCATCGTGCATAAACCACATTGCAATACATCCTCCAGAAACTCAGGCAGCATTGCTTCCAAAAAGTTGCGGTACACAACGCCTGGTAGAAATGCCGGTCCAATTAGATTAGTCACCCACATTTCCAACCCAAACATTCAACGAGAACTGATGTTGAAAACGACCGATAAAAGATCGATATTCGGATATGTTCAACGTGGATCTGAGTGTGCCTCAGGGATCTATGCTGCGCCCTTTATTTTTCTGCTTGTATATGAATGATTTGCCGTCCGCCATCAAGTCTGGAAATGTTGTACTATATGCAGACGACACAACCATCGTAGCTGAAGGTTCCGATGAGCTAGAACAGAAATGGCATGCTGCACACTGTGAATTTGTTCAATGTTGATTTGATATTAAATATAGGTAGTTCAAACAATCTGTTTATTCAAATACATAAGTGAAACAACTAATTTCATGCCTTAGCACTAGATGTGCGCAACTTGCTGGTTTTCTCAGCCCTGCCCGGCTTGCTCCAACTCTTTGGAGAGCTCAAACTAACATTGAGAGAAGAGTCCTGAAGCAGAAGAGGTGTCGTGGTATACATTTATCGCCTCATATTGTATAACTTGTTATCGAAAATCACTACTATTGCGCATACCCAGTCGCTGTTTTAATGATCGCAACTCCTATTGGATGCTTAACTGGCAACTATGCCAGATTATTTCATAACTATGACTGCTGTACTTTTTGTGTCGCAGATCCATCATTATTTGTGCAAAATAGAAGAAGCTGAATGGTTAGTATTCCATGCTTATTTGATTGTATGTATGTGAGGAGGGTGATGTTATACTGCGACCTGAGAGATCTATTGTGTCCTCTATTCTTGCTGTTTTACAGCTGGCTTTCCAATCTTATCTCAGAAATGTAGGATATCAGAAGGCCCCAGGTTAGGTAAGTCTCCCTCTTCGATTTCACATGCTCCCAGGTACAACATCCTTGGGTTGCACAGTGCTACAAAATTTGAGAGGAGGTGGATGGGTGTTTTATTCTGTTCCCCACAAAATCTACATTCAGATTCCTATGCGAATCCAAGCTTACTCAGGTGTCCTTTCAGTTTACAATGACCTGAAAGTGTTCCTGTAATATCCGAACATTTTCTTACTCAGGTTGATGCATTCTGTAAACCTCTTCTGGTTATAGGTTCCCAGAAAAATGCTACTTTGCCTCATTCTCTGGAGATTCTCCCAATATTTACTTATTAGTGCTAAGCGGTGATGGACTTCTTTCAGTTTCATTATTTTTTTCTTTTTTTGACTCTGTTATATACACTATTTAAGTGTCTTATAATAAATACACTATTATTATTATTATTATATTATTATTTAGATTTTCTCTGTTCCATTTCTCTTTTCAGTTTCTTCAGTATTGTACTGCTATTTATCCCGAAAAAGGGTTCAGGCATTACAAAAGGTATTCTAATCCCCCTTTTTTTGTGAGATTAAGATAACATTGCAGGGTGTGATTAATTCCCAAAACCAAATTAATTAATTTAAAATTTTTAGAGATCTTATTACGAAATACATAATTATTATATACATACAAAAATATAATTGTAATCAGCAAAATAAAAATAGCTAATAAAATGTAGTAGGTAAAACGTTTTGTAGTTTTATGTTATAATTTAACTATATTATAGTTAAAAAAAAAAATCTGAATGGTTAGTATTCCAAGCAATTACAAGCATCTATATCTTTAATAGTTACTATGAGAATTTATTGTTTCGATAATTCGGGCCGTTCTTGTAAAAGTATGAATGAAGTTCACGCTGTGTTTTCAACTTCGTTCGATCATTTTCCACGCTTACAAAATACATTTTATATATGTATATACGTCCAAGAATTGTATACAATCTAGTTTATCACTGTAAAGGCACGATTTAAAATAATATAGCAAAATGCGTATAAATAAGATGCTGTATTAATTGCACCGATACTATGTTCATTCCTTGAATGTGTATTGTTTACAAGTTTATCATCGTTCCTGTATAAAAATTCTTTTAATATCACACGTCCCTTATACGATAATAATCAATATAAACATTAATTTAATCACGCACGTATGCATAGTATGTAAGTACGTTATTTTTAGTGTATAATTGAACTTGTCTATATCACGTAATATCCATATCGAAGGTCAAGTAATTATTAAACAAATGCATGTTTTATTTACGATTTACGCTGCGTTGACACAATGACAGTTAGGGTTATGAAAACACAAAGGAAGGTAAATGCCACCGAATAAATAATAACGATACAGATGTTTAATAAAAGAAAATGCTTACAGTTAATAAATATTACAATCCGAAAAATTGAATCATTGATGAGTTATTTATCATCTCAAAAACTATTCACTGTAAATGGCGTATGGGGGAGGTTACAGTGAAGGCTACTTAATTTGGATAATAGGAATAAATTAATTTATTAATAGGAATTTAATTAATAAATTAATAACCTATTCAAAAACGTCAAAATACATAGGGTGTGTCCTTTAAAAATATAGAGTCGATATTTTTCCTTAACTGGAAGTAATAATATACAGGTTTTCCACGTAAGTGATTCATTAAAAGTTTATGATGTTCTAGTCTTACTTCTTTGATATTTTGGTACTGTTATCTGTTCCGATTTGAAATTGATAATGTGGTAATAGCTTTTAACCAAAATAATCACTTCCGAATTGACCGCCGAAATTGGACGTCTCAACTTTTTGTTATTTTAAATAGAATGTTATAATTTTTTATTCATTTTTGGATTCTACGACCATAAATACGTCAGTCTTCATTACTTATTCCTATAGCTACATGTTGCTGTTTTTTGAGTTACTTAAGTTTTTCTTTTTTTTTTTTAATACTTAATAAGGTTTGCTCCTACGCCCGTTTCCGACAGAGGGCGTTTTTGCAGTGGCGTCGCCCTATTTAACGCGTGTAAATTTCGTGAAAAAACGTCCCACGACAAAGGCTTCAGAAGCGGGAGCGATTAAAAGGGAAATACTGCAAGGTTGAACGCGAAACGACGGTCGCACGGAAATAGGAATATCGTCGTTTACCGATAAAAAGTACGAAAAGAGGAGAGAGTTCTCCGAAATTTAGATCGTAGTGGGCGCTGCGAAACGAACGTCACTGCGGACCGAGAATTTTGTGCGATTGCTACTAAGCGGAGGTGCTATTTGGAAGTGGGGTTGATGTCGAAAAGGCTTCCTTCGCCCTTACTCTTGCTGATCGAACCCTAAAATAGGGTAGAGACGCGTTATTTTTTTCCAAAATGAGTCGATTTATAGACGCGTGTTGTGGTTTGACCTAATTCATATCATGGCGCCCGTGTCAATCATACGGCAAAACGTTTACAATTTGCGGGAGCGATTTCGAACGTAAATAGGCGTACAAGGTACGTGTAAAAAGTCAAAACGTGGCCCGGAAGATGTTATTAAGCTATACAGTAACAAAACTAGATGGAAAAATGCCGAATAATTCGGAAAATATTCTCATTTGTGATGGCACCGATTTCCTAATCTGAGCTGCTGTTTGGGTGACAATAATAGCGATTTAACGTTGGTTAAAAAGTAAAATAAGATTCGTAATACACGCTCAGATATGTTTGTGATTATAATTATACAGTTTTTAGAGAAATTATTGAGCGAAGATGTCAAGAGATATGTCAAACTTATCGAAACCACAAGAAGCGCTAATTTGTTCGCTGCTAATTTTACACAAACGTAATATTACGAATATTCATTTCAATGGTATACAGCCTATATTACCGCTTAATCTTAAAAGTCGTGTGAAAGAACGCTGTGTTTTCTACAAAATGATTCGATTTATAGAATTATGTTTGGCTGACCTGTCAGAGATAAATTACTACAAATATGCTATGAGGTTTTTTTCAACCTTTCTACAACTATGAGGAGAAGAATATTACAAGAGTAACACGGTATAGTATATTAATGAGGATGGCAGTGAATGCATAAACCGTCTACTACCCATGCTACACATATAGGCTTTATTTTATGCTGTAGGTCGTACAATTAGAATGTGTCGCTGGTATACCTTCTGTAGGTCAAAAAAATAGCAAACTAAAAATAGAAATTGACGTCTTCGAGTACTGTTAGCTGTTATAAATTGCAACGTTTTTATTGAATTTATTCCTTTCATTGTGAACGCGCTGGACATTCCAATTTCAAAGAAAGTAGGATATGTTATAATTTCAAAGCTCATAAGAGGCAATGTGTAAGTGCAATAACCAGTGGATAAAAGGGATTTGATGCCGCCGTGCATCTATCATTACATATACCAGCACAATAATAAATATTATCTATCTCGTATAGTACGACAAGCTAAACCCATGTAATAAGCGTGCCCTGGTAACCTGCGACTCCGATTCTCACTTTATGTGGGAGTCATGTAGGTCACCATTCCATTCGCCGCGATAAGCTGTTTCTCCCATATTTCGTCGACTATGGAAAATCACAATAGCAACAATAACAACAACAGCAAAAACAATAACAAACTGCTAGAACGACAATAACGTCTTTGGTTTAACGTTGCCAGAAGAAGTTGTTGAAATTGTCGAACAATGCCGCGAGATATTATTGTATGCAGTATCTGAACACGGATTTCTAAGCATGTATACATAAGATTGTAGGTAGGTAAAAGTTCAATTTAGTAGGATAAAGTGTTGAGCGAGTAATACAGCCATGTAAAATGAGATACATATAAATACTTTATGTCTTTTCACGGCTTGAATAATTGCAGTTGATTCGTTATTTTTAATTATCTGACTTGTCAAATGAATTTTATTTATTTGGTAACTAACTTCACACATTTCACATGTTTAGTGCCAAGGTAGTTATAATTCTCAAAGTTAAACACAAATTGCTTCTTTTTAAACTGTCTTGCACTTAAAATAATAAAATTACCTAGTTTCAAAATGAATTTAATCCTTTAGGGTAAAACGAATACTTCCTCAGTCAACAAATAATCATCAAAAAAGTTACTTCTCTAGTAATTAAATAGAAATTTTATGTAACTTGTTACCGCTGTACATACCTTACAATTGAAAATTTCTCTTCCTTAATGTGCACTACCTTCCAGAATACATTTACTGGATGCGATATACTAAATTGATACTACAACGCTTTTAATTCTGTGTGTATTAGTGGTTGACTTACTTCTCTGTGTTATTATACGTTAAATGTATATTGGAAATGGCGATTCTTTTTTCCAGAATCAAACTTTAGAGGCTAGTATATACGTACCAGATGGCAAACGCGAATATAATTGTAATGTAAAGGGAATGTAACCTGTGTATACGTGTGTTCACTGTTATGGTAAGCGTTGTGGTCGTACTCGCTAAATAAAACAAAATAAATGTGGGATGGAGATTTGGCATTTGTATTACTGAATGATGAAAGAGAGTTCATTGAATAAACTCTCTTCATATATTCTTTAATTAACATTTGGTTCACTAACGGTCCGTCTTACACTACAGTACCGTCGTATTAAGTGTAATTAAAATTTAATCATAATTTAAAGGTTTGAATTTCCCTTGCACGACTGCTTATCTAATCATTTAAATCTTAATTGTGATTACTTTAATCAGTACCCAGGACGAATTACTCAAATGAAGTTGGCGCAAGCGTGTTTCTGTTAGAATTGTGTTTATAGCGATTATAGGTTATGTTATTGCGGTTGGTATAATACAAATATCTGTGACTGTAATTGAATAGCTGGCTAATTAAAGTGTTCGCTTTGAAGATTAGGACAAGGATAGCGGCGTGCAAGAGGTGTATATTTGGCAGGGTTTTAGAAAGTCCAAGGTAAATCAAATTTAATTCCCGAAATAAAAAAACTAACAATAAATGTTTTTAAGGATTACTCTGTTTCAGGTGGGTATGATCCGGAGGTATTTTGTAATAGGCAGGATATCTTTGTTTATAAATTCACAATTTTTATTGTGATGCTAATTTAAATAATGATATCGTAGTACGATGCCAGGGAATACACACTTTACGCTGCCATTCTTTCATACGACAGTGGATATGCCTCAAAAATATATTTATTGACCCACTGTTAATTCTGAAACAGTTGTGAAAAAGTCGTAAATGAAAGCCATATTACAGCACGGAATGTCATTGAAGTCTGTTTTAAGAAGAATTTTCCATTTGTATATGGTTGTCGCTAAAGCTGGATACCTTATGCAGTAGTAGTTGGACCTCAGTATGCACATATAGCCTAAATGTGGGTGAAGAGAAATCAATGTAAGAAAAATTAAATTCAAGAAATTTTAAAAATGACAACTTCATTGAGATTAACTATGACGCTGTGATGAGGTACCTGCTGCGACACAGCATTACTAATTTAATGATTTTTCACAATTTGTAATTCATGCTAGAAATTACTTTTTGACCATTTTTTTTTGTATTTGTTTTGGCTTTGTAAAACGAAAAATATTTTTTATTTACTCTAAATGATTATTCACTTTTGTTTAAAGAAATATTTGTGTATGTAATTAACCATTTATTCGTAAAAAAAAAGGAAAAAATATATAAGGAAATGATGGCAATAATAAAATAATTTTAAAACAAGTTAATAGCAGGACGTCAAAATAAAGTATCAAAAAATTTAGAGCATTTGCAGAACAAACAAATAAAAAAAATACCATAATAAAAAAAAAAAAACCTGCATTCACATATTAATTTCCATTTAAATCTACTCAAACTTTNTATGTGTAGACGACAGAAATCATCGCAACTATATAATCTTGGAAATTGAACGACTAGGCCAGCCTAACCTGGCATTTACCCTATTGCTCGCATTATGTAAAATGATTTATTTAATAGACGGAACGACTTTCGGAAATTCCTTCGGTTTCATTAAAACATGTAAGTGTTTCATTGCCTTAAATAGGTAACAACAAAGCCTTAGTTCATATTTTAATTAAAGGCTTATTTTGCATTTTAGAAAGGGCTAATAGGTTTCTCTTTATATCATTTTTAAAATTTGACGAATTTATACATCGAGAAAAAGATTTATATGTCCTTAATAAATATGCATTAATCCAAATATACTCAGAGACATTAGACGTGTTACACCCAGAAGGAATAATGTGTTCAACTTGATTTCTTTGTCATCAGAATGACTATATTTAAAGCAAGTTATGATAAGAATGTGAACTTTTTATCTTCCATAATTTTTTACGAGAAAAAAATAATCTCTTAGTTTTTTTCGTGAAGAGATCTATTTATGAGAGCGGACTAGTACAGAAATGTTTAATCAATGCGCGTCCGTCTACGAGTGTTAAGCGTAATAAAATGCCTAGAGTTCGAAGACGTCAAAATTATCACCGTGTTAGTGATTTTGACAGGGGTTGAATTGTTGCTTATCGAGGTGTTGGTTTGTCCTATCGCGAAATTGGCCGCCATGTTAATTGTACTCCAATGATGGTAATGCGTGTAATGTGTGTCGTCTGTGAACAGAAGAAGGTAGGGGAACACGAAGAAGATCGATTAGCCAACCGAGGTGTATCACGGAGCGTCAAAACAGACGCTTAAGACAATTAGATTTACGAGACGGTTTTGTTGTCTTATACGACGAGGACAAGAGGACATAGTCTCAAAACGAGGACAATCCTTGCGAAATGAGGATGGGCGGAAACCCTAGAATATGCACTCATTTTATGTACACGGGGCTTTCAGAAAGAGATTCAATCCACGTGACCACTTTGAGATGCAACTCTGGTTGCATAAATATTACCTTGGTAACGAATTCAATTTCTAGGTCCGGTACGTATTGTGACAAGTGACATTTGTCAAAATGAATGCGCATTGTTTTTTGTATTACTAGCTTTATTTTATTGTATCAGTTTTTGTTAAAATTACTGATAGATTAATATCTGCGCTTGGTAAGTTATCACGATGGTGTTTCAACCAGAGCTTGATGTCTTTATTTTAAAAGCACATTACAGAAGCAGTACCCAAGACGACAAGACTAATGGAATTTGGAAATATTCTCTCCATCGATCAGTTTATCAGTAAATTTCCCTGACTTCGATATGGACCACAAAGCGTTTAAAACCCATAGATATTAAATTATGGTAGATTTGAAGAGAGACATTGCATTTGCAAAAATAAGCCTACAGGTAGACCCACCATATTAACAGAACCGATTTTAGATAATATTCGGGAAAGAATGGAACATAGTCTTCATAAATCGCTATCAAAATTAGCCAATCAGATGGGTATTCTAACTTTTCTATTTGTTTAAATTTTCACGTCGCTTATATTTATGTTGTAGGACTCTCTGTTGCAACTTGCCGTAAGGCACTTACAGAAAAAAACTGCATATGCATCCAAACAAAATAAGCACAATACAACAATTGTTTCCACCTGATTTTTAACAAAGGGCGACATTTTGCAACTGGTTCAATGATCAGTTAACCAATAATAATATTCTTGACTTCAAATTCTTTAGCATTGAAGCTGGTTTCACTTGTCAGGATACGTTAATTCACAGAATTACAGAATATGGAGTCCTCGGGAATTTATCGAGGCAACTTTACATCCGATAAAGTAATATCTAGTAGACGAAGAATTATCGAACCAATATTTTTCATTGAAACAATTATACAGATGAACGCTTCCAAGCTATATTAAACGAATTTATTCCATAATTACACGACGATCAATTATAATATGGATTTTTTCAACACGACAATGCACCAGCACATACAGTTAGAGATACTTTGCAATACCTAACAGAATATTTTGACGATAGGCTGGTTAGTAGAAATGTATAGCCTTCACGCTTCCGTATCTTAACCCTTGGTTTTTTTTATTTATTTGGTAACCTGAAGAATGAGGTGTTTAGAAATAGATTGCACGATTTGGAAGAGCTACAACAAGCAATTCAAAAAAAATTGCAAATATCACTTTGGAAGAGCTTCAATGTGTATTTGAAAATTTAAAGCAAAGGGTGAACATTTGCTTGGAAAAATGTCATTTTCAAACTCTTAGCAACGCTAAGTACGTCAATTCAAAATTTCTTGAACTCAGGGAATTATTTGTTAGTTAGTACCACATTGCAAAATCGGTTGCATACTTAAAACAAGTCACGTGGGTTGAATCATTTTCTGAAAGCACAGTATATGAAGATAATCTCCACAATCAGTATATGTAGGCTGCCAGTAGTATAAAAGCTTAGGGCAACCAATAACTTATTTACAGCTGATAATGCTCCGTTTCTTTGTGTAGGACTTTTCAGTACATCACCTATTATGCACGTATGTTATCTAATATATCAAATACTTCTTCATCGGAGAACAATGATTTATCAGTCGTATACCACATTCAAAGGATTAACTAATCACTTGGTTGCTGTGGTTACACCAACTTTGTGTTACCGGGCATTATTGTATACTTAATGTTTTTTTAATTCTGTTGTATAACTATTAACATTATCTGGGTCCCAATGTTTCTTGCTGACATTTGCAAGATAAATATTAAATTTCTCAATAAAAAGAAGTTTTAATGTAAGGAAATAATGTATCTAGATTTGACGTGTTTGCCGCCATACTAGTGGGTACCTGGCATGTGTCAAAGTAACTTCTGAAGTTGTTAGACATGATGAATCTATTCCTACAACTTATTATTGTTTAATAATAAAGAAATTTCCGATGTGTTGTCCGGTTACTGCATAACGTTTTTATTTCACTCATCCGGTATGGTTCAATATTTGTTATATAATATCTGAGTCCTTTAGTCTGAGTTTCTTTATGACGTTTGCAAGGTATATATGAAAATTTACAATCAAAATAAGTTTTTATGCAAAGACATAATATATCTAAATAGATTTTTAACAACGGAATGCATTAAATTTAAATCAAAACTCGAAACAAAAGAAACTTAAATACACCGTTCGTGATTAAGTTATAATTAACATTTAATCATAATTAAAGTTTAAATTCCGTTGCACCGACTGCTTAATTAATAATTAAATCCTTAATTCGTGATCATCTTTAATAGTTACCTAAGGTAGAATCAACTCATAATATAAAGTTGGCGCAAGCGTGTTCTTTGTCTACAATCATGTTTATAGCGATACTAGGTTATGTATGCGGTGTTTTTGGTTATAATACAAATATCTGTGACTGTAAATTGAATAGCTAGCTAATTAAAAGTGTCACTATGAAAGATTAGGGACAAGAATAGCGGCGTGCAAGAAGTGTATATTGGCAGGGTTTTAGAAAGTCAAGGTAAATCAAAATTAATTCTCGAATAAAAAGCGACAATAAATGTATTTGAGGATTACTCGTGGTTTCAGTGGAATGACCGGTGGTATTTCGTCAAATAGGAAAGGATATAATTTCTATAAATTCACAATTTCTATATATGATCCTAATTTAAAAATAATGGATATCGTAGTACGATGGCCAGGGAATACACACATTAACGATCCATTCTTTTCCATAAGCGACAGTGGATATGCCTCAAAACAGAATTACTGACCCCATGTTAAATTCCTGAAACAGTTGTGAAAATCGTTATTAATGAAAGCACATTACAAACACGCGAATGTCATTGAAAGCATATTTCTAAGAATAGAGTTTTCCCAATACTGGCATATGTTGTTCGCTTAAAGCTGGATACCTCTATGGGCAGTAATAGTTGCTACCTCAGTATTGCACAATATAGCCATAAATATGGATAAAGAGGAAATAATCAAGAAAAATTAAATCAAGAAATTTTAAATGGACAACTTCATGAGATTAATTATGAGCTGTTGATGATGTACCTGTTGCGACACAGGCATTACTAATAAATGATTATTTCAACAATTTGTGATTCATTTGCTATAGTAGAAATAACTTTTGAACATTTTTTTTTGTGTATTTGTTTTCTTTGGCTTTATATAAACGAAATATATTTTATTTACATCTACATGCGTTTCACTTTGATTTTTTAAAGAAAATATTGTTATGTAACTAAACATTTATTATTAAATAAAAGGCAAAAAATATATACAGGAAATGATGGTAATAATAAATAATTCTACAAGTAATAGCAGAGGTCAAATAAAGTATCAAATATGGAGCATTTTGCAGAAAAAAACACAAATAAAAGAATGTGCATAATGAAAAAAACCTGCATTCACATAATTAAATTTCCATTTTAAAACTAACTACTCACTTAACTTTTATTTCAATATCTAATTCTTGTAGCAATTTGCTCACAATTAAATTCCAATAATTTCAAATGCCGCAAAATCGCGCATTCGCATAAACGGCGCATTTTCATTATGACGAACAGTGTTCAATAGAAATACGGATTGATGGTAGTTTTTAACGAAAATTTAAAAATGCTATTAACAAATTACTTTGCAGTAATAAAAATAAATGCAATAGCGCTTTATTAACAAAACGTCTTCAACCGAATATACTACGGTTCTCGTGGTAATGAACGCTAGATAACGCCAACTATAGGGCAGCAACAGTGGAATGTACAGAAAGGTCGTTCAATTACCCCGTTTGCCAGCTGTATAAGATGCCTGTAAATCGTTTTATATATATAAAGAGTTACATTAGTAAAGAATCGTCTTTCATACTCTATAACTTCGATGCGATTGCGAACACTTCGTATTCCTGTTAATCTTATATCTCTTGAAGGAGCGTATCAGAAGGTGTTTGAATTCAATACCACCGGTTTATTTGCATTTAAAGCGATCGTTAAACTTGTCTTGCGTCATTCGTTTAGGTTGCTAGACTTCATAAAATTTAAACCATGTCAGCTAGCCTGGATTAACATCAGTAATAATAAAATCCAACTCAGAATTGTGCAATTTTGCAGTGGAGTCTGACTGGACTTTCACACAAAGTACTTTGTTTCTCTGATTCCGTAAGACTTTTAATTCAAGGAGTTTGTTATTCAGAAAACAGAAAATGGTTACTTCTCATTATTACTTTTTCATTTTTTTTGTTGTAAGAAGACGGATACGCTTAGGCAATTTGGGCGTTCGCGCAAACTGTTTGTGTGAGATCGTGTATACATGCTTTACTATGGTTGCAAGTTAGGGATTGTTCGATCTGCTGACGTAAGGGTGCGAGATTCAATATGCTTGCATGACATGACAGTTTATTGTTAGTATAAAAGAACTGTGATAAATGTCATACAGCTTGTAGAATTGAAATGATTAAAATTATTTTAACGCTCAGAGAGATGTATGTAGCAGCTATTAGGAATCGGTTACTCTACAATCGATAAGAAACAGATTGAAAAATAAAAGCATCGTTTGTTGTAAATTTGAGAATGTGTAACTAAGTTCTCTGCCGTGGACTATGGTGTTTCAGGGCTTTGTATTAGGTCCGTTTCTTTTTTCAATCTTTTATTATTGATTTACCCATCATCTCGTGAATTCGTACACTGTGCTGATGCTGCAGGCGGTAATTGGTTTGGAACCAAATAATGACATGACTTTAAACAAAAGTTTTGAATGTCATTGACCAGTTTACAAATTGGTGTAATAAAATATTAATTTGAAGGCTAATAAAGAACACGTTTTTGCACTAGAATCAGTTTCTAGAAACTCTACAGTAAACACGTCGAGCAGTATCAACCTTAGTATTAGGTGTTTTTCATTGACAAGATTTTAGGTGGGAAAAAGCAGTTAATGTGTTGTAATGAATAGTGCTATATTAATAAAGTTAAATCCTTAGGCATGTACGGATATGAATAGCTTTTAATCAATTTACTTTTTCACTTTTTTAACATGTCTAAGTTAGGGGTTGTATTGTGGGTTGTTGGAGTAGAATACAATTGAGTATTTATACTACAGAAACGAAACGAGCACGATTTTATTAAAAAATAAAGTCCGACTGAATCATGTAAGGATATCTTTGTGGAAAATAACTTATTAATTTTCTCGAGTTTACATTTTTAACTCTATTATGTATATTTTGGGAAACACTGAGCTCGAGAGAGTGGTTATTGGTCATGGCTAATAAGGCACCAGACGTGGTGACTTATTTGGATATGAAAAATATAATAACACTTATTTTGAAAGATCTTCCTTGTATGGGAAAGAAATAGTGGGCTAGATATTGTCTAATTTTGGCGTGCATTAGACTAGCGAAATGTACTATTGTTTAATTGAAGTAGTATTTGGATACTTATATTATTATCCCAATATATAATATCGGTATATAGCTAGACGTGTTTCATATTAATAGGAGGTTCCTTTTGATAATAAAATATATTAAAGATGCAGGATTGTGTGTGCAAAAGTCGATGGTTATTAGCATTTACAGAAAATATGTCTACGAATGTAAAAATATTGACAATTGCAGTTAAAAATATATCTCGATTAAGTGCAAATGCCGAAGCGTTTCAGAATAATTGAAATTGTTTACCATCTTTTTAGGGAACGCGTTGACAGCATCTATTGCGAATTATAGGTAAACCATATTTTGATTACAGAGGAGTTTCGTGCAGAGAATCTCTATAAATAAGCAGTGACAAGATTGGAAAAATAGTTTTTTATAAATTGTTCTAGAATTATGATTTTTCTATAACGCAAAATTATTGGGATTTGTACAGGGTTATTAATGAAAACTATAATAACTCGAAAAGTAAAAGGATGATAAGAAGTATGTTAACAAAAATCAAGCACCTTGTTAATAGGATTCAATGATACAAATATAGAAAGGTGTTCTTTTCAAAAAAGTAAGCTATAAACCCATCTTGAAGTTGACTGAGATTGCGCTTGTGGAACACCACTATATTAGAAATACAAGTATAAAGTAGGTCGTTAAGATATTAAAATTTGAGGTACTGGTATTAAAAAAAAGACGTTGGGCTTGTTTGAGGTTACGAACACCTATAAAATCGAAATTTTGCGTTACATAAAAATCATAATCCTACAACAAAAACAGTTTATATTTTTCTGTCACTGTTTACGAGTTCTAGAAGAATCCCTGCTAGTGAAACATCCTGTATAAGACTGCTGTCTAACAAAATTGAATTTGTAGATAAGATATGATATTGGAAATACAGACGTTGTCACACCCCGTGTGATATATACACTAAAAAAAAGTGGGAAAAAAATTACTCCAAAAATGGGAGACAACTTTTCTACCTCCTATTATTGGGGTAATTTTCCTCATTCGTGTTTTTTTTGAGTGTATAGCCTTTTTATCTTTTGCGCATGTAGATTACCATTAACTTAAGTGAAAAGAATCTTAACGGTAATATATTATGAC
The DNA here is from genome assembly GCA_004143645.1 of Protaetia brevitarsis. Classification (NCBI taxonomy): domain Eukaryota; kingdom Metazoa; phylum Arthropoda; class Insecta; order Coleoptera; family Scarabaeidae; genus Protaetia; species Protaetia brevitarsis. The sequence goes on from RXPK01000216.1 coordinate 2,081,309, forward strand.
GGGTAGGCGAATAGAATATGGAATCTGCGCGAGACAGTCATAAATTGGCGTGTTAATAGCATTATGCCAAGTATCCTGCTGCATTTAATCCAAACTTATGTTTCACAATGAAGAATATTGTTTTTTACTTTAATCTCCGATCCCCTTCTTTTAGATTGAGTTGATTAGTATTAAACAAAACCGATTATAAATTGTACTATCGACTAATTAAATGTACGCACTTTACTAGGAATGTTAATAACTCTGCTGTAATGTACAGGTATAGTGATAAGGTGTGTAGTTGGATTGGTAATGGCATTTGACTTTACCTATTACTTTCAGATTCCTAATAAAACTCTATCGGTATGAAGATGGTGTACGAGTTCACAGAAGCACTATTTTCGATGAAATGATTATGCTCCACGAAAAATTGGCCTTATTTTTCAAGTAGGTAAGTATAAAGGAAAGACTTTGAATGCTATAATAGCTTCATAAATAACTAAGCACTTACTTTGATCAGATTAAATTAACCGCCGTTAAATTAATAATACACTTAATTGGATTGGTCTGCAGTGTTCAGTATTAAGAGAGTTTAAGTTTACTGCCGCTTAAGGGTTTATACATAAATTATGTAGATGCTCTTGATTGCATTGATTAAATATGTCTTACACGGTTGTTAAATGTAATTCCAAATCTGTTATTTTTATAAGCTTTTACAAAAAGAGAGTTTACCTAATGAAGATGTATATTAGAAGCTATTCATTTGTACTGGTTAATGATCTATGAACTGAAAAGAAATTACTTTCTTCAGTACCTCAAAATCAAATGAAAAATAAAAATAAAATGCGGTTCGTGAATATTTACTACTTCTATTATATGTCTACATAAATTATATCAGCGATTCCCAACATTCTTAGCTGAACCCTGAAGTAGTAAGAATAAATAAAATTTATATTCCACGTCTGATCCCTTTTTTATTTTAATGTACGGTCCACTGTGAAACTAAATTGTGTTTTTTATGCGAAACGGATAAATATGTAAAAAAAAAAAAACAAGTGAGCCATCTACATCCAGGAATCTGTTGCTAAAAAGACAATATTCTACCAAGACAGTTTAAATTATGGTTTCACTTCATTTGATGAAAAGCTGCAATGCGATTGTTTTTATTAATTCTTTCATCATGAAACATGCATCACCAAAAACGATACTTGGACGAACGACACTAAACAAATGGCTCATAGAAACTGGAATTTTTTGAAAAAAATTAGCTTGACTAATCGTGATGACGTGGATGCTGCTCTTGTTGTAAACGTGAATGAATCAAATGTTTTAAAAAATGTTTGTTAATAACTTTATCAAATAAGAATCTTTAGTACTAAGTTCTTGAAAACCAACTAAATATGAATCCGTAAATTGACGCAGTAAACTAAGTTGCAAAAAATATTTGAAATAATATATTAAAGTTATGAAAATAATTATGAGAGTCCTCTATGTCCGAATTTTTTTTTTTTTGATAAAGTCTAACTTATTTAAAGACATAAGTGTCCTCTATCTACGAAAAATTGATATTATGACCCTTGCTTATACAGGGTTTTCCACGGAAGTAGCTAGTTAAGAGTTTTCCGGCCTAACGAAATTCCTCAGTTTTGAAAATTGTGATTTGCAAAAGTGCACTTACTTCTTCTAAAATATTTCCAAATTTTTTGCACTTCCGGTTAAACCGAATGCACGAATTTGTTATTTTAAATAGAAAAACCCTATATATTATATTTTTGATTCTACATAAAATTCTTTGACGATTACTACTAGGTTTCCATACACCAATAAACTATCTTAAACTGTTTCCAGATATTACGGATTTTTTAAAAATTTTGACATTACATCGTTATATGTAATTGATGATTATCACTGGTTTAAGTGCCAGAAGTCTCCTACTCAAAATTAACGAAGCCACTAACATCGCTTTACACAAACGTAATAAAAAAATTCATTCGAATTATACCAGAGTGTTTAAAAATTAATGGATATCAATAAATTTTGAAAGTTGCAAAACTTAATTTTTTAAATAGAACACCCTATATATTTTGTATTTTTGGATGTTACGAATTTTAACACCGAATTTGTATGTAACATTCAATATACCCATCTTCAGTAGTTTTCTTTTAAATTAACTCGTTTTGTTTATTACCGCTTTCAAATGGCCGAACAATTTCTATCTAGTGGGCCATGAATTTAACATCACAACAATTTATTATTATTAGTAAATATTAATGTATAATAAATGTTTGTTACACGCCAGCGTGTTCAAATGGATGCATATTATTATGGGACTTTATGAATTAGATAATGAAAAAATATCGAAAGGGCTTATTTTAACCTGGATCTTTAAATTTATTTTACATCACTGAGAATGCAGGAAGACTTACAGAAGAATTAACTGGAATTATTGAAATTATTTCACTAATATATCTAAATAAAATTCAGAAAACTTTGAAATAATAGATTCACTGATTACATCAAGTACACAACTTCCGGTACTACAAGTAAAATTTAATGATTCGTGTGACCAGAACGTTTGAATGAATTAAGACCAAGTTGAAGTGAGAGAAGTATAAGTGATGCATTACGACGTGCGAATAATAAATGCTGGACGTAAACGGAAATTCACATAGAGCATTTTTTTTTTGAGGGCCCTATGTCATGGTTCAAGTTATGACTGCTGTAAATGCATTTGTTAAATAATGCATGTATCTAAATATTCTTCATAAAAAACCTTTATAATTTTGAAAATACTTTAATATATCAAAAACTTTAAAACATTTGTCTGACAAGCACACTACGTTTATAGTGAAACAATTTTTGTTATGTTGTCGTCGTTATCGTTTATGCCGTTTCCCTAATTTGAAACAAAGCTATCTAAGAGATATCATTTAAAAATTTTCTGAATTCCGTTAGATGTATTAACAACAATAAATTCTTTTAATTACATTGAATCTCTATATAATTATCCTGCTTCTCATGAATGTAAAACAAATTAAAGTATCGGGTTAAAATAAGCCTCCTCCAATTTTTCATTAACTAATTCATAAGTTCCACTAATAATACTGCATCCATCTGTATACGCCAGAGTAGTAAAACAATGAATAAACAATATATTCGACTTATAATAATAATTGTTGTGATGTTACAATCATGGCCACCAGATAGAATTAATCAGCCATTGAAAGCGGTAATAAATAAAACGAGTAATTTAAAAGAAAACTACTGAAGATAGGTGTAGGAAATGCTACAGCACACATGCGCACACATCGGTGTAAAATTTAATTCTACATCCAAAAATACAAAAATTACAGGGTGTTCTATTTGAAAAAATTAAGTTTTGCAACTTTCAAAATTCTTGATCGACAACTAATTTTAAACACTCTGTATAATTTCAATGATTTTTTTTTATAACGTTTCGGTAAAACAATGTTTGTACTTGTTAATTTTAAAATGGGAGACTTCTGACACTTAAATCTAGTGAGAACCAATCAATTACATATAACGATGTAAATGCCAAAATTTTAACAAAAATCGTAATATCTCAAAAACAGTTGAAGATAGAAGAAGGTATAAGTAGTAGTAATCATCATAGAATTTTATGGTGAAATCAGAAATATAAGAATATATAGGGTGTTCTATTTAAAATAACAAAGTTCACGGCGACTTCCGGTTAACCGGGAGTGCAAAAAAGTGAAATTAAAAATGCCAAGTTGTGGCAAAACCCCAAATTTTTAAAATTAAGGAATTTCGTAAGCCGGAAAATTTTTAACTACTATATAACATAACAAGGCTATAACAAGAATACAATCCAAGCTAAGAACATAAACTAATTTATTGATGGCAATGAAAAATCATAACACATACAAAAGCAGTGGTGTCAATTCCAAAGTAATGTGAGGATTATTTTTATTTTTGGCCTGCATCCGGAGAATATTCAGGTCTTCTAAATTATTTAAAAAAAATACTTTTTTGTTTGTTTTTTTTTTTATAAAAATGTGAAATTTAGAAATAGTTCGGGTAATTCAATTCATTTGTTAAAAAAGGTTCCGAATTGTAAAACCTAGCAGAAGTGGGACGTAGACATACCTGATATGTTCCTTTTAACGAATGTCAAAATTTCGAAAAGTTCCACCTACATAGTTAGATGAACAATTATTACAAATCATACAGTAAACACCACATCTTTTCAGCCATCTACCGTATCTTTGTTGTTAAGGATTATATTCTCCAGGTTTTTTCTTGCCCTGTTTATCCAGTTTTATATCATTTGTGTTTCTTTACCCTAATGTTAACTGTTTTGGGGTATTATATAGTGATGTAATGATGGATTAATAGAACATCATTCTATTTAATATTACTTAAAGTAAATGGAATATATATTTATAAAAGACAACGTGTAAAGCCAAATCTAATCAAAATTAACACCACAGTTTACAAAGAAAAAAAAAATTAATTCCTTTTTCGCAAACTAAAAACTCTACCACTCCACTGTATGTATATGGATATAATAACACGGGAAAAGAAGAGAGATATATGAAAGCGCTGCGCGAGTTGATGCATGGATAATGGATGCTCGCCTAGTATATTAGATATTTATCAGTTGCTATACTACATAAAACAAAAATAAATCCACAGACACTTACATATCCAGAGCTACGAGTACATCGTAGGTATGATGTCGGCTTACCTATCTCTCTGAAAGCTGGAAGCTGTTGCCAACAGGTTATCAGCGAACAAGATCCAGACACGCCGTGACATTTGCAGGTCACTTTGGATTTCTTTATTACCGCCTGAAACAGAGAATGGTTTTAGTATGACGTCCCGTCTCATATGCTATTTTATAATGGTAGTATTTACTGTGTTCTAATATTTTTTTATTGCAGATTCCATATGTACTCGATTATGATTGTCTCCGTAATTGTACTGACGAACTTGTTGTGGCCTCATATAGTTGAAATCATTAATCTTTTTTGAGACAAGGTATACATTCGTGTAGAACGCCCATATAATGGTATAACATACTTTGAGAAGAACAGGGTATTCACTCGTAACAACCGTAAATTTGTTAATGATTTCAAGGAGAAGAATGGCGTTATAACGTAAACAGTGACAACAAAAGGATATTAATGGTTGTTAAAACGTTTATGTTCTAAAATATTTTCACGACTTTCCTAACTTCACCTATGTTTCCCACGAGAGCTTGCTGATGTTTTTAATCGTGTTACGAAACGTAACCAGTAAGCTATTGTAACGTTTTCGGGGTTCAAATAATCCACGGCGATTATTTATCAAAAATTTGATTAAACATTAGATCTGTAAAATGAATTAACACTAATTAACCTGCCAACGGTTAGCGTTATCGTATAACTAATTGCTGCCTGATTGTTTTTGATCAAATTCTCAGTTATTATTACACAAAAAATATTTTTTTTTTCACAATTCGTTCCATAAAAATGTCGCCGTTGACAAATTATCTTTTTTTGGCAATTTTTCATCCAATACTGTTCAAAAAAAAATTCTTTTGAAATTTGTTCAATAAAAATTTCACCGGTGATGGGTTTTAATAAAGGGTTAGATTTTTTTGTCCCGACAGAAAAGGTTGAATTAGCAACAGAAAAGGTGTTTGAAACGCCAATAAAATATACAGAACGATATAAAAATCTTTTACACGACAAAAAAAAGAAAATGTCCCTGAAAAGATGCCCGTCATATTCGTTCGTTACTAATATTTTTTATAGTCCTTCATAATACTACACTATTAAAAGACTAATAAACTAAAAAACTTAAAATACTAATTTATATTTCCGGATTATTAACTTGTTTTTTCTTAAGGTATTTCTAATTAATGTAAAATTACATATTAAGCCAGGGAATTATATTTTAAGTTGTTAACATTTCTGTGGATAGCGGTTCTGAGTTCGTCCCGTTGCTATCCCTAAGAAAGTAAATAAATAAATAAATATATTAAATTTTTTTCCACTTAAATTTAATTCCACCGGTCGCACGTAATTTTCGCTCGGTTTTCGCGCTGCAACACTCCGATATAAAACTGAATGGTGCCGCTCGCGCCCGTGTTTATATTTGCCACGTTGGACTCCCGAGAGATCTACTAACGATGTTTTTGAATGTTCAGTACGCACTCTCACGCACCACTCACGAATCTCTCATTGCGAATAGACGCACCGTATACTAAGGCCCTCTATGAGCAATCTCCTGATCTGCTGGCGCAACGGGCCACCCCAAATTTCAAATTTAAAAATAGGCGCGTGCAGTAACTACACTATATAGAAAAATTAATAATATATCAGTTTTAAGCTTTATTTAGGTATAGTGTGGTTTTGATTGAATGGACATTTTCAAAAAGGTAAAAAAGTGGAAGAGGCTGCAGTGAATATTACCTTATTGCAGCCATATCATTCCAATATAATTGTAACGCTGAAAGCGAAATTTATCATTTGACGCGTGGATGAATTTTTATATGAATTATGAATTTTCATGCCAGCTAACGGAATAATTACTGCCTCTGCTACTCTATATTCATTTTTTATTTCCATTGATCAGTGCACGAATTTTTATTGTGGATCATGATTTTTTATGTTATTTCACAGGAAAATTACTCTGTCTATCTCTGTAGTATTACCACTACAATACAATATTCCAAATCGATTTTCCATGTTTCTTGATCAGTGTATAACTTTTCCGGTATAAATCGATAAGTTCCAACTGAATTCTCCGTGCATTGTTATCAGTGTACACCTCTCCGTCTTCTTAAATCGTACATATTTTCGTAATAGTATAAGTGCAACTACATCCATGCATATGTGTAAAGTACTTATCTCTATTTTTGTCCTTAAATGAATGTTTCCCACATAATGTTTATAAAATCTAATATTGCATAATCTCCAACTATATGCTGGATTATTAAAAACATCATTGATTGTTTATTGTTGTTAGTATAAGCAAAATGTTATAGCTGATTATTATTTTATTATATTTCGCTGCCAAAAGTTTATCAACCCATGGCAATTTGATTTGGAATTTAAAATTTACACTGCCACGTGGTACGATATCAGGTCAAGAAATTTTCCATCCAGTTTGAGGGACCAAATCTGGTGCAGCTTAACCAAAAGTTTGCAGCGAAGCCATTTCTTACAAAAGCGTAAATAACAACGTTGTTATTGCAGATGAATATATATATATATAATAGTTTACATAAAGTCATAATATTTTTCTGCGTGGAATTTCAAAATAGTTTAATGTAAAGGCTGTTCCATTTGAAATAACGGAGTAAATACGCGTTTCTTTACTTCTGGAACTCCTTGTATAGTCAAAAACATTCTTAGGCTATGCAGGATTATATTCTATAAATTTTTTGTAGAGACGTTTTTTTTCTAAAATGATAAGTAGAGCTGTAATCAAACAATCAGTCCTCGATGGGATTAATCTGAAACTCCAATTCCTAAAATTTACAGTGATTATCGTTGATAACTGTAACCTCATATCTTTAAATTCTTATGTTTCTTATTTATAGTAGATTACACCTTTTTCCTTCTTATTGAAGTATTAAAGTGGTATCATTAAACGAGTTTTACAACATAATGGCTTTATGTGTCCAATTAATTTCCGCTAATCTTTTAAATAGGCTTTCCTATAATTAGGATCAAATAAACGAAAGCGAAAGATTTGAATCGGTTGGGAAACACACTAGTAGATTCTAAACGACTAGATTAGTTCGGTATTTTTGATAGTATGTACCAGATATGAAGCCGTTGCTGGTACAGCAAGGAAAACAATATCCTTGGTATTTCCTAGTAAAGGGAAAGATGACGTGTATATCTATAATTTTGTGGGATATATTATGTAAATGCCTGATTCAGTTGAATATAAAAAATAATAAAAGGAATGTATATCTTGTCGGTTGGCAACATTAGATTCTATCATATTATTTTGTTTGTTATATTTGATTTGCGGTTTAAAGGTCCTAAAAGGTTAACATATTTATTTATTGTTATTTCGTCAAAGTATTTTTACATTCTGGATTATTAAATAATTGGGTCAAGTATAAATATACTAGGTAAGGTGCATTTAATACCTATTTCTCTTGCTTTGATTAGTGGTGGGTTCCCGTTCCTTATAAAATTATTCATCGCCATTGAAATATTCATCGGAGTCATCAATCAGCAAATTACTTACGAATTAAAAATTACGGGTAGATGTTATTGAAAGCTTTTTATTTCATAAGCATTTCATTCTTTAGGGTTTACAAGTAGAGTTATCAAAAGTAGAAACTGTTTCAAAAGTAATCTCAGTGGGTACTGAGTAACTAGTACTTGCATATTATAATAAGCCGCTTACCTTTTATGATAAGTAATTATATTTCTAATGTCATTTTGACATTTGTCATTTTGCGAGTAGCCATATAATTTTTCCTGACAGTTTTTAACTTAATACTACTAAATAATGTACATATTGCAAGAAAATATTTTTATTTTTGAAGCATATTTCCCAAGTGCACAATTTTTTAATGGCGAATGGCAATATTCCTAGCGCTAAATGTAAGCGACAGTTTCGCTTGCTGTTCCTAATAGAGTTGTTGATAATAACGCTTTACATCATATTCGCGTAGTAGTGGAGAAGTTTCAGACTACAGGATCTGTTTTAAAAGGCAAAAGTTCTGCAAAACCTTGTTAGCGAGAACTCACATTCATCAGTTCGTCGTTTATCACTTCAAACGAATGTATCCTCTAGTACCGTTCATAGAATTTTGAAGCGTCGTTTGCATATGTATCCATACAAAGCAATCAGTTCTTCATTAGATCTTACATAAGGGGTTTACGAAAATTAAATAGTAAGGTATCTACCGAGTTCCTACCGGTAAACAGCTGATTCAAATGATGGATGAAACTGGTACATGTATTTTAGAACGTTTTCAATTCATCTTGTTTTGTTTTCAATAATTACGTAACCTAAAAATATTGTGTTTTATACGTGCGTTTCGTACTAGTTTCGAATTTCATTCCCTCAATATAAAATGAATCATGTGATTTTCGTCAAAATGTTTTTGAATTGTGGTTAAATCACTATATACTGGGTGAGTTTTTTATCTTGGGACAAAGGAATATCTCTAAAACACTGCATCAAATAAAAAAAAAGAACTTAATAAGATTTGTTATAATGTAGAGGGCTCACTGAATGGTGCCGAACTCGATTCACAGCTTGTCAAGTACTGAATAAAGTACGGTTTTGTATCGTTAAATAACATTCCAATTGCGAATAAATAAATGTATTGAAGTGAAGGGGCAAAGTTTCGAACGCATGGCTTTTTGAAATGTTAGTTTATGTTAAAGTAAAAAAACACAAAATCATGTTTGCTTGCATCTCTTTTTTGTGTATTTTTTCTAGACGTTCACAATCATGTTTTTTGCGATTACAGCGCAATCTGTTACGAATCGAAAAAAAAAGTTTCAAACAAAAACTACATGATGGCATAGAATCCGAATCTGCAATACAAAATGGGGGTTCCCATTTAAGATTCCAAAGTTGTCCCTCTCCCACTCTGGTAGTCTGGTCTCTAGATAAAAAAAACTCACCCTGTATACCACAAATAGAACATATTCCTAATACGTTATTCACATTCATATTTAAATTTCGGGTATAACAACCACTAACAACTATTTAGGTATGTATGGTATAAGTTTAGTATTGAGTATAATTAGTACTATAGTTCTTATAACGTTATGTTTATGTTACAATTTCATTTACCGACTATAATTCTCGATCCACGAATCATGGATCCGGTAGATGTAACGGTATGTACTGGTAAATTTCCGAACTCCAGTACATTCAAATGATATAGTTTCCGAACGCTTTTGGTACATCGGTATATATTGAATCCAATTTTCGTAAACCCTTGAGATCACGTTACTAGGATAAATTATTACAATTTCTTTCAAGAAAAATTAAATATATAACGAAATTCTTGATTACAGTTTTTTTACTGATGAAGCATAGTTTCATTTAAGCGGGTTTGTAAATAAACAAAACAGAACATGGGATACAAATAATCCAAACAAACACATTTCAGTTCCTTTGCATCCTGTTAAAGTTGGAATATAGTTAGCTGTATCTCGTCGTAGAATAGTAGGACCAGTATTTTTTCACAGTAAAATTAATAGCCAGCGATACCGAGAACAGTTATTAATCAGCATTTTTAAATCAATTGCAATTAGGACGACATCAATGCGGTATTCTCCAGCAGATGGAGTTACTGTACATAAAACTCGTGAAAATTCAGTGCTATTAGAACAAGTTATAAGCAGAGGTGCTTGGCCAGCGCGACCACCAGACCTTAATCCGTTAGATTTTTCTATTTTCAGGATTGCTAAAAAATGAAGTAGGTTATTCGAGAAAAAGTAAATATATGTTACGCTCAAACATAAACAAGCAAACCTGTTCGAGTCAATTACTATTTCATTACTATTAGATAATAACGATATTTTCATGCATTTAACGAAATTCAAACATTTGAATATCGTCCTTCTGAATCTGAGTTTTTACATAGGATATTTTATGATGTCTGCATTAAAGTTGTAATCTTTTCAATTTGTTTTGCCCGAGACGTTGGGTAATAATAATAATTTACCGGAAGTAGCTTTTTAAAATACATGTAATCTATAAAAAGGTATAATCTGGTAGCCAGGTAATTATAATATTTTATGTATCAATTAATTCCATTTTAGACTTTTAAATAATAATAAATGTAAATGAAGTAACGATAGCGTTTCGAGATGAGAGATTTATTTAGTTTATACGTATTTTGCTATCGTCGCTCTGTTTCGGCATTTATAGCATTCACAGCGCCAAGAGTTCAGTTCTCAACGTGTCATTAAAATGCAAAGAGAAATAGACGTAATACTCGTCCAACGTCGGGCGTCCTCTTGAACATATTACTCTGCTCTCGGCGAGAACACGAGACCGCCATACGGATTTATCACCAGACGAAATCTTAATATGTGTTTTACAGAACGTAAATAACTATTGGTAACAGAAGACCGCCGCATCACTGATCTGTTTACGTCCGGCGACTTCGGATCGCCTCGCGGAAATGACGGAACATTGAAGAAAATCGGTTACACCGTTACTAACTGGCTCACGACGAAATAATTAATATTAATGTGAAAAAGTCACCTCCTTGAAGGATATATTGAACGTCGTTCGCTGCAAAGGCGGATTTATTGCCGCATTATTTACTGCGTTTCATAAATAGCAGAATAACCCGAGATTTATGCAAACTTATTGCGAGATCACTGGTATTTACGTAGCATTAGGATTAGAAACAGTGTCAGTAAGTGAATCTGCTTTATACGTTAACGGAAGTTAATTCCTTTATGCCTTGGATTAAAGTAGCAATAAATTCTTGGAATATATGCAACGGCCAGGTACTTTACGAAGGTTTTTTTTTTTTTATCAGATAGGGTAAAGGCGCCAGTCGTTAGCATTTAGTTTGGCCCAACTTTTATAAACACTTCATAAAGCGTTTCATGTGTATGCCTATAATGCTTATAATAACCGATCCAATAGAAATATTTTGTATTCTCAGATTACGCCGTTTGTTTAGAATCTGCCCTCAATTTACGAGAGTTGCTCTAAAAAGAAATAAAAATAGCACGGAAAAAAATTGTTACAAATTTTACCACAAAAAATCATAAACTTTTACTAAAACCTATAGTAAAATACTAGGTTACTGCAAGTGAATATGTGTCCGAGCATCAATATTCCAATCATGCGCTATCTCAATTTCAAACTTCTATGAACAATGAAAAATGCGAGGCTGTATATGCTAATAATGTTCGTTGTAACGAAGCATTCGAAATCTTTTATCAAATATTTTTTTATTATTTTAACTTACATTTCCCTTTAAAAAGATATTTAATTAATTCACAAATTGACAAAACCTGGTATAATGAAGAACTTACAAATCTTAGTGAATATATACAAATGCTACACGACATGTATAAAACTAGTCATGATCCACAAATCTTGGGTTTATACCAGAACTATAAAGAAGAATACGCAAAGTTGGTTTATCAAACAGAAAAAAAACATTTTATGATAATATGATTTCAAATTCCAAAAATAAAACAAAAACGTCCTGGACTATCACAAATAAATTAACTAAAGTTACGAAGGAAAATCGCCAGAGTTTTACAGTTCTGGATAGATCTGGACATATGGTAAGGGACCCAACTACGATCTCAAAAATATTTAAAGAACAATTTAATATAATAAAACCTTCGTATATTCACAGTGACGTGATTGTGCCCAGTGCCACGAATCACAACCTATTTCTATTACCAACAGATTGTTTCGAAATAGAGCGGATAATCAAGGAGGTATCGAGGAAACATTCGGCTGGTTACGATGATACTCTGCTTTTTGTTGGGTCTTGTCTGCAACAATTTACTGCAGCCACTAACATATTTAATAAACCAGTCTTTGAGTTAGGGCGTGTACCCAGATCGATTAAAACTTAACAAAATCATTCCTGTTTATAAAAAAGGTAACAAACACGACCCAAAAATTATAGGCCTATATCTCTGCCATCAGCATTTTCGAAAGTGTTTGAGAAAATTATCAATAAAAGGTTAACCGATTATTTAATGAAGAATAACTTAATCTCGCCTTCATAGTTCGGTTTTGTTGGTGGAACGAATACATCCTGTGCGATAGAGCATGCGTTAAAAAGTGTTTATGAGGGTTTGGATAGGAGGAGTATAGTTACTGGTGTTTCCTTTGACATGTCAAATGCTTTCGATATCGTAAATCATTCGTTACTACTAGAAAAAATAAAATTATTTGGGATCTACAGTGTTGCTTATGACCTATTTCATTTATTTTTAGATAATAGAAAAGCAGTAGTAAGTGTTAAAGGGAGAGATAGCACAAATGTAACCAGGAGTCACCACTCTTCGGTCATAAATTTAGATTGTGGCATTCCTCAGAGTTCAATACTAGGTCCAACTCTTTTCATTATATATGTTAATGATTTAGGGCAAACGTTATCTGTACGTTGGCACAATATGCTGACGATACTAGTTGCATACTAAAGTCATCTTCAACTGAAAACGCTTCACGTTTAGCCGCAAAATTAGTGAATGACATGAGTTACTGGTGTAGTGATAACGACTTAGTATTGAACGGTGACAAGACATGCATTTTAACGTTCTCGCTAACAGTTAGAGAGGGCGGGTGTAGTTTGTATGTGCCTTGTGATGGTGTATCCATACCTGAAAGACAGAATATTACATTTCTAGGTCTGATAGTGGATAAAAATTTAAAATTTCATGATCATTGCAAAATGTTACTAAGTAAACTCACTTCAGCACTTTATGGGCTTAGATGCTTAAGAAACACCGTCAGACTAAGTTCGCTCCGACAATTTTATTTTGCCTATGTGGAGTCTCGTCTTCGGTATGGACTTATTTTTTGGGGTGCAGCGGCTGGTGCAAGAAAGGTATTTCTCTTTCAAAAAAAAAATATTCGTTGTATGTTGGGTGTGTCGTCGTTTGTTTCTTCCTCCGAAATTTCTGATGCTAGTAGTCCGTCGTATAGGATATTCCAAAAATTCGGTCCCAAGGTTGATCTTTGTGCAATTTCGGACGTTAATTTGGAATTACACTGACCCTGCCTGGATTCACAGATTATCAAACGATTTTTTTAGAAAATCCTCAAGTATGCACAAGAGATATTATGGAACTCTAAATAATAGCTCAATAAAATAACAACATTTCGCCGTGGAAAATGTAGCATCAATAGTGAACTTGCCCTAGCGGAAAGCAAATTGATAAAAGGATAATCCGCCTGCCGTAGAAGAGGCACTTAGTCTTATTTTGATAAGCTATTCAAGGATATTTTCTATAGCGTCTAACATATATAACAATTTCTAACATGGTTTCTGTTCTAACAGGCTGGATCATCAGGATCTTTCTTTACCTTACAATCCAATAATTATACATACTGAAAACTATGTTTGTACTATGTCGATACGCGAATTGGTAGATTTCAGTTGGAATAGTTTCCGGATCTGGTGCTTTTTAATAGGAAGAGAATAATTTACCATTCTTTAATCTATCTCCAGTAAATGGTTAAATGATTTAACATCAGCGAGAATTTCAAAGCTTCGTTCTGGTCGAATGGCCTAGGAAGGAAAAGCGAACGAACGAGGTACCCTAATTAAGTAGCAATCCCTTATTGTTAAGTTTAGGTGTAACAATTTTCTATTCTAGTTCTCAAGGATCATTGTGAACTTTGTCGAAAGTTGTTTTACAACACCACGCTTTGCTTAAACTAATAGCACATCTTAAAGATTTTTTTCCTTCTGTATAATCAAAAGATAGTATATTAGAGTACTTGCGATTTCGAGCTCTCTGAGGAAATGCGCTTCAAACTGAGACATCTTCTGGGAAGATGTGATATTTCTACCGTCCACCACTAGGCCGAATGTTTATGGTGACGGTAATTCATTTTGCATGCCAGAATTACAAGTTAATAATATTCGTAGACGAACTAACTATATCTTCTGCTCCTTACCAATATTTAGATCGTTGTTCGAGCTTTATTGAAACGTCCTACCTTTACTTTATTCTTTTTTTTGTGAGAGCCGTCTGACTTGAACACTGCAGTCTCTTGGCTTTTTTTATTTGATCTCCCATTTCTCTTACCCATTAAATTATAACATCCATTCCAGTATCGTAGTACCTTGAGCTAATCTGTACAGGTCTCTGACTGGTTGATCGAAGTAATCTTCTGGGTTCATTTTTGGCTTGCCAAAATTGCCTGTCTTTTTGCGCCCAGAGCCTCGCATTCACACATAATGTGGTAAGCGTCCTCTGTCGTTCCATTGCATAGTCTGCAGTTGGTATATATCACCATTGTTGATCCCAATTTTCTATAGGTGTCCGTTCAGCGCACAGTGCCCTGTAAGGAAATCTGTTACGGTGCAAAGACGATTTCTACTAAGCTGCAGTAGTTCTTCAGTCTTCTTCTCTGATGGTCGCTTAATAAACGTCTTTCCATGAATTTGCCTGATTAGTTTCTCCCAGTATGCTCCATGTTTTCCTTTTTTACTGGATCAGACTCGTTTGCTCTTGATTTAGGGTTTTTCTTTTTTTGCGGATGATATTATCAGTTACTGCCATCCGTAGTCCTGACGTTGCCTCGCTATAGGTACCCTCGGGTCTCCTCGAGGCCTGCGGTGGCGTTTTAGAGTCCTACCGAGGTATTTTCTTGCTAACCTCGATCATCTTCTTTTTATCCTCAGTAGTCTGACTTCCACCTTCACTTTGAGTTTCTGTTTTGTTTCCTTAGAGGCCTGGTTTACACCTTCCCCCTTGAATCTTTTAGGAACCCTCCCCCATCCTTCTCAATTTCCTGATCTGGGCCCTAGATTTTTTTTTCTGTTGCTGTCCGAGTTTTCGTACTTTTGCAACAAAGCTTTCGGCAATGTCACTGTTTTGCCTGGTGCTTACCTCCAAGATAGTGTTATCGGTTTCCGATGCCCTCTTCTGATCCTTCCGTTTTTAGTTTAGTTACATTACATTTAAATGATATCGAAGAAAAGGTGTCATGATTCTCGTTCCGAGCGCTTACATGAAAAACAATAGATTGATTTATATTGATTAAATATAAGTATATTATTGTCGTTAATGTAAAATTAAGTTTTTTCTTGCTCCGGTTTCCTTTAAGTAGAAACGATTTGAAAAGAGATACAAACGATGCACTTTTGAATGGCGTTATTCGTTTTGCGATATCATGAAAATTGGCGAAATTCTATATTAGACATATTAACTATGTCTTTATATTTCCAGTTTCTTTGAGGTATGAGGGATTTGAAAGTAGGTACAAACGGGTACAAACGATGCTTTTTTAAACGACGTTGGCAGTTTTTGAGTATCTTGTACTTGCTTGCTGAGTATTTTTTAACCTCTTTTATTTTTTATCCCTCGAGATACAAACGAAACCGAAGGTGGTGCAAACAGGTACTAACGAAGTACAATCAGACTGTATTATATTTTTCTTGTTAATCAAGTTACTTGTCAAGTTCACACTGGTACCTTTAAGTTGAATAATGTCTGGTTATTTCATTACACATTTAGAAAAGAAACTGAAAAGGTAATTTCACTGTTGATTCATTTTTATTAGATACGTATTTTTTCGTATGCAGTTTTTATCATAAATACATTGTCCGAATTCAAATTAAAAGGCTAAGAGGGTACTCCACTCCTTCTACAAGCTACGCCTAGTCGGGCTAATAACTAATGAAAATGAGTGTACTGAGTAGACAGGTTTAGAAAAGATTACCACTTGACAGTCGCAGGAAAACTGAGTTATAGGGGACGTTGTTTAGTGCTCTAAACTAATATGCCCATATGTATATCAAACTCACTACAATTGCAATTGCTGTATTCCTCTTGTTGAAACTGGTTATGGCTGAATGCGATTGGTCTATGCATACATATGTGCACATATTACGCACCCATCTAGTACAAATTACACCGAGGGGTGAGTGGGAAATCGTTGTTGTGGAAATATTTAATATTGAATAATAAATGCTCAGGGGTAGATGATGCGCTATTGTCTTCACCCCTGCCGTACAGTTATCAGATACATCCTAGGTGGCCCTCTTCTTTCACTAAAATATTACTTTATGTCCGTTGATGTGTCAATATTTTCAATATATTCTGATTGTAGTTAATAATATTTTAAGATTTTATTCTTTGGCGGAAGATCGTTCACTTGTTGAGAAATTGTTGTGTATTTTTTTGCTTGTAAATCACAAGACGAAGATAGATTAGTCAATAATTAATCTTAGCAAAATGACTACTTACACAACGCACACATTTGAGTATGACTATCGGGCGTAATTTAAAATCAATTTAAAGGTAAGAAATTTCGAAATTGACGTACGTGCCTTAAACAGAACCGACAATTATACGAAAACCTGTTAGTTTAATTTACGGTTTGGAAGTACTTAATCTGCTTTTTTTTTTATCTCTCTGCACTAAATCTATGATAAACTGTTGGTGCGCAACGGTGAGGTTTGTAATTACCAACCAAGTGCGGTAGCATAACCAGTGATTATGAGGCAATTCAGCCATTATTTAAATGTGTACGATTTTTCGGTATTACAATGTATCTAATAAAGCTAAAAATTACACCCGGGAAGCAATTAGTTCCAAAGTTATTTTGGACGTCTGATTTATAACTTTATATTGCTATTCAATACTGGTTTATTCTCGGCCTACACGAAATGCTAATTTATTTGGAACAATTGTTTTCAAAATCCCTAGATTTTCATTTTTAACTATCGAAACTAATCTTCAGTGTACTGCAGGAATGAATCCAATGTGTTGTATTATTGTAATATTACATTTAAAGTGTTAAATAAGAAATAAAATTCACACTAAATAATTTTAGTGTAAATATTTTTCTTAAAAACATTACAATATTAGAGTTTTTTTTCTAAAATAAAGAAATTTTTCCATTGACATTCACGTAAAATACATGTTACAAGAAAATTTCGAAAATTTTCTTAAAATTCTGTGAAAATCAAAAAAAAAGTGATTTTTAACAAGAAAGATTACCTTCTTGTTAAAAATCACTTTTTTTTTGATTTTCACAGAATTTTAAGAAAATTTTCGAAATTTTCTTGTAACATGTATTTTACGTGAATGTCAATGGAAAAATTTCTTTATTTTAGAAAAAAAACTCTAATATTGTAATATTTTTAAGAAAAATATATAATAAATAAATTTCCAAGTGGTACGGAAAAAAAGCGAAAAATATTTCACGTAAAGAAACTTTATTTGAATTAGATATATGTAGTAACTTAAGTTAATATTACTGTTTTCTTTGAAGCGATCAATATCTTGTACTCAAGTAAATTACCTTAAGAGCAAAAAAATATTTGTTTGGATATATGATATCGACTACGATTTGGTTAAAGAAACTATTTATTTCCTATAAAGTCGGTACACTTACTGATAAAGTAGCAGTAGATTACGTCAAAATTGTATTATTTAAATTATCACGTCATAATGTTCTAAGCATATGATGGCAAAGTTTTCTAGCCTATAATATATATAATATAACATATTCTACGAGTACAGAAATTGACGCAAAGATGGCGGTTCTCCTACTTCACTACACTAATTTTCCATACTCAATATAAGTTTTCTACATGGCAGACATAGCCATCAAATATTTATCTTTTACCTGTCAGATCAATATTTCTTAGGAATTGTTACCACAACAGTTTCCCCATTGCATACGGTGGCCCTTGATTTTTCCGAACTACCCGCAATATGGAGGAGCAAATGGGCAACTGGCGTGCAGTTGTTTTAGGGTTACCATTAGAAATTTTCGTATTTTTTTGTGTTTTATGCATATTGTTCTAGTTAAATAAACTCTGCCTGGACACTTTCATTTCGACTATAATTTCCTTTTTGTTGAGAAAAAATGATAATTATTGATTTTTTTCTTTGTAATTTTACATTTAAATAAATAAAACTTTTGTGGGAATTATCACTACCTTAGAAATTTTACTTGTGAGTATTCCAGCCTACATGAAAAAATCTTGGAAAAATTATTATTATTATTAAATTTGTAGCTAGAAGTATTATTTCTAGAAGTAAAATACGTGTAGAGCTTTAGGGATACAAAATTGCCCCAAATTTGTATAGGAATTTTACCAAAAAAATTTTAGTGTGTGGTATTCGTATCGTTTCCAAGCAAGTTTCAGAAAATATCAACGCTAATATCATACTCAAGGAGAGGATTGCTTTGAATGAATACATTTGAATTTAGCAACAAATTTGCCAATACCTTATGCACTCTAGTTTTTCTTTTTATATTGTTGTCTTTTCCAAACGTTACTTCTTTTAATTAGGTGTTATTGAATATACGCATGCACAAGCTGCCCAACCGAATAGGTCCATCAAAATCTTTCGATGTTCCAGTAGGAATTTGCAGAGTACTCATGCTTAATTACTACAACCCACATAAGGAATGTATTTTCAACTTTATAGCGTTTTCAATATGTGGGGTGTTCATATCATCAGTCTTTCTTATTTCAAATCGAATAACACAATTTTGGATCATCTGGAAAATGTATTATTTATGACTAATTCGTATTATCGCTAAATTTAACTATTTTCGCAATATTTGCAATTTTGCTGGATTTTGTTAAGCGTTTGGATTTTTTCCGATAAAATCAAATACTATTTTTTTACGGTATTAAAAGTTTAGGTGTTTTACTAACGTCAGACGTAGATATTCAGTGTTACAGATAGTAATAACTACTAAATCATTAATTTGCACTTTATTTACAGATACCTATCCTTCTGCTTTTAGTAGTTATATTTATATTTTTTTACCAGTAGCACTTAGGTGGCCGTAGTGGCTGTACGAACCGTTTGTTCTATTACCAATTTGTATAATATATGACCTCTATTTCACCAAATATTGAACTTATAATTTAATTTTAATCATTTAATGTATTATTTGCTTATATATTAATAAAGACAGGGTAGATAATCGATAACATGCACAATTTATTGCTTAACAACAGATCACAACATTAAAGAGCATAAGGATTCTTACTCAAGATGAGCACACTTGATAGCAGGGTATCGTACATAAATATTTTATAAACCAAATAATTATAAGTAATCATGAACAGACATATTCTTATAAAATATGACATATTGCGTAATCCTCGGCTCATGTTAGCTTCCCATTACTCCCTTAAGTCATACTATAGCTAGTGAGTCAATATTTTAATCATCTTACATATATTAATATCTGTAATTACAAACATATTATATATATTTGTGTATTAGTTATTATTGTAAACAATCTTTACCAACTGATTATTTTATATTCCTCTTAATGATATTTGCGAAATCAGGACTGTATAAAAACTGTAAGAATGTCAATATACAATTATTATTAGTTTTGATTTTAGACAATAAACCTTTCCTTCGATTTACTTCACTAGCCCGTGATAAAAACATTCACTTTTTATATTTTTAGTTTTTGTGCTCACAAAGAGTGGAAAAATACGAAAGATATAGAAATATAAACTTAGTAAGAGTTGCAAAGGTATGAACACGAGTGTGATAAATTTTGAACATTTATGCGGGTCTATAAATAACGGAATAATGAAAGATGTAAGAATAGTTTATTATAAGGTACACAAGTTTATTGCCATATCGCCCTGCGACACACCGGGAAGTCACTTCGGATTGCATCTTGGTCTAGCAACAATAAATAAGGTCATCCCAAACGAAGTGCTTATTACCAATAACAACCAAAGCGCAAGGTTATTATTTAACACGTAGCAAGAACGACTATTTTTCTTAAATGAAATTTAAAGGTATGTATTAATAAGTATTATATTAGTGCTTAGTACAGAATAACCTATTCCAGCGAAGAAAGTAGCAGTGCGGAATCTACCGGCTCCGAAAATTTGTCCTAAGATTTATCCCAAGATGACGCAATTTTAGCGAAAAAAATCATTTTCTTTTCCAATCTATAAATTTGAATGTATACAGATTCTTACAATATTTTAATACAATAATAATCCCTTGATATTAATTTTTATTTTATTTATACAAATGACATTTAAACAACAAAAAAGGCTCGTCAATATTTTTAGAGGATAAAACAGAAATAACAAATGGAGGAGAAATAGAAGGAGGATATCTACAGTTCTTAATTCCCATATTAGCTGCAGCTGCTGAACCACTAAATATTTTAAATAAGGCTGTTGACGATAAAGCAAACAGTAAGTCATAAACATTAGAAATTGTTGATCAATCTCCAATTCCTTTAAAGAAGACATTGTCTCAGAAAGATAAGATAAGATAGTTCTTTTGAATATGAGTAACAAAGAGGATTCAGATTGATTTAAATCGACAATCAAATACTATCCAGTAAATTTTGGATTACTTTAAATTTTAATTTTAATTAAAAACAATATTCAAATTTCCCGCTATCCCATGTTAAGGCAAACCTCACAATACCAACCTATACATATTAAAATTTTAATTTAAACTGTCATTACAGTTAAAATAGGTAACCTCAAAGTTTACGAAATGCAAGACACTTATTTACACAGACATTTAAACAATAATAATGCGAAATACCTTAAATTCTGATTAACATTCATTCAACGATAACACAAAGAAAATTTCCTCGCAGTAACAAACTAAATACGTTGAAGAAAGGATCCGTATTAAGAAACAACACCGGTGTGGGTTAATCTAGAGAATTTTCTCTAATAATCTTGTTTCTTCTGTATACTTTTATCACAGTGGTAGATACAACGATTCACATTGGAATTCTCCTTCAATTTCCAAAGGATACGAAAATATAATTTAATTTTTATGTAAAACAATTTTTAAAGAAGATTTTTATCAACAATGTGCATGTTAAATTGGCACCCAACTCAAAAATCTCACCCCCCAAAAAAGGAAAATAATAATAACTTTGAACTACGTGTGCTGAATTAAATATTGTTTTATTGTTACAACATGTTTTTGTATATTTCGGTGCTTTTATAACTACTAGGGCTGAAACATTTATGCAAATAATCTTGAAATTAATCGATGAATAATTATTTTAACCCTAAAATAACCAATAACAAATTGCTCCTACTAAAAGCATTCAAAGAGATTTTATTTTTTATTTACGTTATATTACACAGAAAAAACTGAAAAAAATATATAGTAAACCTAAATGTATACAGTCTAATATAACAAAAAGCCAAGTTGGCACCTTAAACCAAACTAAAAAAACAAACCCTAAAAAAGGGAAAATAGTGATGACTTTGAAGGGAGTGAATGGAATTAATCCTTTATTTTCTATAAAATGTCCATAATCAGTGTTTACTTAATTTCAGCCCGATAGCTTTAGGGGCACTTTTCAATGGGTTATCGCAGCAGAGCCCTTGTTTTGAATTCAAAGTTTAACGCTTATTTGCAGCATGTACCTTTTCAATTTTCATATGATTTATGCTTCTCCCGAGATCTAGCTTTTTATAAATTTACAAATAGTATTACACCATAACACATACATCATTTGAAAATCGACATGAAGTCAAGTACAGAAAGTTAAACGCTTCTCTGAATCTCTAACAATTATACCAACGCGTAACGTATCGTAATATAACATATCTCAGAAATTAAATTATGACCTCTTAACATTACTACCAATCGGTAGGGCGATAAACAATTTAATTTTAAGACTCGTGATGGTGGTCACAGTCATATTTCATGTACAATGCACGCACCCGAGAAACCACTAGAGCACTACTGGATGTCTTAACTGGCCGACGAAAGCGAAAATATACTTCATTTTAGAAAGAACATAATTTGTTTTTAAATTACTCGACTAGGTAGGTTGGACAACGACCACACAAGCACTGACATAAAGCAGCTAGTAAATTAATTGCTTGGAGATTGTCCAGTCCAGGTTTATTAAGTTAATTTATGTAATACAACTGTATTTATTGCAGGTAATTAACATCATTCTGTTTTTCTTTAGTTGTGGTAAAATAGCTAATTAGTTACCGGCAAACGGGAAAACCTCTGTATTTTGTTAAATGTGGGTAAGCATATAACTACAATTGCATTATCTTTCGTATAACATAGGTTAATGCTACCATTAACACTGACAAAGAATTAGAATCACGTGCGAACTGACTACTAGTCGTATTATTATAATTGATTCAAAATATCTTCCAAATACCTAGGTTTTGTAAGTACCGATTAATTTTATTGACTATTATAATTGACCCTGATCACATGGTATTAATAAACGTCTTCGTAATTTTACTGTCGTTAAAAGAAAAAGTAGGTACATCTGCTGAGCAACATTCATTATTGAATAACATAGTTTGAAGACAGAGTTGTCGGCTACATATATTCTATCACATTCTCCAATATATAAACATCAAACATGGTGAATAGCTACATTTATCGCGATGGAATTTTTATGGAAATGGAATGGTAGTGACACTTCAAATTTAAGAGGCGAATATATTATTTGCAACCGATGCATTTTGTTCTGTAATTTGAAAAGATTGATTGAAGATTTACTTATTTTGCTAGTGATATTCAAGTTTAAAAATATTGTACATTTGCAGAGTAAATTACACCTATATTTAGTAATGTTTAGTAATTGTAGAATGAATATACTTTTAAAAAAGTAAGTGTTTCTACTAGTGCTGCGTACAATACTTCCGCAGCATCAGGTCCCAAAGCATCAAGAAAAAAAGGGATTGATGAAACATGGATAGAGTGCATGCTTAAAGAAAGATCGGTTTGCGCAACCATCATGGGAGAAACACTGCCGGCTGGGGTCGAAAGAGGACGTCCGCAAGATGAATTTTTGTCCCCTCTGCTGTGGAACCTGGTCGTGAAAGAGCTATTAGTAAAGTTGGACAATGAAGTACATAAAAATTTGAGATATGCAGATGATCTTGTCATTCTGACCCAGGGTAAATTCAACAGCGTAGTAGACAAAATGTACGACCCCCCAAAAATTGTGTAAGCATGGAACGTTGAGACCAGTCTAAATATTCTTTCAAGACCCCCAGAATAGCATTCACGAGAAGGAGGAAGCTAGATGGTCTTGAATCCCTGAAATTCCGAAGTGAGAAAATAAAGCTGTCGGAGGAAATGAAATTCCTTGGTATCATTCTAGACTCCAAGTTAACTGGGAATCGACAGACGATTAGAAGCAGGGCTGGGACAACATTCATGTTGGTTAGAAAAGCTCATGGAAAAACGTGGGTTAAGACCTGATATGATGTATTGGGTATACATCAAAGCTGTAGCAGCGAATTGCTATAACTGAATTTAGCAAGATACAGAGGCTTGTATATTTAGGAATAACTTCTTAGATCGCTTTCTCCTCATTTGGTGATAATGGGCAAGACAAGAGTGGGGCATCTCAGATTGTAAGAACCTTTTAGGAATGAAATCGTACTACATGAGTCCGACATATCTTTTCAACAGGAATGGAAATTTCGAATCAATCCAACTACACAATCAGGTTCGTAGAATTGATATGGTTTATGGATGGATCAGAAGCCGAAAATGAGAGTGGAGCTGGACTCTACAGCGGACTGAGAAATACTATCATCAGCAATAATAAGCAAGTCTATATTGTAACAGACAGCCAGGCGATACTGAGGTCTGATGCAATCAAGACTGGTTTGGGGATATATTCGAGAGTAACCGACAAACCTCACTAAACTAAAGTCACTTTGCTGTGAGTGCCTAGACATTCCGCAATCGGAGGAAACAAAATAGTCAATGAGTTAGCAAGAAAACGGATCATCCGTCTCATATATAGGCCCAGAACCTAGGAGCGTCTAAAATACAGCACGAGAGCAGGTAAAAGAGTGGAGTCAAATGAAAACACAAGAACCCTGCAAAATGCAACTTGGTAAGTTCATGGTAATACCTTTATTAAGGAACCATCAAAGAAAAAGGCTGAAGAACTACTACAGTTCAGTAGAAATCATTTTCGCATCGTATCATGTCTCCTACAAAAAAATGGCATCAACACTGGAGATACTGCAGACTGTCTAATGCGATGATAGTGAAGGCATACCAATTTATGTGTGAAGGCCTTGGACGTAAGAAGACAGGCAATTTTTAGCAAGCCAAAGAAGAATTCAAAGGATTCCTACGATCAACCAGTCAGAGACCTGTACAGATTAGTGCAAGGTACTAGGATCCTGGATAAAAGGCTGCAGTGTTTCCGGAGATTCTATGTCAGACGGCTATCACAAAAAAAAAGTGCTACGAAAATCGCCAGTTCTAAAAACCAGTTTCACTAAAATCGATTAATGTTTTCATTTTTTTTAACTATGGGCGAGTGTAACCCGAAGAAGGCAACTCGGCCAGAAAGATCTATTGTGCTCCCATGTTCATTCTAGTCCTCTCAGTCAGATTGCACCCTATCGTAAAAGTTTACAATCTGGCTTAGAGTTAACTTGCCGACTCTGGGTTCGACCAACCAATCGACCGCAAAGTGCGTCTGCTTCTCCGCGTTCACTTCCAGGCAGTTGACAAGAAGGTGAGTAGGAGTTTCCTCCGCAGTCCCACACTTTCTGCACGGGGGAGATTTCACTACCCCCATGCGGTACATGTATTTATCTTGTGCGCAGTACCCAGTTAAGATATCTGTGAGTAATCTCAATCTGTCCCTGCTCATAAAGACTGCCTTACAGAGTCTTTCCTCATTCCTTCATTTCCTTAAAGCTTCGCCGTTCCGCTCTCCGTCCCTCTAGATTCCATAGCTCTTGCCATTACGCATCGACAAACCAACGGGATAGACCCCCATTTGGTTTGCGGATGTACACTATTGTAGTTTCCCTGCTGGAGATATCTACACTGTATCCCCAGCTGAAAATGGGCGAGAACTTATCCTCCTTTACAGACAGGGGGTCTGTTCGATGTAGTTGAAGATGCTGGTGTTGCCTCCGACTTTGCCGGTGAAGCGTTTGCATCCACTCCTTACATTTTTCTCTGTAAGCCCCTAGGGCTGTTTCAGATCACAACACCAACTGCAGCGGAGAAGCCAAAGGATAACCCAAAAATGGTCCCCATAGCAGCCGTCGGCGTCGAGGACATGGCACCCGTGATGCCCAAACTGACAATCCTTTGTACTTTACTAAGCGCACTTATAGCATATCCTAGATTTGCTTTATGCCACCAGACTAACGAGGCGCAAGCTATAGTACTATAACTTGCGTGTACAGCCATTCTACCATTGCAGGCTTTAGCTCCCACGTTCTACCGCACATATCTCTACAGGCATAGAAGTTCCTAATAGCTTGTTCGTCAAACGTTCTAGGTTGTATAGCAGTTTAGCGTCCAAGACAACACCCAGATATTTAACCTCGGTTGATTTTTTTTTTTTGGGTTTTTAGTTAAAATCAGCTTGATTTCAAGAACCGGTTTGCAAAATAGGTTTTTAAAACCGATGTTTTGAAACGGTAACAATTTTTTGCATTGTATTATGAAATTTTATGAAGCTTGACTGTAATGTAACTTTTTTAATGAACATTACACTGTTTTCAGAGATTATTATGTTTATTAAGGTCTACATTTTTAAAATAGGTATGTACATAAACAAATGCCTATTCTGATTTGACAAACAAAAATTTTATTTTATTTATTCATATTTATTAAAAAGAAATGATATTAATAATATTGGATTTGTGTCAAGATAGAATATATAATATACATTTACCGGTTTAAGGTAAACAAAATAGAGTTTAATATAATAAGGCTTCTAATTTATTAGCAATCCATTGTAGTCTGTTAGATATATCAGCGGTCGACCTTCTAAAATTTTATATAATAGACAAGAAATAAAATAATGTATAGATAAATGTATTGGCTAAACGTAAATGGAGACACCATATGTGTACGATTTGGTAAATGAAGATGATTAAAAGCGAGTGCTTCGTTTAATATCTCCCATTTTTCAAAGGCAGCCCATGCTCCCTAGACAACCGATTCCTTTGAGATTATAGGTGGAATTAAGAATGATATGCGAATGTGAGATGTTAGCCAGAGTAATAACTAGAGTAATGTTTTGTATGTACGAAACATATGTTTGACTGCAATTGAATACGTAGCTGGTTTCCAAAGATGTCCCCGACGACCTTATGAAGCCAACAACAGACAAATGGTTTGCTAGCCTACCGAATAAGGATTCCCCGTAGGTACATTATCTTAATACAGTATTTATAGGAGTTGACTAAGATCAGAATTGGGCATGTAATATTTTCATTTTTATTTATTAATGACAGTATTTAATTATTATGGTACTATGGACCCATAACGACTTAAAAATACGTAAAATACGGGGATGACTAATCTACGTTGTACGTAAATAGGAAACGCATTGCACTCTAGTGACGCTGATGGTTATTAATTCGTGAGTTTATCGTGTTTTATCTGTAATTGAATGGTGTAGTAAAGATAATGAATATGCGCATTCTACAGTTAACTGAAAACTATACAGTCACTATTGGCAGCTTTCGTACATACGACGCCGTATAACGATATTTATTGGTCTCGGTTTGAAAAATGACGGACTTCAAAGCGCAGCATCCCAGGATTACCTACGCCTTCTTTGATTACATCTTCTGTATATAATTTTTTGTAACTTAAGTACGTGCAGAGTGGGCCGATGGGTATGCGGTTTCGCTAGTCGTTCTACGAAGAAGACTATCGTTCCCGAAGGAATAGCTATGCATTAATAATATTTTTTTTTTGTATTTGTACAGATATTGTTATCATGTTTTTAGTTAGCATGTGAAGCTCAATCATGAAACATAGTTTCAATGTAATTTAAGCCTGATGTAGACTGAAATGTCGAAACTAGACGCTGCTTGAGAATAATCTTATAGTAAATAAATATTAATTACTTCTAGGAACTTTTCATTTATTCCACATCTAATTATGGACATTCAAACAATTAATTTAAATTAGGCAATGTAAGGGAAAGTCAAATATATTGAGTAGGCGCCTAAAGTGATGGAACGAATCAGTGAACTCTTATTTTGCGTAATTGCAGTAACCATTTATATTGTTTGTTTTCAATCATTTTTAAACTAACTAACTATCTAAAATACTGTGTTGTAGTATCCAATGAAGGACGAATATTGTAAGGGAGAAAAGAGAAAAGTCGTTCTTTAGTTTACAAAATGTATTAATATATGATTACTAGTTTTGCCTTGCAACAGCCATCTTCAGATCACTAGAAATGCGATAAAAATTAACGATTTAGTTATAAATCTTACGACGATTCTTACGACCTATAGTCAGCTCAATTGATTCCACCACCTATCAACTATCAAAATATTTCACAAAAATTCTAAATTGTCTTAAACATACATTTCAACACACGGTTAAAAATTCTTTTGATCTTCTACTTATCTTCTACTTATTTTAGATATGACGATGTGTTCTACAGACAGATCTTTGGGGCTCCTCTGGAAGACCCGAAGTCCTATTTTGGCTGAAGTAGTTATGAATTAAATTTTTGAAGTCGTTATTGAGAACGCTGAATTTGTTTTTGTTGCCACTTATGTTGATGACTTCTTTTTAATTATACACAACAGCCGTATTCAACATATTTTTTAACAAAATTAACTATACACCAAAGACGAAAATTTACTCTTGAAACACAAAACGAAAATCAATTACCTTTTCTTGATGATTTGATCACGAATGATCATGACAGAATTTTAACTAATCTCTATTCTCAAACCATTGCTTCAAATCGGTTATTAAATTTCAATTTCACACATCTTCTTCATCAAAAGATTAAATCATTTACAATCAAAAACATAGAATCCTTAAATGTTCCAAGAAAGAAATCCATAAACGAATTTAAGTATTCTTAAAAACAAACTTAATTTTTTAAATGAAATTAAATAACTATTCAGTAAAACTCATCAACAAAATACTATCCACTGAAAAAAGTAGTCTAGTTCCCAAAATTAATAATAACAATAACTTTTTCAAATTAATATATGTTTCTCTATTGTCAACGAAACTTAAAAAAATTCTTGACTCTCAAGAATTTTGTAATAATAACAATTTACAAAAATTAAGATTGTTTGATAACCTTAAAGATAAGGTAGATATTTTAGAGGAAGAAAAGTTGTTTATAAAATGAAATGTAAAAATTGTGGATTTGAAGAAAGTGTTGTTGGGTATGCAGTCAATGCACAAATGAATGAAATTGCTTGGATAACAGATAGCAAGGAATTTTATTCATTTGCCCATTGGCTGCATGCCTAATAACACTTTCTTCAAATCCCTAACAAATACTTCTACCCAACTTGTAAAAATTGTGATAAAAACTATATTAGTCAAAGTTGCTAACAACCCAAAAAACGACTTCAACAACATAATTATGACATCAGCACCAGCAATTGCCGTACTGGACTTTCTAATCATAATATCACCACTGGACATTCTTTTGAAAAAAACACTCAAAGAAGTTTAATGTCTGAAATTATTTATATTAAAATTACTAAAAACTGCAACTTTAACAATGATGTAAATGGTTTTAGCAACTCTTACAATTTAATTTTTAAATTTAATACTAACTTTAACTAAATTTCGTTGAGGTTGCAGGGTCGGCTAACCGTGTCCAATTTTTAAGGATTTTTTATTTTTTTTTTTTAAATCCATCTGCTTATGTGGTCGATTTACCTACAATTGTCTTGACACTTTTTATTTGAGCTGTACTACTGTACCATGTTATTTTCGAATAGCTGCACGCAGAAAAAGGAAAACCTTCAGATATAAGAGATTAAATTTAAATTCAATTTGAATGGCTATTTTGCCATTCAAACTGGACACTTTGTTCAGATACTCTTAAAGATAGATAAGCAATATATTTTTTTTAAAATTAAGATAAATAAAATTAAAATTTTAAATCAATATGAAAATGTTAGTGTCGCCTTTTCTAAATTTAAATTGACTTTTGTAATGTAAGTTTGCCAGGTATTTAAATTATTATTGCTGTTTTAGTTTTAAATTAATACATTGCAATCTTTATAGCTTGATAAAGGCGGGCGGGTAATCTATAAAGTGGGTTTAAGTTCTTTTTAGGAATCTTACAGAATGTTCATACATTGCCTGACACTTTATAATACCAATGTAGTTGAATAAACATTTAATAGTTGTTTATACCTATTACATAGAATAAAATATTCGTCGTATAAACAATGAAATACAATTCAGCATTTACCAATAATTGGGCAACATTTAACTATTTTGTATGTTGTAAAAGGTGTTTCATAATTTATGGCGTTGCTTGAGTTATGTTAAATAGAACCACTAGCAATAAAAGTAATAGCTTAGTAAGTAATGATTGAAAACAGATAATTTAAATTTACAACAAAACTAAATTACCTTAGTGATTAAATAGGTATGAGTTGTTTTAATACAATGATGTATGACTTGTGGGAATTTGTATGACAAATTTTTCAATTACCGTATGTGCAATATTCATTTAAAATTTAAAAAACCGTGCTATGCATTAGCAAAAACGTTGTAACGTTCCTTCGGAGATGCACGTCAGACTAACCATACAAAGGAAATTAATTTCTTAATTTACGACCGTCACAAATCATACACTCGCCGGAGATAAAAAAAATTGATGCCGCTACGTATCTTAACAATTTAATTGGTTTCGTAATGACCGGTACGCGTTTATCCTCGAGGAAGCAACCCAATTACTACTTTAAATAAACAATGACAATCATTCGTCGGATAAAAAGGACGACGGTACCTTCGTTTATTAAAATTTGTTCGTATGTCTTGTAGTCGGTCACTTGCTGCTTGTCTGTTCATTTTCAGAGAAGGAACATATTAAATATTATTATGTAAATTTAACGAGGAATGTTGAAGATATCGCAGGTGTTCAAATATATCAGGAACCTGAAATGTGCAATTCGAAAGTTTTACGAAAAACTACGTATATAATGCGTATGATGTCTTTTGTTCAATAGCCGTCATTGCAAATATGTACAGACACGTGAGCTCCATGCTATCTGAATTGAAAGATTATATAGTTAAGGTTTTTCGTGACAGTAAGAGAGAAACGCTTCGAGGCTTGCTTTCGAATACATACTGCGTAATATTCTTACTGAAAGGATAATCATTCGAAAGTCCTTATTCGTATTGTTGTAAATTGGATTTGAGCTTGCGGAACAAATTAAATTTGCTGGTGTAACAAATAGCCACAATTTTTAAAGTTAATTTAAGAGCCATGTGGTAAAAAATATCCATGGAAAAAAGATAATAATTTTTGAAGCAAATAGAAAGAAAGTCATTAAAGTGGTTTCTGTTTTTGTAGTATCCTATATATTAATATTAAGCTGGCTAGAATTTTAAATTGAAAGTGTACATAATATCTGCGTTGTAGGAAAACTTGGTATTAAGGAGGCATTACGGTTGCATGCATATATGCGTTCATTCATCACAATGACAACCTGTATAAAATTTCTTCTGAGAGCTAAAAATCCGAAAAAAAAATTGAAACCAGTTCAATAAAACAAGCATATACAGAGTGCAACTGAATCGCTAGGGTCAAAATTTCTATGTAAAATGGGTTTTTAAACGTGAAACAAAGAACCCTCAGAAGAAATACTTACTTTATTACGTTGTTCATTTATCAATCTAAAATACTAACATTTAGCATACAAATAGCAAAATATAAACTAAATACTAACACAAAAAAAGTTAATTCTTAATTCAGAATTATAAACTAAATAAGATTCAAAAATTTTCATAATTTATAAACAAATGAAAATCTTAAATAAAATACATCAACTAAAGGAGAACCTTAAAAAAAAATCAACAAAATTCTTACATCAAATGTTTGAATTGTCTCCCGTCTACTTCTAATAAACAATAAACTATGCGATTATAAAAATTATATCATACATTGGGGAATGCCTCTGGGACTAGACTAATTGACAATAAGGCATTCATAGTTTTCATAATGGGACGATTGTTAAAAGTATTTTAAAACAGGCCTATAATACATAACGAGCGACATGTAATGCCACCTTATTATCTGCACTTTTTCGTTTTATGCGTACTCTATCTGCGTACATCTTAACGATTGATAAGCGACTGCTGATTTTCAGTCAAACGCTCATACTATATCGACCAGTGAATATTTATAAACAGGAACTAAACTATGCGAAAAAACTCGCCGTAGTTGCCGAACAGACTGCAGTGAATATTGAAACCACACCTACCCTTCTTCATTCCTGCACGCAGTCCACAAGTATAAGCAGCAGTACTAATCTGGCACGCATCGATGAATTTAGGTCTTCGCTGTTATCAGTTATTTCCTGTCACCTATTTCTTTTCATTTAAAATTTTTATAACTTTTTTGGTTATTTCATTTCGTTTCTCCTCTTTTTTATTAGTTCTTTATTATACATTATTTCCGTTACATTCTTAATTTACACATGTAGATGTAAGATGGAAATAATTGAATAAAACCACTCCGGCGTCAGTACTCAAGCTTTAATCCACGTATTGTGTTTTGAATGGTTAAAATGTACTGACAAGCAATTCTTTTGCTTACACACTTTATTTATGAAAACTAAATTATTACAAATCATCCCAACCCCGTGCTCCACCTAAAAAAGGTACTACAGGGGCTACCTATTCTAAGTGCTATATGGGTTCCATAACAATTGAAATGATCCTACTCTCCTAAATAATTTCTCTATGATTCTTAATAACAAAAATATAATACAGTAGCCTCGCGACCATATGAATATTATTTTTGAGAAATGATAAAATATGTGAAATGTGATTAGTTCACATAATCTCGAGTCTACTGTAAATCAGTCAGCTATCAGTTATTATTAAATGCACCCATGCAACGACTTTCGTTAACTCCCAGCATTCGCCAAGGACACTGATTATATATAAAATACTTATATAAAATCAATAGCCACGGAGTAAGGGAAAACCATGCCAAAAACCTTACTCTGGGAGGATCTGGGAAGAAGTCCAAGACCTTATTACTGATAGCCGCAAATTATTATTCCCCTTTTGAGCGCCGAAGAAGCAGGCTCCGCGTCTCCTCAAATTCCAACAGCCTTGCCGTTCTCGCGCAGCTGCTCCCTTTTTCACACAAAATATTTTCTTGCTTACACAGCAAGGACAATGCAATTGTTTTAGCAAAACCGTTTGGTTATCAGCTTATAACCACGAGAACCTCAATACAGCATGACCTCCTTATTTCCCCGATTTAACGCCCTTAACTTTTTTTTCTGGGGACGCATTAAAGAAGAAAAATTAATCATTAACATGAACGAGTTCATATTCTGAATAGTCTACGTCAAGAATATTGTTTATGCTATCACCAGCATATTTTTAATATCTATTATAAGAATATTTTTTCGTTTGTTTTTTATATTCAATTTTAGAAGAATGCAAATCTTCATGTATTGTATATGGATTGTTATCAGAAGTTTATTTGGTTGTATATCTACATTATAGGTATAAAATCTCAATATTTCTTCTTACACTGGAATGTTCATTATACAACTCCTAATATGCAAAAGATAGTAGTACTTAGTTCTGTATATTACAAATATCTACAAAATATGCACCGTAACACGAATGGGTTGCAATATTATCGATAAATGTTGGTGCGTTATGATCAGTATGATTCGATGATATGAACGTGTGTTGATATTCTAATGGTTATACATACATACAGGTATATGGAAAGCCGCATTCAAAATGTTACCATTCTATGCCTGTATATGAGTAAATGCTTGTTTGTAGCACCTTAATGTTTTGTTATCCATTCTCACTGTCATCCCTCTTTAACTACATTATGTTAGTACCATGTGTTTTAGTGTATGTTCACAAGTATTGATTTGGAGTGTTTGTTTGTGAAAAGGAAAATTAAGAACATTATTGATTCTGAAATGTTGCCGGCATAATTCAATATATTTGAGTTGCAACATAACTTAATATTTGTTTCTACATTACAAAAATAAAATGTAAGTCACTACTGCCGCTCCAAACAATAATTCCATATTTTAAGCGGTAATGACAGCAGCATGTGATATACCATACGCAAGATATGTTTACCTACTAGGTCTTTTAGCTGACGAACATTATAAAGATACTATCAGCAATTACCAATTAAATGGATCAAGGCCTTATTGATGTGGGGTATTTTCTACTTAATCAGGATTAATCTGAAAACAAAGGGAAAAGATGCATCGGAAGGTGCGTTCAGGCCGCTGTAATAACAATATTCTCGTCAATTATCAATAACAATGATAAAAGGATTGAAGAGTATTTGCTTCATATTTTACATGCATCCTAAATGTCGAATGGTAGAATAACAGAACACAAACCCAAGTGAAAGAGTTTCACTGTAAATTAGGTATGTACATATGTTTATCCAAATTAACAAGACTTGATATAATCTATCCTTTGATGTCTCCTATAATTTCCCCCGCGACATATGTAGTTAACTACTTAAAGTTGAGAACAAGAATGCCACAATATAATTATTATTCTAATGCCGTTTTCACCTTTGCTGTTGATTACTCACGCTAGCCTAACAAACACCATACCTTAGTGGTTTTAATTAAATCTGTGAGACTTGATTAAACGAACAGATGTTATTAAGTTCTAGAAGCAGGAGCGTTATTTTTCTTTTGAAGAGTTCATTCTTATAAAAATAGAAATTTACTCGGATACATTTTAAATTGACTGCTATTAATATCCATTCGAAGTGCGTGTTAGTGCGCGAGCTTTGCCGCTTTCTGGATAGGTCAAGATTAATTTCCCATCTTGTACGCATATTGCGGCTATAAGACGTTACAAAGTTGCTTATTAATTTTATCTCGCAGAATTATTAGACTGCAGACGCGCGCGTTGAAAAGATGTTATAGGTAGCTCGTAAAAGTAATTTTACGGCATTACTTATTTAGAAAATGAGATTATGCAATAATTATTTGTGTTATTATGTATGTGAAGGTGTAATTATATAAAAACAGATTTCGCAATTAAGCTTAGGATCAGTACTCAAGTATAGCATTGTGTTACTTTTTCCTATAACTGTAAGCTGTATAAACTATGTACTTCTCGGATGAATTACTGAAGAATGAGCAAATTAGATCAATTATATTTCGTTATATATCTAATTAAATATCGGTACAGTTGCAAATTTTATTTAAAACAGGATATGGGCGATCGGCAGTAATGTGTATTTCTAATTAATTGAGCACTGTCCCACTTAAGAGAAACACTACTGATGCAAGACTCACGTACGCAAACAAACCAGTTATTATTGTGAAAGTGTACTTACTAATTTATAATAATGGAATAGAACAAAAGCCATAGGAAAACCATACAAAGTCGAAAGATATATTTTCATAGATGCTTTTACCTTAAAGTGCGTAAGAAAATTATCATCTAGGTGAAATTTACGACTTATAATTTGGGGGTTCAGTACTGGTTTACAAACGAAGACACGCTCAAAGCTGTTTACTATAGGATAGTTATAATTATTTTGACAGAATTATGGGCAAGGTATTTTTGGTATACTTTGTATCATATTGTAAGTTCAGGAATTTGTGTGATGAAGTTGAGTTTAATTGCTCCAGGCCGATTCTTCAAATTCCATTTTAATAAGTGCGAGGCTTCGCATTTCAAAACAATCGTGCTTTAATAAAATATCGTCCAATTAATATAATCCAAACAGAAATATATTTCGTATTCATTGACTCAGTTAACATTACTACTGAAATGAATCCATCAAATTCACTCACTTGCAAGGAATGTATCGCAATTTCGGGTAAAACAATTATTCTAACATTTTCCGAAAGAATTGAATGCAACAAGAAAAAGTTTGTTACATTTCGATTACCAACTAGACGTTCTAAATTTTTCAGTAAATCATGATGCTTGGCAAAAAATTGACATGACATCCTGATGGAAAAGTAGGTCTTAAAGAGCTGCTGGAGGTATGATAGAATATGGGTTCCATTACCTCATCCATCTCATTACGCTGGGCATTCTTGGTACCTCGGATGAAAACCAACTGCGACCTACATCCATGTACGGTAGCACCCCATTACATAACTGCCACGGCTACGTATACTTCACTGAGAAAAATACTCGTTGTAATGTCACTAATCCACATTTATTGAGTGAATTTTCGTCGACATAATGAAATGTGTAATTGTTATGATAAAATATTATTTACAACCGTGAGTAAGCAATAACGAGATTCATTCATGAAATAAATTCGATTTCATTACTATAATAAATCATTTTAAATTAGTCCATGGATACTATTTGTTATGGTAACCATATTTTCATATATTCAATAAATATTTTTCTTAATAATATGAATAGGGAATGAGGGAATATCCATTGTTGTCTTTACCTACAATTTTCATAAAGATATTCACCATATGAACGCAATAAAATATTAAATGATACCATCTCCGTTATTTTAACGGCTTGCAATTTATTGTAAGAGCGAACAAATAACATACCTGGATGAAAAGTGTACGTTATGTTAGCTAAGGCATTTATTAAATACATGTATGTATAAAAGAAGACAACGAATAGAAATCATTGAAGTGCAGCTATTTACATTTCTATAATAATGTATATTCACAGGTTCATTGAAAATGTTCGTTATATCAATAAAGTATCAAAAAAAGGTAGTATTTTGAATGCACATGTTGAATTACATGCGTCTGCACTGAGAAAAATACTATAATACAAAGAAACAACATTCATTTTAATTTCTTCTTCTTGGTTTTTAGGTCGAAAGTATGGAAATGTACATTAATAACTATTACGTTTCGCTTTATTTTCAAGCTTTTTCAAGTATAAAAATATAAAATGTAAATAGTGTAAATTATAAATAAAATTTGTTTGTTTAATAAATGGCAAATTGTTTTGTTTACTAGGATTTTGAATATATCATTATGTTTTATTTAAAGATTGCCTTTTAATAAAGGATGTTTTGATTATTTGTTTTTGGATTTTGTAATTTAATAGATCTTTAAAAATATATTGTATTTAGCTATAAAATTAAGTTATATAATTTTGTGAAATATTGTATATCGGTTTTATCATTAACTGCGTTTTTATGTTTATAAATTTGAATAATTTAAAGTATATTACGTGTTTCTAAATTTTGTTCTTTGTTTAAAATTGTTATGTTGTTGAAATCAAAGGTATGATTTTGAGTTATTTCATGTTTCTTTAACGCTGTAAGATTTTTATTATATTTGTGTCCTTTTATTCTATTTTCAAATTATTGCATGGTTTCACCAATATATATATACTATTACAATTTTGACAGTCTATTTTATAAACTATGTGTGATGTTTTACTTTTTTCAATTTTTGATTTTAATTTTGAGTAGATTTGGTTTTGTAGTTTGTGTTTTGATTTGGCAATTATGTGATTATATGGTTTGAAAATTTGATTTATTTTTTCGGATAAATGTTTAACATAAGGAATTTTTATAAATTTTGTAATTGTTTGAGTATTATTTATAAGATAATTTGGATAATTATTTTGTTGTAATGATAAAATGATAAAACCGACATACAATATTTTACAAAATTATATAACTTAATTTTATAGCTAAATACAGTATATTTTTAAAGATCTATTTAATTATAAAATCCAAAAACAGATAATTGAAACATTCTATATTAAAACGCAAGCTTTAAATAAAACATAATGATATATTCAAAATTCTAGTAAACAAAACAATTTGTCATTTATTAAACAAACAAATTTTATTTATAATTTACACTATTTACATTTTATATTTTTATACTTGAAAAAGTTTTGAAAATAAAATGAAACGTAGTAGTTCTTAATGTGCATTTCCATACTTTCGACCTAAAAACCATTTAAAATACATATATATGGTCAAAAAAGAAGCTTTAAAAGAAACAACATTCATTGAGTGAAGTTTCATCGATGGAACGTAATGTGTGATTGTTATGATGAAATATTATTTACAATTTTTGGTTCATTCATTCATTCATTCATTAAAGTTAGGGTGGGCACTTAATGTCCGGGCACTTGAGCTAGATGCTCATTGTACCATCCCTATTAATTCTCTTATTTCCACTCGAGCAGCTTGGTGTTCTCTATAAAAACCAGTATCTTGCCCAGTGGAAACTTGAGAACCTTCGAGGGCTCCAATAGATCTCTCCAGAAATACTTCTGCCTAAGTACCTTCAGTTCCTCACATGTGCAGATTACATGTAAACTCGTTTCCTCCTGTAGTTCGCATCTTCTACACCACGGTTCGTTTACCCGGCTTGTGTTGTATAGAAGCTTTTTCAGGCGACAGTGTCCAGTTACCAACCCAGTAATGGTTTTTTTTTTGGTTTACTAATAACAAGATTCATTAATGAAATAAATTAGCTTTTATTATTATAACAAACCATTGCATTTTAGCCCATGCATAATATTTGTTATGGTAACTATATTTTCAAACATTCAATAAATAATTTTGAATTTTTGAATATTTTCGAATATATGTATTGTTATTTTTACGTACAATTTTCATAAAGTTATTCACGATATGAAGGCAATAAAGAATTAAATAATATTTTAATACAATGTAGTACGTTAGTACAATGTTTGCAATTATTGCAAGAACGAACAGATAGCATACCTTAATGAAAGGTGTACGCCAGTGACTTACGCTGCGGACGCTGACTGAGCGAGAGTTTGGCGTGTGGTCCTTAGAGGGCGTGCATCTAAACTCGTGGTCTTTTAGGGAGAAATCCAGAATAACACAAAGACATTACACTGAAGAATTTGTATTTGCTCTTGGAGGAATTTAAACACGCTTGGTAGGTAGAAACTTACATTTCTATTCCCTTTTTTGCAAGTCTAGTGATTCCTCCACGAGGGACTATGGAAAAGAAAATGCCATGATGGCATTTTTACGCTTAATTGTTTACGCATTTTCTTTTGACGTTTTTTTGGTAGTCATCAAATATATCTTAATATCAATTTTATTATTCTTAATATTACTTTTATGAAATTTAATGAAATAGAGCTGTTACGCTTACTAATCAGTGAATTAAGTGAATGTAATGCGATTATTGCATTAATGAATTAAGTTCATTATTTTAATTAGAAGTTAACTCTATAACAATAACTAAAATTTATTAGGATTATGAATAACATACATTAAGTCAACCATTTGCGATTAGCATATCAACAAATACTGTTCATTGTAGTGATGCCTTTCTTCTACTAGAGTTTACACATAAAATTAATAACACACGGTCATTCATAAACCAAATAAAGTTGTTAAAATAAAACTGGTGTTCGTTACAACAATAACATATTTCATTGAGCCAATCAAGCTACATTTCATTTTCAATGATTTTGGTTTCATTAATGCTATGAATGATTTATTACTCAATAAACTCCATTGCTATTTAATAAAATCTTTTTCATCGATTTGATAAACTCGTTCTTTGGACTAATTTTAATGCATTATTTCACGTGAACAATGATTTCTTTCATTGTTTTAGGACCCATTTTTGATTCAGTGTTGCCTTTCAACAGAAAAAAAACGAATATTACCACATTCCTTACATCTTCGCCTGACGTTCGCGCTGTCATCATACATCTCTATGCAAAATCGGGATTCATCGTTGAATGCCACTCGACGTTTCAGTACAGTCGCAACCTACCACCAATTGGATCGTAAATGATAACACAAGATGTTACCCACATTCTATAGGAATATAAGTGGATAACCTGCCTTGATTAGGCGATACATAATCTGAAAGTTTGTAGGGCAATCTTCATCTTAATCATTGGTCAGCAATTGATTTAGTATTCGGTCTCATACAGGCAAAGTCACTCAACTGGTCGCCTCCGATTTTGATAAAATTTTGCAGGCATGTAGAGCAGTGAAAAATAATCGACTCGTATTTTTTTTTTTAGCTGCTGATATTCATTTGTAATGGAGATACAGACCCTTAAAGTTACGCCTCTAAAATACATTTTTAACGATATCTTTGGAACTAAAAGAGATATCGATTTGAACTGAAAAGGAAAATGTTCTTCTTGACAATACGGACATTTTAGTTTAATAAGGAAATCAGCATTGCATGATGGGGGTAGTAGTCAAAAAGAATATTTTCCTTTTTAGTTCAGATCGATATCTCTTCCATTTCCAAAGATATCGTTGAAAATGTGTTTTAGGGGTGTAACTTTAGAGGTCGTATTTCCCCTACAAGTGAACATCAGCAGCTAAAATACGGCTAGACTATTTTTCACTGCTCTACATGCAAATTTTATCAAAATAGGGGGTGACCAGTTCGCTGACTTTGCTTGTTAGTACCACTAGACATTAGACGAAGATACCAGTTCTGCTGTTCATTAGATCTCCTTCGGCCACTGGTTTTTTTTTTTTTTTTGAGATTTTCGTGTCCCACTCTGGCCCGCGGCTAACAGCAACACATCGCATGATGGTGGATTGGTTCCGGTTAAAGCGACTTTCGATTCCTTGAATGAAAAACCACCCCCGCGCAAGGCAACAATTCGGCCTCTGTCGAATTCGCTCCACTGGCGGTAATTCACGTTGCCGTACCCTAGACATAATTAATTAAAACTCTCGAATTTCTGTTTGACCGATAGTTGTTGTAATGTGCAGTTTTTTCCTTATACTTAATTTTTCTTTCATATATGTCTCTATTAATTCATTTTACATTTTACTTTAATGCAGTATCAAAGAAAAAATACCTAAATCAGTGAATTGATAGAATATACCACCAGGCGGGGATCATGGTCTATTGTAGGGATCACCACACTAGCAAGAGCAATGAAAGGGGAATAACACTAGGAACGGACTCGAGTTTCTAGAGGGCGCACAAGCTGAACTTTGTTTCACTTAGTAGGTGTTTTCTACGTAAAGCTTGAGATATGATTAGCGATGAAAGTGGGTTTATACTCTCGGGGCTGTACTGATGATGCGTGGTAGGCAGAAACTCGGGTGCGTTCCTAATATTATTCCCCTTTCATTGTTCTTACTAGTATGGTGATTTCTACAATAGACCATGAGCCCCGCTTGGTGGCATATTCTATCAGTTCATTGTATATAGGAATTTTTTCTTTGATCTTTCATTACGTCATGGTGAGCCGTTCTTGGAGTCAAAATCATACGCAGTCTGATTCACGTTTATACGAGCCATCTAGCGGGACTAATGGTCCATGAACTATCCGAGCTCGTTCAATGATTGCATTGCCAGCTTCATGCTACAGTTACTTGCGGGTAAGAGTTTGACACATGATTATACGTAAAGCTTGAGATTTGATTAACCGATGAAAGTGGGTTTATGCACTCGGAGGAGCACTGATGATGCCTGTTAGGTAGAGACTCGGGTCCTTTCCTAGTGTTAATCCCCCTTCATTGCTCTCGCTAGTATGGTGATTACTCAATAGATCATGAGCCTCGCCGATTGCAATATTCCATGGGTTCATTATATTCAGGTATTTTTTTAATGATTCATTACGTCATGGTAAGCCGTTCTTGGAATCACAATAATATGCAGTCTGGTTGTCGTTTATACGAGTCATTCAGCGGGACTGATAGTCCATGAACTATTCGGCCAGTTCAATGACTGCATTACCAGCTTTATGCCACAGTCGCGTGCGGGTGAGAGTTTGGCACGTGGCTCCTAGGGAGCGCACAAACTGAACTCTTTTTCACATAGTAGGTGATTGTACGTAAAGCTTGAGATGTGATTAGGGATAAAAGTGGGTTTATACTCTCGGAGGAGCGCTGATGACGCCTAGCAAGCAGAAACTCGGGTCCGTTCCTACTGTTAATCCCTTTTCATTGCTCTAGCTAGTATGGTGATTCCTACAATAGACCATGAGCCCCGCCTAATAGCATATTCTATCGGTTCATATAATGCAGTGTTAACTAAAAACTACAATCTTATTTTGTTTCCTCCATTGTATTATAAGCAATGTTAAGTGCGTAGTGTTTTCTACAAAGATTTTATTTTTACATTCAAATTATATATTCTAATGTCCTTATCTCTGTGTTGTATATCGGTTTTACATGATAAATATATCCCATAATTTTAGCTACAATTTTTTAAAAGGATTTTATTACTGTATTTCTGAAATCAGAATTATTTTTTAATTTTCAGTTTATAGTTCATATTCTATTGTTTATTTGTTTTTTAATTTTAATTTCTTTATTTAAACTTTTCGCAATATTCCCTTAAAAATGGTTAGTGCTTTCTCATAACCCTATACTCAGAAAATACGTTCAACCAGAAAATGGTAATTTAACAAAAATATTTGTTTAAATACGGCGCAGAGGCTTTTTTTGCTTGAACAAACACAAAGATTAATGAATAAGTGAAAAAAGTAAAAAGAGTCGTTGTGTGCGTTTAATAAAGTGTTATATAATAAATATTTGAGAACTAGTTCTGCCTACTTTTGATCATTTTCAGATCAATGTCAATTGGGTTAATTGTCAATTAATGACACAGCAACTGGAAATCCATGTTGTATAAATGTGAATTTTTTTTAAAAAACCTACAAATAACTGAAACATTTTTGAAAATTGGAAGTGAGACTAGTTTTGAACTATAACTGAAAAGTCTAAATTGTGTTATGTTAAACCAACTGCGCAAACAGTATTCAAAACTTAACATTCATTGGATATTTTAATAGGTTCAATAAAGACTAATGTTCAGTTATTTTTGTGGGTTGAAAAGTAAAATTTGGTTGAAGTGAACATACGAATTGAACATGAATTTGTGTTAATACAAATACAATTAGTCCATTCAATGTATAAAGCAGCATCAATAGTTAAATTGATATTATGTAACACTTTAGGTGTATTAGCATTATAAAATATTGCATTTGATGCAAAACAATTATTGTTTGATATTAGTAATAATTTACTTAAATCAAGTAAAAAATTATTCTAGAATTAAACGATTATTTTATTCACGCTGAGTATGTGTTTTAATTAAAGCATTTTTTTTTTATGTATTTCGAAATAAATACAATTATCAATCTAACATAAAATGTCATCACATTCAACACTACCAAAAATTGCGAACTAGATCTGAAAAGCTTACATTGCAACAGACCTTTATGGTTATCCCAATCCTAATTTGATCAAATACATCCAATCTACATTGTTACAAACGACATAGGCACCTAATTACCGGATATTTTACTTGTCCACTAATTATAACACACAAGTATAACTTGCAATACACATGTTGTGGTAACTACTGTAAATTTATTATGCCAATCCAATTATGGTGTTATTGATTCGATGTATACTGTCAATTTATAGCAGTCATCAATCAATTTAAGATCTGTATAGTTACATACAGATGTCTCCAACGATTTATATTTTATCATTCACTTTTTTGTTTATTAGGAAGATAAAAATCCCTTTCCGATGAAGTGAACCGTATTTTCTCTAATTAATTATTCCACTTTTCAGTCAGCACTGTAACGGTTCAAATAAAAAAAAAATTAAACATGAGTTAGGAATTTGCCTTGGTTTGCTATCTGTCAACGTTCCAACATACAGTTTTTCTTGCGATTGCTCGAAACATACCTACATGCTATGTACTCATACATGTTGCATACATCGCACAGCTGTTGGCGCACGTAGATCTTAAGTGTGTAACTAATGTAATACCTCTAACCTGTTCAGTAAACCATATTTCAGCGCTGAACGTTCGTGAGTTATGACGAAATACTTTGAAGAACTAATCGTGTTACTTACTGAGAGTCGGTAAACGTAAATTTATAGAATAACGTTGGTTTGTGATCCGGCTATAAATTTTCATGGAGGATATTATCGCGTAAGCGTGAACACCCAATTTACTTTTCACGGACCGTTTTCTTGTGAAATCATTTATTCCGGTTCTCGGTACGAATTTGCATGGAAACATGAGGACGTAAGCTGCGATTTTCTGCAATTAAATACTGCGGGAGGAAATACCATATTTCTAATGAATTCCGTGCCCTATCTTAATTGTTCAAAGATCAATGTTACATACCAGGGAAATTGTCTATTTTAGTTTTTCAAGCGTACATAAAACTTTATTACAGACGGCTTGATCTTCCTGCATATTCCAACTTCCGTTATGGTATCTGTGTGTAAGCAATAAACTGATGATATCGTTGAAAAATTTATTCAAAAAACTATTAACCCTTTAGCGTGCGTGTGGTCCACAATTACAGGCTATTCACGTACGTATAATGTGAATGTAACACAACGCCACGCGTGCGACGAGGGCATGGTTTAATGTTGCCGTTGGTGGAAGTCAGTGATGAGACCGATTTGATATCGGATTCGAAGAACTAAACCGGCAAGCAAGTTTGCTTTTTGTGCGCCTTTAATTATTGCTATATAATATCTTCTAACTATCTACGGTCTATTTATCATGCCCATGATTGTGTTATAAATACACTAATGAATAAATTGTACAGAATCGCTTGGTTCTTTTTGCTTTGCATATAACTTTTTCTTCGGATAATTTTGTTCTCGTCGGCGTCACATACATACATGTAATGTAATATTAATTTTGAGTGTATATATACATGGGCAAGTGTAATAGTGGATTGTATTTTACATGTACTTAATAAGATTCCTTTGTTATATCGAAAAACATAATAACATTTGCTTATTAATGCTTTTATGTGTTAGAATCAGGGCCGCACTAAGTATTTTTTTTTGCGGGGTACA
This sequence comes from Protaetia brevitarsis, assembly GCA_004143645.1. Classification (NCBI taxonomy): domain Eukaryota; kingdom Metazoa; phylum Arthropoda; class Insecta; order Coleoptera; family Scarabaeidae; genus Protaetia; species Protaetia brevitarsis. The sequence goes on from RXPK01000216.1 coordinate 2,125,736, forward strand.
AATAATAATGTGCCGCCCCCTTTCCTTTTATACCTTCCTCTTTCCCCATACCTAAATAAACAAAATATGTAAAAAACTTTTATTTTAAACTTTTATTAAAAATATTTTTTTTTTACAAACTAAAAATAAATCATTCCTAAAAAACTGATATTGGAAGAGTTAGAAGAATTCTAAGGGTAATTAAAATATTTAGAAATGTATCAAATAAATCGTTTTTAAAAATATATTCTAAAACTTCCATTGAACTTTTTTTTTATCTTGTAAAAAAGGTAAAATTGTTAATATTTCATGACATAATTCAAGACCATTGACATCAGTTTCATCTCTGGAGTCATCGCTTAAATGTAGTATTAAATTTACACAATATTCATTGAGAACTTCTTTGTCTAAATTTTGTAACTTAAAGAAATCATATAAAACACCAAATATTCTTGTGTGGTCTCTTATTAAAGTAAATTTTTGATTAATTGACGCAATAATTGCATCAAGGGTGGCATAGTAAAGATTAAGTTAAAAAGTAATCCATAATGGGCTCATCTTCCGATCCATAGTCAAACATTCTCTTTTCGATCTTTTTCTTAGTGGTCTATTTTCTAGAAACACCGGTTCCAAGTCTAAAGCATGAGCAATATCCATAGCGCTGTTTATATATTTTTCAAATTCTATATCTGATCTTTTTCTGTAAAATAAGAATGCAAAATTTCAAGTTCTTTCAGCACTCATATGAATGAAAAAGAACAGACATTAAAGAGACAATAAAACACTTAATTTAAACAAACGACACTTTAAAATTATTTAAAAAGATGTTGCCAAATTTATTAATTAATTAATTTTTAACTTCTGTAGCTGACCTGAGGATGCTCGGCTAGAGCGAAACCGGTCGTGCGATACATTAGAGAATTTAGTGAGGATAAAGACCTTGTTTTCTTCTTCTTTTTTCCTTTAAATACAATTCACACAGAGTCAAATTACGGATTTTATTAAATGGTTTTATTTTGTTTCTAAGCGAATCTGTTCATTTCGAGAATCCAGGTCGCGGTTTGAATTAGAAGATATTTCATAAAGTGCATCACAAATGTTCGGAAGAAAATGTTTTAGAGGTTTACGGCCTCAACACGACTTTCCCATCGAGTTGTAGAAAGAGCATTTAAAGTAATATTGGTGACATGACTTTTAAAAATATGCCATTTGTGTGTTGAAGCCGAAAAGAGAACGTATAAGCCGTGTACAACAGAAAAAAAAATACCACTTTAGGTGAAACTTTACCTGCATCTTTAACAACTAATGAAAAACACGTGGTGTTGCAGTGACTTACAAAATCAATTGAGGTAGCATAGAAAAATAGAAACCACTAAATCAGCATATTCTTTATAAAACAAAAGGCGGTGACCACGATGTGGTACAAAACACCTCTTCCTATTACTATGCTGACTTTATTTTATAAACGCAGCCGAAATATGCCTACTAAAAGAAGGAATGATGAATAGATATATATTTCGTGTATTATATATATATATATATATATATATATATATATATATAATATATATATATATAATATATATATATATATATATATATATATTATCTTAAAACTCTAATTCATTACATTTTAATACTTTTTGATTCAAGTGTATCGAAGTCTATGAAATGTACTTTTTGGATTTTTTTTTGCGAATGAAATGTCTCAATATGCCGCCCCTTTCAGCGTGCCGCTCGGGTGTGGTTGGCTCAGCTCTAAATATTTACAAAAATATAAAAAACATCAGTAATTTTCATTACTGCATGTGGTACTAACGAAGGAATTCTAAGGTAAATTTAAGGAACTCCACATTACAACTAAAAGTTGCTTGGTAACTAAATGAATATATTGTGATACTACAGGGTAGCACACAGCTCCGTGTAACAAAAATATTTTTTTTTTTAATATAATGCTTTAATTAAATTTTTAAAATCCAATTTTAATCATCCCAGTGTACAATGTCACCTATATTCATTAATTCTAAAACATAAATATACCGTCTCTGATGCGGCGGGAGAAATTCCGACTACAAGAGCCCAAAGGACGCTCTGACGTTAAAAAAATTACGAATAGGAATCTTATATCTCTATATCTTTAGGGCTACCGTGGACGCTATGGGAAACTGTTGTGCTCTGTCCTCTACTCAGATATTCAATGTTAAAGTGCTTAGTTTAAGTGAAAATTGTAAGAAAGAGACTCTTATGCATAAAATATCAATGTTGTTGATCAACTTGGTATGCTAAAGAAAACATTTGAAGTGTAAACACAACGTAAATAAGAAGGTACGTATCATGAGTTCGCTTATTTAGCAACAATTACGTTTTTAAAAAGTAACTCCACTTTTTGCAATATATTTCAATCATAGAATTATAAATATATTTAATTTTATTTTTCAAAACTCCCGCGTCTTTGAGACATTCGTCTGTGTGATCTGTACTTAAATGATGGACGTGTAATCGGCATATGCAGCATTTGATAGTAAAAATTACTGGGCATTCAGTTTCGTGCCGTGAATATATTTAAATAGTAAAATTCCAACTATCAACTTGTACATATATTTACACCAGTTGTCGCAAAATGGTTGGCGGTCGTATTCAAAATTTTCTAACTCAAAAATTTATCAGACATAGCAAAACAAAAATTGAAGAGTATTAAAAATTAGATAAGATTTAAAATAGTCCCCTTATTCTTAGGTTCAAGTGGGCGCAGAATACCTTTGGAGGGAGAGCACCACAGTGTCAGGCTCGGTCAGGACGTCGAATCGGGTCCTCGTACTTCAAATTACGGAGAAAGGCTCGTGGACAGGAACATATCTCGGAAATATCGTCGTTGGAGAAAATTACCCATCAATTGTGTGGGTAAATTGTGATTAAAATATTGATGTGATAGCCTTTATGTAAAAATAGCCATTAGTTTAAGTTGGAATTTAGAATAAATAGGATTTTATCGGAATAGCTGTTAAAATTTATAAAATTACTCGAGATACGTCCGTCTCTTACGGAGGTTGGCTAGTGAATGCTTTTGAATTGAAATGTTTTAACAGACATCGATTACGATTGTCTTCGCAAGAGTGCAACTGACCGGCAAAAGTCCGTTAATTTCACTGATTGCAATCATCATTAAAAATATTTTTTGAAATATTTCAATACTTATTACTACAATTAATTAACAATTTAAAAAAATGCTACTGTGCAAAGGATATGCAACCCGGCACACTAGTGAATTTTGAACAAAAGCTGAATCCCTTTTCTCTGTCTCCTTGTTGACATATCAAAGACCTTGGATTACAAATACATATAAAAGCGTTATTAAACTGAATTTCAGCAAAATATCTACACTATAAAAACAATAATATGGTTTTTCGAACTGAATTGATCCAAACTTTGATCTGTCAATATCTCTTGAAGGACTTGCCAAATGCAGAGCTACATCACTCAGATCATCTGGCTGCTTACTGTTACATTTTATATCCTTTGTGTGATGTGGTTTTTATTATTTTAAAGTACATACAAGTAAACCTAGTAACGGTAAGTAACATTAAATAATATTAATTTATTAAACCACTAGAATATATTTTTTTATATTTTGTTATTATTTATTTTTACAATGTGTAAGTTTCTATAATTATCTATCGTCATGTCATATCGCAATAGCAGTGATGTTCATAAAATGAGTTTTACCAAATTCGCAAATAATAACTCTGAGATTTTATCAACAAAAATGCCGAAAATCGATTTTTGGTATACAATCTATTGAGGTTACAGCGTTAGATAGTCCCTATTTTCTCCAAACACCCAGTCAGCACTTAAAGCGACTAGTTCCATAAGTGATGACTGTAACAATAAGCTGATTTGGGACTTTGTAAGCGTCCTTAGTGAGGTGGAAATTAACAATGGCTGTGTTCCCAGGTGTGAAAGGAAACAAGGCGGCGCCGGCGCGGTTTCTAAAGAACAGGCGTAGGCAGCTGAATTTACTAAAGTAAAGATAGGAAGACTGTCAAATTGATAGCTTATTTATATATATGTTATTATAATTAAATAACAACAATATATAAGCAACAAATTGAATAAAAGAACGCGTTAGAATATTTATTCTCAGTTATGCTCAATGCACCTCACTCACCGTCAAAATCAAAGTCAGCACAATCACTGCAGTGGCGCTCTCTTTGTAAATTGACAGTGCAGTGAGGGAAGTCACCCTTCTTGTATTATCTATTCTCTGATAGAACTTGTACGTTTGTTATGCTAATTATAAGCAAATACGATAAATGCAGCTATGTACTTATATTGTAATCTTAAATAGAATTGCAAGACTCCTATCAGTAAATAACACATAAACGTTTTATATTCTATGATCGTCACCACTGCATTTCAAAATGCAATTATCTTTCACTTACGTGGCCATCAACTGATGCATCCGATGTGTTTTATTACCTTTCACATATTCATCTCTAGCGAGTTCCCGATGATTGCGTTTATTCAATGTTATTATAGTTACTAATCATTTTCAACGCCATCAAACTGTTTATTTGCTTTTTAATATTTGTGTAATTGCCACTTCTTAACAGTTTCATACTTCCAATGCTCATTTACTTCTACAAGGACCATCGTCAACAGAACGGAATGGTGTCTCTGACCTCCTAAATGGTGGTGCTTATTAGCAAATGAAATAATGTCGGACTGCAGCTGTCAATATTAACCATATTTAATTTTTAGTTATTATGTTAATTGTAGATAAATCTCCAAAGCTAATTGTATATTGGCAAACAATTAATGGTTTTCAAGTTCAATAAACAAATAATTAAAATTGCTTTCTATAACTAACAGCACGGCCACTTTCCATGTATGTGGAGTTGGTGAACTCTGAAAAAAATGCACATTAAAATAATATGCTCTGAATACTTTCAAAGATATGAAAAAAACCTATTTTTTTGACATAGCACCTTGAGTTTTGAAAATATAAAAAGAAATATAGTATATAAGTAAACAACTGAACTCTTGATGAAGTTGATCATCTTTTTAATATACAGGTATTGTATTTTTTATATTTTGGCTTTACTTCTCTATGCAAAGGCATATAAAGGCTAGCGTGTTTGTGTGCTACGGGTGCAAACCAGATCGACACCCACCGCCGCAATGGCAGTAATTTTAAACCTGCAACCGCTACATATTTACATACAAGGAACTGCTAGGTCTGCAGCATACCAAGAGCGCAGTTTCGACCTGTCGATTGCCGTAATATGATAAAAGAAGGATAAAAAAATATGATTTCTATTATTTCACAAAGTCAAAAACTACGCATGTTATTCTGCTGAGCGGTTGTGTGTTAGATATACGCTTCGATTTACCATCTCCAATTCAGTTTAGCCGGACTTCGATTTATTTCGCTTATTTCTCAACAAGGCGTTGGTGGATATTAGGGTACGAGTACGGTCCTCAAATTTTATAACGGTTAGTAAGTTTTGATCGCGGTCAGTAATTTTATACAAAAAAAATGGAATATTATACGCCTCGACGAAAAACTTATTGTGAAACAATTTTACGGTGGCAATTCAGCAAAAGTTACACACGATTTATTATACATCACAAGAACTTTTACCCGACGATTATTACGGTCGCATGGAATTTTATGATTTAGTGGTTAATAAATATCCCGAACATAAATATTTTTTCAATAATATACTATTTACCGACGCATAAGTACTTTACTTATTATTGCTAGTTTTTTAGAATCTATGTTCATTTTATTTGATTATTGATTTTTAAAATTGCTTTTCATTATATTTTTTTATTTTGATATTGTTTTTGAGCTCTATCACTGAAATTTATAGTTTACATTATCTGATGCTTCGATATAAAAATAAGTATGAATAGAAAATTATTATTTCCCTTTTCAGTAATACAAATGTAATGTGGTATTTAATGTTACTCTTACAAACCCCATAAACCGAAAAAAAGAATATCAAACCCAGCTTAATTCGACTGAACTATGACATCTCGCCGTATGTTAATAAATCTGTGCTGTGGATTCGTACGTAGCTACGCCCACAGTTGCAGTCCTTCTCATTTTCAGGCGCCCAGAATGCAATCGACAGCTCGCAACTTTTCACACGGTATAGACTTATGCACAGTCAAGCATTGATAAGGAAATCTCACGGTGCAGACCCTCAAAAATTATTACATGTACTTTACATGCCATGCGATTCCATGTTCCAGAAATACTATCTATATAGAAAGTATCAAAGCGTCGCCATTTATTCAGATACAGCAATTAGTTCCGTAAGTGTTGACTCTAAGTTGATTTTAGGCTGTGTAAGCACCATAAAGGCGGGTATCCAAAGGAGAGTAACATTGGACTGGGTTTCTAGTCATTTGGGCATGAAGGGAAATGAGATCTGGCCAGGCGAGGTTCGTCAAGGTAATTCGTTGGGACCCTGGTCCTGACTGATCACTGTAGGCTAAATAGATCTATATATAACATAGGCCTGGTAGATGACACTTCTTGCAGATTCGGCTAAGAGGTTCAATGAACCACCAGTTCAAGTGCTGTGCTAATACGACGACCTGGCGAGGACAAGGTTTCTAGCATTGAGCATGGAGAACCTCACAGCTAACAGCTAAGGGTCGCTCTCATAGACGACAGGCGTAATTAAGAAGGCAAAATTAGAGAGCGCCTTCTAGGAAAAAGGGCATTACAATAGATCCGAAAAGATCGCGGTGAAACAGGTGCGAGGACAACTCCAACCCTAATTTAATCTAATTCATACAGGTTAACCTAATCAACTGTAAACGATAAGAGATAGGATCATGCGCATTTTGTCTCATTTAACCAATTCTTTATGTCCTACTATTTACGAAATTCCACTGGTGAGCACATTAATTAAAAATCACCTGAGATAAACTCTGTATCTCTGGGGTTTTCTCCTTCTTAGAAGTTGATCTACAGAAAATTTTGTTATGGTTTTGTTGGTGTTAAGATTTTATTATACCTTGTGATCTGATGCCTGTTTTATGAATTAGAATTATATTTTAATGGCCAATTTGTATGCTAAATTTGTCTTTTCTTATCGCCAAAAGTAGCCTAATTCTAGGTAAATCTCTCTTTCTTTATTCATTTTCAAGTTCAAGTTGTGATTATAATTTTGTAGTTTGAACAGACAAATCAATCTCCAATGGTCCTCCAATTTTGAATATTAAGCTTCACTCCTTATTTATAACTGTTACCGATATTATCAGCGCGAGGATGATTTCAGGCGGCGACATACAAGGGAAGCATGTTTCTCTCTTGATAAAGGTATATATAAACGGGCGCTTGACTATTTGTATTGCTAGCTGGTAGAAGGGAAAGAACATCACAGGCGATACTCCAATAGCAGCGCAGCGAACTTAGAATGTTCTATCGTACGATCACGTACGATAGACGGTGAAATACAATTACATGCAAAAGACAGTGGCGCCCTTAGGCCTTTGTTAGCACTGTTGTATATCAAAATTAAAAAAGTTGTTATTAAATTATATATCGTGCAATACGCAGTTTATTTAATTTCTACCTGTAGTAGCGTGATACTTTTAGTAATTGTAGATTTTCTATAATAGTAAATTACTGCAAAAGCTATATTTCATTAACACCACGCACTAATGTAATATAAAATAAAGTAAATAATATTAAAGGCATGCGTGTGTAATTACAGACGTTATTTTAATAAAAGGGAAGAATTTACTTGTCAATTTGTTTGACTATTTGACTATTGTTGACGTCCAGATATAATATGATATAAAAATAATAATAATAATAATAAGTGACTTTATTCATCCCAATAGTCCCAGTATACATCTTTACACGTATATAAAACAACTATTTAAAATTAAAACTACTTTTACAAGGATAAATACAAAAATAAATAAATATGTAAAACCTTTAGCAAGAAAAGCCGAAGGAGATGTCAAAGGAATTATAACTGAAAATGTACTTTGAAACAGAAAGAAGAAGTAGAAAAGGTAAGAAACGCCTAGAAACATGTATAAATAATAATCACTTTATTATTTATATATATTTCTTATATATTATTATTCGCAAATCGCAAGGAAAAAGGAACTCTTTTTTCGCCAAATATATGAAAGTAATATAGTACAACGATTCTCAACAAAGGACTACGATTACACGAGCACTGAGTAGTATTGACCACTACAAAATTTGCCGTCATTTACTATTGATTTAAAAATAATAGAAAATTCTTTCAAGCTGAACTATGTATATTAAAGTAATTTTAATATTATATGTAATATGAATGTAGTTTAAAGTCAGGTGAAGGAACTTTAAGTTTCTGTTACTGAAGACTTCTTCTTTTGGCATAATTGTTTTTCTAACAGTAACCGCATTATATCTACATGCATGTATATATGTATATGAAACAATTCTCAACAAAAAACAAAATGCAGCAACGCTCACGGGCGTCCGCCTCTGCCTTGGATGATGTAATGCCAGTTCGCCCGAAATTGTCCTCCCTCTGCAATTTGAGTTGCGGAGACTATACATATTTATGTACTTTTGCAATTTAGGCAATAAATGGAAGAATGGCAGTATTTTACAAATTTACATATTTTATGTTTTGTTTTGGGTTTAGTATAAAAATAAATTCTTCAATGCGGATTATGGAGGAGGTATATGCTACATGAATATTTCATTAGGTTCTCAGATGTTAAGAATTGCTCCCAATGTTGTCAGAAATTTGTTAGTACCATAAGAAACCGATAGAAGCAGGTCGATACGAAATACGAACACTTTTATTAGTTGAAATTCGTATCATTTGACCACTTTAAATTTTTCGTGCCATTTCTAACAAGAAGGATGCAGCAAACAATTGGCTCTCATTCATAAAGTTGCATTCAATTTTGTTTTAGCGATTCGAGATAATGCATACATAAAAATCGTCAAAAATAAAGTCTACTACTAAAATGCCCCACCTGTACAGGTAACAAGATCTGTTTGGCAAACAAATTACACGAAGCACAGCTCAACTCATTATTTTTGTTTTGTTTTACATTTGGGTACCTAGTAAGTATCAACGACAGCTTTCTTTTGACTAAGTGCTTGTGCAAATATTTACAGAGGTAATCCCTTACTGTGAACGAACGATAATTATTACAGTACAATGAAGTTTAAGAAGCACAAGGTTAGTTATTAGGGCCTTATTTTGCTTCCTACGCGTGAATGGTTAGCTTTGTTCTGTAAATGAAATTATAGCTTCCTCTACATCTTCATCCGAAGAGTTTAGCACTTTCAATGTTGAATGTGCATTGCACTCTCGACAGTTTGTTTTAACGATAATTATAGTTATACCCCGACTTTATGATTAACCGCAATTCACTTTTATATCTTCTCCATCCAATTTACATATACCGAATATTAAAACACTACCCATTATGGAAATGACTTCTTTAAACCATAATTACGATCCCGCTAAATATATCTCCGTTAGTCGTTACCTATAATACCACTCGTATATCCGTACGCTTTATGTATTAATTACCTTCAACAGAAGTAAATTGAGTCATCACTTAGGTTGAATGTAAATAAATGAACGTTTAAGTAAATTCATTGCGACTTTCATTCAATTGTCGGCACTCGAAGAAAGCCCGGTGCATAATTGAAGTCGAAGCGTTGATGTTTAGTTAAAAAGAGATGCTACCTCTTCAAGCAATCTCTTCGCATTAAGTTATTACATATGCCATGGTATTTAGGTAAAAAGTGAATGGTGTTGCACCTGCATAAAATATTCAAAAAAGAAGTGTATAGTCGGTATTGAATTTAGTATAACTGTTTAATATAAGAAAATGTTTATGTTATTAGGTACTGTAAAAAAAGAAAAAACTGGAAACCAGGCAATGGACAAGAACAGCGGAAGTACACTTCCGCTGTTCTTGTCCATTGTTATTAGCAATCATAGGGATATTATTTAGTTAGAGTAGGAGCATTTCATTGTTATGGAATCCATATAGTACTTAGAGTAGCTAGTCTCGTGTAGTACTTTTATAAAACTTTTAATCTGTATACTGCTTTTTAGTTTGTCTCTTAATATTTGGTTATAATGTCTGCCTTGACTATCACTCAAAATTAAATTTCTGTGGGTATCTCTCTTAGAAATACGCTTGACTGTCGAACAGGTTTAATCAATTTTACATTATCCTGCGTATTACTTTCCGGGCCATCTTGAAAATTTTGAAATTTATCTTCGCATGATTTATTAGGATTTACTTTCTTTGAGTCACATTCGGAACAGCCTCTATGCGAAATTTGCTTTCTTAATTTGCTGTACATTATTGATATATGTCGCACTTGTTTTTCTAATTCATTCATCTTATTTAATAATCGTAGACATGTGTTTTTTTCTTGTCCTCTTTCGCAATGCGGTAGTATCCTTACAATTTACCAATGTGCCCGTTGAATCTGCGCTATCATTTAAGGTATCTATATTCATTCAATTCACTAAAACTGTTTTGCATCCGTTTTTGTTGACTCCCAGTTTATCCAAGACGGTTTTAATATCCTTCTTTTTCATCGTAGAAATTTTAGTTCTGCCTTGCATATTTTCTATTGTTTTAAAAAAAAAGTAACACTTATTAAAGTATACAGGGGTGGGCCACCACATTCGCGTCGATTTATATACGAAAAGTGGTAACATATTTTCAAATTGTTTTTGTTAAGGGTTATACGAGTTCAGGAGGACCATAATTTAAAAATTATTTTGAAGTATACAGGGTGACTTAAAGAAAAGATACACACCAAAGTTGTGAAAAATTAAATGGAACGCCCTGTATATTAAGGCATATTTTGATAGTATAAACTAAATAAAGGCAAGTTGGAATTAGGTTTCTTATACCTATCTCAACTCGTTTAGGAGATAATTAACTATTCTTCAAAATGTAGACCAAAATTTAAGAGGCATGCAAGTTAGATATTTTAAACTGTAATTATTTTTTTAACTAAAGCATTAGACTTGATGATAAAAAAAAAATGATGCAAAAAAAATTATACAGGGTGAACAAACACATACTTTCAATTTTTGCTATCTTTAAAGGCAAGTAGCTTTCCTATTTTAAATGTAACACCCTGTATTTATTACCTTATTTAAATTCTAATTTTAACGGTCTTTAAGATTGTATTAATGCTTACTGTATCTATCTCTTATAGTTTCCTAGTAATTTAGAATTTTCTTTTTTAAATATTAATTCCTAGTCATTATTTTTTCTTGAAGTAAGTTTGGACAAAATTACTGTTATTATTCAACATAGATAGACGATATTCATCAGCCTAACTCTTCAACTGGTTTTTCCTACGCACTAATTAAAAGTCGTAACTAAGTAGACTTCAGAAATGTACTTTATTACAACGGATAAACTGATATGTTAAAAACTGCTAATGTTTTAGAAAGTGTTCAAAATGATGGCTGTGGTTTTCAATGCAGAGCCGTACTCTTTCTTGGCATGGGTCTTTAACATCATTCAAAACATTTGCTGTTATACTTAGCAACGTAAAACGTATCCCCATTAAAAAATCTGAGCTCGTTGTTGGTCTGGAGATCTTGCTGGCCAATTCTGTGGACCTCCGCGGCTAATCCACCTGTTGGGATACTGCTTTTTAATTTTATCCCGAACGCTAAGTGCGCAGGAGCACCGCCTAATTACAACCAAAGTCTTTATCGAATATTAATTGGTATATTTTCCAAAAGTATTGCTAAGTTATATTTTATAAATTGTAGAAACATGGCACCATTTAAGAAACTATCAAAAAGGTATGGCCCTATCACGTGCTTTCCAACTATTCCACCCCACACAATAACAGACCATCGATGTTAACGATTTAGGTTTCTCAAGAGATTGGGATTCTCGTCACTATAATAATGAAAATTATGTCTATTAACTAATCCGTTGTTATGAAAAGTTAACTCATCCGAAAATGACACATAATCGAGTACCCGTAATACACTGTTGAAAATTTTAACACTTTTTTGACTAATTTAATAGCCAGGAGAGGTCCACACTGTTTTCGTGTTATTTTGTCGAGAACTAAAGAAGTTTAAATTTGACGAACAAAGATAGTCAATATTGTCTATTGCTAAGGGGTTATTTTGTCCAACTACACAGTGGAATTATGATATACTTCTAGTCACATTTTATTTGATCTAGACTAGACAAATTTACTAGCTGTTTAACTAAATGAATGCGATCTATTGGATGATTTAACACCGTTTTCTAAACACAACGTCTTTTTAATATGCAACTCCTATTTCTTAGTGCTATAATATTCTCCCTTTAAGACGTTTTCTCAATTATAAATATACAGAACCACTCATTCAAAAGTTTTGGTTTCAACTAAAACGTACTAATTTTAAAATGAATTTTTTGAGAACATTATAAAATTAAGTGAATGTTTTATGCTAATTTGATTCAAATCTGACTAATTACGTAAATAGTTTGTTCAAATACATCTTTAAGATGTTGAAATTTTTTATGCCCACTGGAATTAACGTTTAATAACACAAGGTTAATACGCAGAAACAAACTCGAAAACAGATACACGTGTAATGCAGGTGGTGCGTATAATGCAATACTGTATTAGATTAGGTGGGGTTTCTATATTTCTATCCGAGGGAAAAATTCTGATTGGTTGATGCTTTTGAATGTCTAGAGAAAATAGTAAATCCTCATATCTGAACAAGGAATTCACACCAAATTTTAGTAATTTCTGTTCTACTAAACACATGTAGTCAATTCGTCTGGCAAAGTTTGTAAAAATCAACACTAAAATATTTGACTAGCGCAAAATTAACGCCAACACCGTAATATTTTCAACAGTGTATACCTGTCAAATATTGCAAGTAGAAAAAAATATTAAGACGACTTTTAAAGTATTTAACATTTAAAAAATCAGGGATATATCCTTCTCGTGGTACAGAAGAACAAGAACTGCTTGAAGAGCATAGCTTTTTAGTTAGTCTTAATAGATGCACCCAATTTCTTATTGTTAGTCAAAGTCAAATTCATAGTTCTCAAGCATGATAGCGACACCTTCCAGACACCCGCAGCCAGAACAAATGTTTTAATAAAGGCTTTTTTGACTCATATGGTCACGTATGCAAATAATATCGATCCCTTCCACCGTCTCTATACGTCCCATTAACTTTCTATAGTTATTTTCTTTCTAAGTTTTTGTTTTTTTTACTGTTTCACATTGTAAACCGTATTTTGCTTAATTTGCTTACCTTTAATACCTAGTTTTACACACATTTTGGTTTATATTGTTCTGTGGTTAATTCTGTGGGTAATAAAGATTATTATTATGAGAAGAGGAACAACCATCCAATTATTAAATTAATTAAATCCAAAACTTTTAAAGCTGCCACGCTTTGCTAAACAGAAAAATTCGTAACGACAATTCCGTGGAAAGCCCTATATAAAAAAAAAGGATTTACTGAATGTCATCCCACATGCGATACCTCTTTTTGATTATAAATCATTATTACTTTTCAAGAACCGCCCTTGAAAAAAGAATACATAAGAAATTAAATAAAATTTGCTTCTAAATTACACGCTAGTGATCATATATTGAGTTACTCTGTATCTTACATCCTCAACACTTTCACTCTTATGTAATTTATGATATGCATGTTTTTGGAAGTTCTTATTATGATATGTGTGGAAACACCGGAAGCTCTAAATTTCGTAAAACTTGAAGTCAAGTTTTGTGCCATAAATACAGAAAACGTGTACGTGGTTCAACTAAGTACGTCTGGAGTTGTAGATATTAACGACCTTGAAAAGTATAAACTTAGATAAAAGATAGAACAGCTTAAAAAGAACGACACAGCACTCCCCTTTAAAGCGGCACACGAACCTGAAGTAATTTGAATAAGGTTGAATGGAATTACCATAGATTATTTGGAAAATGCGTGTGTGTGGTATATGTATTTTTTCAGCTTTCTTATCGTCTATACGCGCGTAGAGAGAATCTTAAGTTTTATGCTTCGACCGATCGAAGATTGGAGAACCTATTAAAATGCAAAATAGTTCACATTCCAGCATTGATTGGGGTAAATGCAAGCGAGAGAAGGGCTCGATCTCTTAATTAGGTTATCGAATACGTAGGATTCGATAGTCGCGATTAAACTCTATTAGAGCACGGAATTATGATAATCTCCCGCATCCGTTTGCGATAAAATATCGGTAACGAAAGCCGTAATTAGTTTAATAAATTCACTTCAAATGAATTAAGCGGTTCATGCATTTTTATTCTGCAACGATGAGACAGTTGTGGCGCCTATATAATGGATGCTGGCGTTACCATAGGTCAGCTTTATGTTGATTTATTCTTTGATTAACCTAAATGTGTTTGCTTTAATGGACGCTAATAGATAACATAGTTGAAATGCAATATCATTTGCTTTCTAAAACGCCGAGTTTGAAAATTGTTGCGAAAGTTCTGTTGTGTGAAAAGTTTAATCCTATATAGTATCTCTGCTTCAGGCGATGCCATACACATTACATTATTATTATTAGTTTTAGGGAAGAAAGTTATTGCTTATAAAGAGTTTGTTAGGGTCTGCTTAAAATGCAGCCGTTAACTTTTGCTGGTTTAAACCGACCAACACTTAGTAACGAAACAGTAAAATCAAAAATTGAAATTCTTAAAAATCGTTTTTCGCTCGAATCTAACTTGGAATTAACACTCTGAAAAGGTGACATATGAGTACAAACCGTAATGACAACCCGCAGAACAATCGGGAAAATATGAGAGCCTAATTACAACAATATAAAACCCGTGTTAATTTATAACCGACTGATCTGATGGATTACGATAGCACAGAGGCAAACAATTACAATCAGAAACTAGCTGCTTTGTGTACTATTGGGAGTACTTTAAGACATGCTCAACTTGTCTCGAGAGAAAACAAAAACCGCGGTATAAGATAGCCTCAAGATGTTTGCTTAAGAAGGAAGTTAGCTTGGCTAGCATAACACAGCAATGTTACCTTGCCGTGGGTACCTCAGCGTAAATTGTCTCCAAACCATCAAATAAGCTGAAACAACTTTCGCTGGACCCAAATCAGATGTAACAACAACCATAATTACCATATGTGGTGCTGTTGCTGGAGTGGATCAGAAGCCAGAAGGAAACACCAGATAGAACGATATTAATGGACAGAATGAGTAAAAGGATGAATATAGGATTATCCCAGTGCTGTGGAGGTATTAGCTCTCAATCGAGCACAGCCTAGAACGTCGACAAGTCTGTAGTAAAGTAATAGCATTTTTAATTCTTATTTTGTTTTTATGTTTTCTAATGGTGTTATATACAACGTCTTCTGAGAACCCATTAAATGCAGCGATTTTAATAATTTCTTTAAGTTCCTTATTATATCGTTCTGTAACTTTAGAAATTAGTGACAAGAAGAATAAGAAATATGTTAAATTACCATTTTATCCAAGTTACACGAAAGGTCTACAAAAAATTTTCTCTAAATTCAATCTTGACATAGCTACTACTTCAAATAATAGTCTTAAAAATATTTTAGGTGACCCTAAAGATCAAGTAGTAATTTGGACAAATCAGGTATTTATAAAATATCTTATAAAGATTGTGATCATGTATATATTGAGCAAACTAAAAGATCAATTAAAACGCGGTACAAGGAGCATTTGGCTCATCTTAAATTTAAAAGGTTTGACAAATCTAGTGATCCGACGTGATCATGACCGTGATCATTGTACCATGACCTTTTTTAGGTATAAATTAGGGTAGTTTTAGTGTAGTTATTTAGCTCAGTGTTTCTGGTGATGATGATAGCTTTGCTATCGAAACGTACGTCCAGTTTAGTGCAGTTTGTGGTGAAGGGTTTAGGAGAAGTTTACAGCATTACCAGTACCACAGTTTGGAGTATTTTTGTTATCTATTTCGAAGCATTACCGTAGTGATGCGAAATCTCAATATTTTTAATTTTAGTACTCTCTCTCTACCTTGAAGTTTAAATATCCATCCAGAAAATTTACGTCACAACATTTTTCCAGTTATATATAAAATACATTTTATTAATATATAAATATATAACACAATTTTTGACAATTTTTATGTTTGGATTTTAGCAGAAATAAAACGTGGTTGATGATGGCCTAGGCCGAAACTAGTAACATGTGTTTTTACAATTAAAGGATCCATTGAAACGAACAGCAGTTTTGTGTTACTTTACCTGCTATACATCCCATACATCAATCCAAAGATGTAATGAATTTTTAATGTTATTATATTTTCGATTCCGAAACAAATGATTACCTATTTAAGGGCATGGATTCACTTTAGTTTTCAATTCTCATTAATATTCCTTTGCGATAATTTTTGATATTGTTTATAATAAACGTATGCTGTTACGCAAAATTCAATTTTTTAAGCAGAAGACCGAAGGAGATGACCTAAAAACATTGATACCTGATATGATTGAATTTTAAATCTTATTTCTATTTCTAAATCTAAATAATAACAACGCAACGTTTTCCATATAGCTTTAAGTGGACACATTGCAAGAGATTAATAACATGAATTATGGGTTAAATCCAACCTATATTAAATCAAATTAAAATTGGCTTAAGATATAATATATGATAAATAATTATGATGGATTGCTAAATTAAATTACGAAAGTTGAAGCAACACTTAATTGCGCGTAGCCACGAGCTAAACATCTTAAATCAGCCTTATTATTGTTCAGTTACGTTCATTTAATGAAAACTGCAGCCACGTACGCGAACCCCTCGTCGAAAACTTCCTTTATAATATATTAGTGCATGTCCTATTTTTTTTTTTCAAAATTAAACCCGCCGGTAATATCATGTTTCCACATTGTATACTTACTCTTCTACCAGCCTCATTGTTATGTAGATTCATTAGGCTACGTCCCTGTTCCCTGGAGCCCTTTCTGTATTTCCTCTCTCTATCTCTCACGTCCACGAACTTCTGAGTAAACCTGCAACAAAAGAAAGCGTATCGGTAACTCTCCGAAGCTATTACTACTCGCCGTATGGATGGATGATTTAAATTGCCTCTCGGTCATTGTTGAACGGAAAATAAAGTCATTTTACGTTGCTGTTGTTTTTTTTTCCAGTTTCCTTCGCCAAAGTGCATACACCGCAATCTTCAGTTTTAAGCGATTCTAAATGGGAACACTGGATATTTTTTTATTAATTATTTAGTAATAATATTGCTCACTCGTGCATGCTTTTTGATGAAAATCGTATTAACTTTTACTTCCAATTACATAAATTAACAACATTGATTTTTTTTAGACTTCAAAATGAAACTTCATCTTATCATTTTTTTCACATGTAATGTTAAATACTAAAAAGTGTAACAAACAAACAATTTCATCAAATAAAATAAAAAGACAATTAACAAGTTATAATTTTTAAAATCGTATTCTATATCATGCAACATTGATTGCATTTAAAATTAAACCCAATGACAACGATCGTGGTGTTTCCAGACGCTTTCCAGAAAATATTGTAGATATAGAATTGTTTAATTTTTTTTTAAATAAAAGTAATATAAGATATTAAATAGTTATTTGATAATTGTATGCACGTTTTATTTCGTTTTAAAGTGTATTCAAAATATGTTGTTTTTTATATACTTCTATATTTGTACGGTTTTTGTTTAACCACATGTTTTTACAATTTGACTAGTTCGTATATATTCATATATCTGTATTCCTTAGTGTTCTCGCTCCCTTTGAAGTACGAACCTTCATCCAAAATTTACGTCACAAAATTTTATCAGTTATATATAACATACAATTTTATTAAAATTTAAAAAAAAAATTGAGAATACAATTTGACAAATTTCAGTATAGAATTTTCACAGAACTAACAAAACGTAAATTAATTTGTTATATGTATTTTGTTTTTATATGTTTTATATTTCCACTTTTTTTTGATATTTTAATCTAATTTTAACCTAAGTATAATTATCTAACTTATTTTTTTCAGATGCCTGAAGATAGCTTACGTCGAAACTAGTCGCATGTGTTTTTGCAATTAAGGCATTGATTAAATCGAACAGTTTTGTGCTATTTTACCTGTTATACAGAAAATATTGTTTTATAAAATGTTCCTAAAAGAAAAGTTCAGAATAAAGTAATACTATTGATGTCGATTACTATCAAGTGGAATGGATTTTTTGTTGATGTGTGAGCCATCTGACATGAGTATACTAGTCATTCCAGGATCCTAGTATCCTGCACTAACCAGTACAGTCTCTGGGTGGTTGATCTAAGTAATCCTCTGGGTTCGTTTTTGGCTTGCCAAAAATTGCTTGTCTTTTTGCGTCCAGAGCCTCGCATTCACATAGAATGTGGTATGATTTCCCTGTCATCTCGTTATACAGTCTGCAGTTGGTACCTCTTACCGCAATTCTCTGTAGGTATCCTTTCAGTGTACATTGTGCGATGATTCCCAATGGGATGCAATAGTTCTTTGGTCTTCTTTTTTGATGATCCATTAATAAAGGTCTTTCCGTGAATTGCCTAGTTGTGTTATTCCAACATTTTTTTTTTTTGTTTCTTTCTGGCCCAATCTTTTACCTGCTCTCATGTTGTCGTTTTGAACACTCTTAGAATGTTCTGGGCTTATATATGAAGTAGATTATTCCTTCTTACGAACTCGACGAGTTTTTTCGTTGCCTTCGATTCTCGAATGTTCGGTCACCCACAGCAAAAGTGACTTTATTACGGCTTGTCAAGCTATTCAGTTCATCTTAGGATTCACTAGTGCCCTTACTGTGGTCTGGATGTCTATTGTAATATGAATTCGCTTACTTTCATAAGCTCTCTGATTTCAGTTGCACGAAGCAATATTACGTATGCCTTTGCTTGAAAGATCGTGGCATATTTTCCTAGTGGCATATTTTATCCTAATCATTGGTAGGTCTTTCAATCTGAGATGTCCCATTCTTGCCTCGACCATTATTACTAAATGAGGAGGAGGGAGAAGGCATTCCATTGCCGTTGTAGTAATCCTCATTGCTCTTGTTATTTTTAAAAACGCAACCCTCAGTATCTTGTTAAATTCAGTTATAGCATTTGCTGCTGCATCATTCCAGAGATGCATAAATGATCATGGGTCTGACTATTGCGATGTATGGCCAGTACATCATATTATATTTTAACTCTCCACGGCCTCTCCTAGCGTGCTAAATGAGCGTTGCTGAAGCTGTTGATTCGAAATAAGATTGGAGGCGAGAATGATACCAAGATATTTAATTTTCTCTGTCAACTTTATTTCTTCACTTCCGAGTTTTAGCGGTCCAAGACCATTTAAGTTCCTTTTCCTCAATCCATGCTTGTAAAACTTGTAGACCGTCCTGCATTTTGTCCTGCACTATGTTTTTTTGATTTTTTTTTTACGCGAAAGGGAAAAAAAATTTCGAAAGACTTCCGGCGACCCGAGTCCTCGGTGTGTGTCGGATTCTTACCGACTAAAAAACCGCTCTCGTTTGATTTTGAACCTCCTGAACCCGCACTTGCATTACTTCCGCCCTGTAGGCACTCGTTATCAGCACAGCAGCCTTCCTTTACACGCTCAACAGTTTTTATAATATAATAGATTGCGCAATTGAAGCGTAGACACGTCTGCTTTCTTCATTGGCGTCATGCGTTCTAGGCATTCGTTATCATTCATTATTAGGCCTCACTAGTAGTCCGTGCACGGCCAGGATCCACATCAGAAGAGACAAGACGTCATTCTGCTGACATCCTATTCCAACCTGAGCCCCCATTGTCATAGAGGTGGCACTTATTTGCCCATATTTGTTACCTTATTCAGCGCTTCCAGCCAGTAAGTGACAAATTAGCGGATGCCCTCGGTTCTAAACGAAAACAAAGCGAGCGGATGTGGATCTTCTCGATCACTCTCTTATCTGTGATCGCCATATTTGATGTTTTCGTGCATTATATATTTATCTTGTTTCTTCGTTGCTTCAAAGTTTTGTGTGCTTCATTGTCCAGATTTCGTAGTAACTGGCCCGCGACCAAGTTCCACAGTGAAGGGACACTTTATATTTTTCTTTTCTGAACTTCAATCAATCAACATCACGTGGGTTTGTTAACCGGAATCACAAGCGTCTTTCTGACATTCATTTACCTTTCGATATGTAATATTATTTCTGAAGTATAAAGAAATTGGTTACTGAATATACACATTAAGTATGTGATTATATCTCAACAGATAATTTTTAATATTAATGATATTTCAACACTTTTTTTAAACAATAAAGAGCTTGCGCGCTCATGTGCTTAAACCGATTCAACTAGCTGTGCGTCAATGTTAATTAGATAAAATACTAATTCTTTAAAAACATCCTAAGCCATGAAATGTTCAATAAAACCCCGGCTTTATTGCTACCAGCACTACACTCACATAAATATCAAGATAGAAATAAAACACACATGGAGCCCGGTTTCCTCACAACTACACAAATGCACCCTTATTGCATTTACTGGCGCCTTCCCCTATTTAATGCACGCTTTATACTGGCATTACTTTTTGTTTTCTTTACAAATCCTTTTAATTTCAAGCAATGAGAGCCAAGATATAGGTTCATTCCCTTCAGATAATTGCTGGCAAACTTTAAACGGCCTCTCGTAAAACGGTAATTGCGACCACATAGTCATAAAGACTAAATGCTAAAAAAGAAAAATTTCACCCGTTTGATATTTCTTACGTCTGCTGGTGGCGGTGGCCGAAAGTTAACAACCGCAACATTTTTGATTCGACAGCGACGACAGAAGTTCCTTAGCTTATGGAGCGTTATCTTTACCATTAAGATTTCCGAATGGGTGGTCTTTGTGTGGCCTAATTGAGCAATATTCCTTTTGCCGTCGGCGAAATAATTACAACTGTACGTTAGAGAAACCTCCTCTACTCTATCTATCTCTTCCTTTCTAGGTCTCTTTGGAAATTTCTCTGTTCAATACTGATAATATGTGTGATATGCAGGCGAGCCTCTAAACTTTCGAAGTTGTGGTGGGTGAAAGATTAATTGGCTCTGTACGAGTATCTTGCATTCGCGATTGAAATATTCTATACTCGTATTTCTACCATGAAACTGCCGTTATGCATATTACAGCACTAATTATATCCACAGTGTATAAAGGTTTTATTTTGGTTACAGCAAATATAAAGCAGATATTTAATTTAACTGCCTATAAAGTAGATATTTTAATTACCTTTGGGAATATCACACTATTAACGACTAAACGACTATAAACATAAATATGATTACATATATTGTATACTTAGTAACATTAGAAGAACCCAGAAGCAATAATTTGTTAAACTTGACTTTTTGGCATCAGAAGCATTATATTTAATGCAGCTGTGGTATGAATGTGAAGTCTTTATCTTTGATATGTTTTTGCGAAAAAGATTATCCCTTAGTTTAGAAACCTGTTTAGTTATTGCGTGTCTGTTTAGGAGTGTTAAGCGTAACAAAATGCTTAGAGTTGGAAGACGTCAAAATTCTGACCGTGTCAGTGACTATGACAGGGGTAGAGATGTTGGTTTGTCCTATCGCGAAATTGGTCGCCGTGTTAATTGTACTGCAATAACAGTAATGCGTGTGTGTCGTGTGTGGACAGAAGAAGGTACGGGAATACGAAGAAGGCCAACCAACTGGTCAACCGAAGCGTACCACAGAGCGTCAAAAGAGGGGCTTCAGACAACTAACTAGCTCTGCGAGACCGTTTTGCTACTAGACGTCAAATCGCTGACCAATGGTTTGGTAGATCTGTTACTATACGTACACTACGTCGCACAGTGGTCCAGAACGCGAAAAACGCGATCGAAAATCATATTTTCAACTTTTTCGTACAAAGTTAAAATTGCAGTTATTTAATCTTGAATAGTTGCTTATTTGATGATGTAAACAATATGCATCTTATTTACATAAGTTTTTCTATATTTGCTTTCAAAGTTCAGTAAAAATGAGACGTTTCTAGGTATAGAAATTAGGGTGTAATTAGAAGGACTGTACCACAAGCAAATGGGCTTATTTATTGATGTCATTATAATATTGTTATACATTGCTAAGTGTATTATTAAGTCGCATTACTTATTATTGGATAATGTTTACCTGGTACAAGAAAATTAATTGTTTGTAACAGGTAATCGGATTATAAAAATTTGCCTTAAGTAGAGGATTAAGTTTAGTTCTACACAACCCTACACGGTAATTACTTCATTTATGGCTAAATTAGCTATTTGGCTTTGTACATTCAAGAAAATTGGCTGCCAATACTTGCCTATTCAGAACATATAAAAGAAAACCCAGCTTGGTACCCGATCAGTTGAAACTCAACTTTGAGTCCAAACTTTATGCAGATTATTCTGTGCGCTATTTTCGAAATTTCTGACGTTAGAGTGGTTGTAAAAGATTGTGTTTTTGTGGCAATAGTTTTTTTGAAAAGTTGTAACATAATGGACGCGAAGAAAATAAGTCGATTGGTATTACACGAAGTCGCTATGAAGAATGACGATAAATCGACTAAAAGTAAAAAACGAGTAATGTATCGGTTTATACTTGATACATACGGCTTGCCGAAGAAGATAAATCAAGTAAAAATATTTTGTATTGGCTTGAACACATGTTTCTTCCAAGATATTTTCAATATTGGAAATCGTCCAATAGAACATCAAATGTTTTTATTGAAAAGCATAATGTTTGGCTACAAGAAGAAATTATTTTTCCTGAATCTGTTTACTTGCGACCATCAACTTCGGGTATTCGAGGTCGTCCTTTAAAGAGTTTTGCTGAAAGTTCTGTTGTTATAAAAAGGCGTAAAACCGAGGAGCTCAGAAAAAGTACTTCAGTGGAGGAACTTGTACATGTAACTGCAATGAAAGTACGAGAAAGTCGAGATAAAAGTACTGCCGACTTGATAATTGAAAGTACTTCAACTACACCAACTGGAGGCAAACGTGTAATGGAAAAAAATGGAGGAGTCCCGAACAAGAACAAAATACCATGTCACCTTTAAATTGTTTAGGTACAGCACAAAAATACGTTGAATTGTACAATTGGTATTATATGCCTACTTCAGTACATAAAATTTTGTTTCATGGGGCTTCGGTCATTAATAACGCAATTTTACCCATTGGTGAATTGTCAGAAGAAGCACAGGAACCAAAAAACAAAGATGTGAAAAAAATTCGTACACATTTTACGAGAACATCATCAAGGGAGCATACAAATGAGGACTTGTTTTGTCGATTAATATTAAATTCTGATCCATATTTAAGTTTCCAACATTTAACTGATTCTAGAAAACGACAATTTGATTGGATATTTTAGAGTTAGTAAATGTTATTGGGGAAGATGATACTGCATTGGACATATAATCTGAATATTCTTCGGATTCTGATTAATTATTCACAAAATATAAAATGTAATTGTTTCTTTTCAATTTTTGTTTTGACTAAGGGTGTTGCTGTTGATGTATAAAAACATTTTACTGAAGCAAAAAGGCTTAATTTTTTTAAGGGTTTTTTTTTTATTAACCAAGTACAAACTACTAAACATGTCAAATTCAATGCATTAAGGGGTGCTTTTGACAAACAAATACTTGGAATTTGCAAACTAAACTGTATAATTTGTATAAAAAATATTCTTCGTACTACTTGTATTAAGCGATATCAATTTTTCGCATTTTAGGGTAGCTTTTACAAATACGGATTTTTTATGCATAATTTCAGATGCAGCATACCCAAAAACATAAGGTTACTCAACTTTTAATGTAAAATTTGTTAAAACTAAAGAGTAAACAATTTCGATCGCGTTTTTCGCGTTCTGAACCACTGTGCGTCGGCGCATTCAAGCTTTTAGATTTCTTTCATGCCGTCCACGATTAGTGCTTCCTTTGACTGCAGACCACTGTCGACAAAGTTTGAATTGGTGCAAAGAAAGGTAGCATTAGGAGGTAGAATAGCATAATGTCGTCTTCAGCGATGACTCGCGATTTTGGCTGGGTATGCAGGGTGGCCGCAGTAGGGTACGCCACCCGCGTGCGAGCGATGTGATATTGGGTTTGCTCTTGAAAGGCATGTACACAGGACTGTTGGAGCAATGGTTTGGGGGACTATTGCCTTTGATAGCCGATCACCACTTCTCTTTATTCGAGACAGTATGCCAGCTACGCGTTATGTTGATGATGTCCTAAACACTATGAAGTATAGTGTTACGTCGGTAAATAAGAAAGCTAAAGCTCAGGAAGAAGCAAGCACTAATGTAAGAGGTGAAACAATAGAAGTAAGGATATGCGAGCAATCAGACGCACACAGTGTCCTAGCCTGGGCAATATTGAAACATTGATACTAAGCTTAAAAATATAAAACTAAAAATGTTTAAAATGAATTGCAGAAAAAACGATGGTGTGGGCTTACAAACAATTATATAATATCAGTAGAACAGCAACCTATGTTAAGCTATTTAGAGAAAAAAAAAATAGTTGACTTGATTGATGGTCATACCATTAAGCAGGAATCAGGAAGAAACGAGAGGAGAGGAAAGGATATGAGGATGTTAGCTAACTGGCGAAGTGTATGGAAGAAAATGGGTAAAAAGTGATGATGGTTTTTGGGCATGATGTTAGAAAAGACAAACTATTTGATTCAAAAGAGTTATAATGTAATAAAAAAGAAACAGGTATTGTTTCAACCACGTCAACCAGTGTCCGAATCCTATTAACGTGAATATATGGTTGATAATTTCATAGTTTTAATTGCGCGGCAAAGATTACCAAGATACAATATAATTAAGTACACTACGCATAGATGTGTAAAAAAATAACAACAATATAAATGGTAAATGGTAAAAACAATTGCCAAGTTTGTTCTCAACAAAGAACATATGAGAAAATAAATCAATACCTGGTATATCCTAAAAAAACACTCAAATATATTATGTGAAGGAATGCAAACAAGAACAAAATAAGTAGGTATTCTGCTGTCCTTGACGTACAGGGTGCTTCATTGGGAGGAAATTACTCTATAGTTTGTAAACAGATACGAAAAGCAATTCTTAATATATTTTTTGCAGCATTAGGATTTATTTAGCACGTCAAATTATCAGAATTTGCGCAGAGTGTCTCGTAGCCTCGGTACAGCTTTCTATTGTATTTCCTTAAATAAAACGCCGCCATTATTCTTCTATTTTAAGAAATATTAGAAAATTTTGAACAAATAAGTATTGACATACCTTACACCTAAACTTATTCATTTCGAAAGGTTTGATTCTAAAAATCCTGAAATTGTGTCATTTAATACAATTTAAATTTAAATGACACAATTTTAAGGATTTTTAGAATCAAAGATACCTTCGAAATTAATAAGTTTAGGTCTAAGGTATATCAAGATTTATTTGTTCAAAATTTACTGATATTCCTTTAAAATATAATCATTTAAATTGTATTAATTAGGCGGTTGTAATTTGATTACTACTTCGAATAACTGAACCAAATACAGATCTACTTACACTTCACATTTGTTTATACTTTAAGTTAAACAAACAACATTCAGAATCAATACCACAGATGACGATATTATTAGAGTGCAAACAAACAAACAAAACTCGAATGAAGTTTTAATACATCGACCTAAAACCCAAGAAGACTACAAGCCATAAATAAATATATTAAAGGTCAAATTGAAAGTAAAAAAAAAAAACGAAACAGTTGTTTTAGAATGTGAAACTCAATCATTTATTAGAGTCTACCAAACTAAACTAACAATAAGTACACCTTTATTTAAATACAGGCTGTCTCACAACGAACTGCATCGATCGATATATGAAGTTTTGACACTCTTTCAATACGAAAGTTTAACTGTAATTTTCGGACACCTGTATAATGTTTTCGAAAAATTCATTCGGTTTCGAATGCTACCCTATACGGTAAGAAATTCTACAAATTTTCAATGTTTCAAGTTAAATACATTTGCAGTTATAGAAGTTCAGAGGCACTCGTCCATCTGTCAATTTTTTTAAAAATATGCAAATATTTCAAATATGGTTGAAAATAACAACATAGTTGTTTTAACAAACTTACTTTAGATTTGAACGAGAAATTAAAAAATGTAATAATATATAGGGTGTTCCATTTAAAAGAACAAAGTTGACGGCCGCTTCCGGTACAACCAGATGTGATTATTAAAAATGTTTTAGTTCAATAGCCCAGGTCGGCTTTAGTATACTGCGAAATTTTCAGAATTTTCCAATGTATACTCTTTCATATATCGATCGATGCAGTTCGTCGTGAGACATCACCTATAAATATTATAAACTTTTAAGTTTTACGAAGAAAAAACATAAAAAACACACGCGGAGAACGAAAACAAATATCCGATATTTTCTCTAACTATCCCCGCCGGATACTTCAACTAAATACAAATTGTATTGTCGAAACAAGACAGATGACGACACATCCACAAAGGAGACTAAACGCATCTGCAACAGTAAATACCGGCTACAAATTCCAGTATAAATCTCTTCTTATGTGATTGACGAACGAACATTTTCGGTAGAACGACCCACGCACCCCCTCGCACAAGCAGTTATTTATGTCGGGGACATGGACGCCGGGGATTAAAAGAATTCGACGCGGTACCCGAGATGACGGATCGCTCGGGGTGGTCGTAACGTTTATTATTTAAGGAGATATGGGGCGCTGCCGCGTGTCCAATCGTCCCGTGACGCGAAAAATCCTCCTCCATTGTCCTATGGAATCGTTGCGATTGTGGGAAAGCACGGTGAACGGATCGGTAACATCACACGTGCAAATGCGTTTGCTTGATGCATTCTATTTTTCTTTCCTATTGTGACTTAGGGGAGCCGTATCTCTAAGAAATTGATTGTTAGTAGGTTATATATGTTTCAATTATGCATGAATAGTAATCTGTTCAAATTCTTTATTAACTTTGAAGGATTTCGCATAGAAAAAAAAAACGTGTGTAATCTCACACCAAGGGTAAATACTATTTTGACCTTTTTTCTTTTAAGTACAACTTCTTTTGATTATAAAAAGGATATTTTTTATGTAAATTGTGAGGAAATATTACGACCATTTAAAATTCTAATTTGTATTTCAATTGTCATCAGTAAATTGATGTTGCAACTGTGACATAAGTAACAATTAAATTGAAAATTCAAAAACTTCTATATTTTCACTTATTAGAGGACGTCTACCCCGCAAGATGATAGATTGGATTAGATGTTAAGTAATGGAAAAAGGGCGGTATATTTTATAAGAGGTGTAGGAAGAATCCATGTACTTAATTTAAAATGAAATACATATGACTAAATGAAATTAATAAAAGATAATTAGTTATGTCACATTAAAAAGTGTGTAACACTTAATTGATATTCGCATACATATATTTCACCTTAACTAGGATCTTCAGTGCTACGGTCAACCTAATGTATTATACGGTGAAATTCATATACTGGATGAAAAGTTGCAAGCTGTCGATTGCATTCTGGGCGACTGGGAAGGACTGTAGGCGTAGTTACCCACGAAGCCGCAGAACAGTTTTGTTAACATTCGGCGAATTGTATTCAGCCAAATTAAATTGAGCCTGATATTATTTTTCTCGCTTTATTTATGTAAATTGTAAAAGTAATATTAAATCCAACATTACATTTGTATTAGTGAAGAGAGAAATAATACATAATATAATACTTCTTCGACTACTAAAATCTATCCATGCTCCTTTTCTATTCATACTTATTTTTATGTCGAAGCATCAGTTGTAATGTAAATTATAAATTTTAGTTACAGAGTTCATAAGCAACGTTAAAAGGAAAAAAATAGAATGAGAAGCAGTTTTAAAAATCAATAATCAAATAAAATAACAAACATAGATTTTAGGAAACCTAAAAATAATAAGTAAAGTACCTATTCGTCAGTAAATAGCATATTATTGAAAAAATATTCATGTTCGCGATATTTATTAATCATTCATTCATAAAATTCCAGGCGGCAGTAATAATCGTCGAGTAAGTAAATTCTTGGGGTGTGCTAATTTTATACGATCGATACTTATTCTTTCGTAAAAGGTTTAAAACTTTTGCACTATTATTAAATCCGCAAGCAATTTGTTTAGATGTCAGATTAGGATTTTATTCCACTAATGTACAAGTTTATTTTGATATCACTGCCATTTTTCGGTAGGACATTTTTATAACTAACAGCTTCTTGCGGGTTTCGCCGTGTGTCAAAACTTTCGCTCGACGTTTCGCTGAACTGAACTGTTCAGTTATCCTGAAGAAGCTGTCAGTATGAACAGCGAAACGTCGAGCGAAAGTTTTGACGCACGGCGAAACCCGCAAGAAGCTGTTAGTTATAGTTACACCGGCCGTGAAAGCCTACGCAGTGTTAGGACATTTTTATTTTTATATGTTTGCATGTCGATGATTAGGTAATTTATATTTATTAATTTAAGCGTTGTTTCAAAACGACAGTATTATGAATAGTAGTCGCCCTAAGAATTGATCTTTCGGGATAATTTACTGCAAATAAATCGTGTGTAATTTCTGCTGAATTGCCACCGTAAAATTATTTCACAATAAAAAGTTTATCCTCGGACGTATAATATTCCACTTTTTTTTTTTAATTACTGACCACGATCAAAATTTGCTGAACATTATAAAATTTGGAGGCCGTAGCCGTACCCTAATATCCACTAACGCCTTGATAAGAAATGAGTGAAATGAATCCAACGCCGGCTAAACTGCAAGTGTATTTACGCTTGTGTTTACGCATGCATAGCGAATCGTTCCTCGCTCCGTAGAAGACGGAATAAGGGCTTTGCTGAATTGATTTAAATTGAAAAGATCGATGTGGTGATAGCATTTTGTAGTTATTCGACAAAGGTAGAGAATAGCGGTGAGTAGCTTGCCGTTAGACAGCGATAGCATGCGGATTGGAGATGGAATGTCGGACGGTATGTCTGATACACAATCGCCCAGCAGAATAGCATGCGTATTTCTTGACTTTGTTAACTGATAGAAATCGTATTTTCATCTTTCTTTTATTCATCTTGCTCTTGATATATAGTTAATAAGTGAAAGAATAATTTAATAACAATTTACCAGTAGCACTTGTGAGATCCTTGGTAAGGTGAAACATATGTATGCTAATGTCAACCGAGTGTTACACAGATTTTTAATGTGTCCTAATTATCAATTAGCGTTAGTTAATTAACGTATAGTAGTGGGCTAAAGATAATATGTTTTAGGGTAAACACATGTTACACATTAAATTTAACTTAAATACTATTCCTAATTGTAATTATACCTTATCAGCTAAAAGTACTCAAGTAAAAATAAGAATGAATACAACTGAAAAACAAAAATGCTACTAAAAAGTCACTTCAAAAATTAAAATTAACTAAATACAAATCAAATAAAGAAAATGACAATTGCGTAAGCAAAGAAAACTAGCTAAATACATGACATATACAAATTAGCATAGCTCTATAACTTTAATGCTACTTCAGTCATCCATATTACTACTTACATCGTAATCCACAGGTATTATAAATTTTGGTAAGTATGCAGTTTGTGCAGTCCAAATACTCATTTTCTGTACCGATTACATATTGCACACAATTTTTTCAAGTATCTGGTGTTATTAATAATATAGCTTTTTGCATCGTCTTTATTGTTGTTTCAGCGGCGCTCCGCTGAAACAACATATTTTTGCGACGAATATGTTGCTTTGGTGAAGTTCAAATCAACTCTAGGGGTTGAAAATACAGTAATACGGAGGTAGACGTAATATTTTGTGACGTGTAGCAGCTGCAGCATTATCGAATAAAATAATGCTCCTGATTTTTTTTCGTATGCAAGACTTCGAGGAATTGTCTCTTCGAATAATTCGCTTCAAAATAAAGGTCATGTTCCTTCAAAAATTTTTTCAAAGATTTTCAATTTTGTGCGTGATGCATTAGTATTTTAACCCACTTGGTGTCAGGGTAATAACAGGCATTAAAAATTGCACTTTTTGCATGTAAAGGCGGTAGTAATTTTTTGATGACTATTATTTTTCAAATCATCATCATGTTTTTGTTTTGAACTGTATATACGATATTTAATTTTTCTTTAGAGTGCGCGACAACGTAGTGATACAACACTGCAATCGAGTGTTTTCTTTCAAGAAATTGCAACTTCGCAAACTAGGAACTTTATTTCTTTTGTAGAATCGGTAATTAGGTCGGATTAAAAACGTGTCTAACACTCGGTTAATATTAGCACAGATATGTATAATTATTAATTAGCGTTATTTAATTAACACATATATACTAGCTTAAAGTCGTCCTACAATTATTGTTATCCTTTGTACATATTGTAGTTTCAGATCGACAATTTAGCAGATTTCTATCTTAAATTCTCATTCAATTATTCTTCGACTTATTAAGTATACATACGACTTGCTTCGTATAATACATTAGGTTGACCAGTAGCACTGAAAATCCTTGGTAAGGTGAAACATATATATGCTAATATCAGCCGAGTGTTACATACGTTTTTAATGTGACAAGTATATATGATTTGTTAAAATTTAATTGTTTACTTTAGAATAATTTGATTTAAAATATAAACGGTGGATTATATTAAATGAAACATAATTATACGCTACTTAAGAAAAGTCAAATTTCTCTTAATACGACCGATTTGTACAATTTCTCGGTTCCTGCCACAGCAGGTAGCTGACATCAGACTATACATACAGTTTTACTTGTCGTGCCAATAATTTCACATAGTGCTGTTTGTAATAAATTTAAAATTCGATAATTCAAGCATCAACTCTTCATGATAGCCACGATTGAAAGCATTTGTCCTTAAGATTACGAGACAGATATTCCAAAAAATTGGCATGGGTTGCACATTTTTCAATATTAGTGTCATGTTAGCATCTTTCTATAATAACAGCAGTTATCGAAGCACCAATTTGTATAATAATTTTTTTTTTTATTTTTTTTAAATTCGCTTGAACACCAAAATGTAGATACAAAATCAAATAGAGTTTAGTAGAACTGACATAGAATCTAGTTTCAAGCAAAGTACAGACTTTGATTGTAGTCATATCAATAGTCTGATTATATATTATAATTATAAGGCAATGTGGCAAATTATATAGAACAAATTTGATAAATTTGAAACTAAGTTTGAGAAAAATATTAGTTTTGCCAGTAGTTTTAATTTTCTAATTAGGTTGCATATCGTTATCCTCCTATTTTATACACTTCTAAATAATAATTTCTTATTATGAAAGCATCATATAGAAACCATACCTTACAATATTCTTCGTATTTTTCCTTAAAGAAACGTTTTAACTTTTATCGTCATCCGCTGGGATATCCAGAAGTAACGTCGTCAAAAGTCTAAACATTTCCTTTCAATATCTTAATTTGACATTACGATTAACTATTTCTAACTATTCGCATTTTACTTTTATTGTAACATCTTTAATTGCCTCGTAATATCTTCATCTTAATTACCTACAACAAGGTAGGTAGGTAGTAGGAAACGAATCATCATGGAAATCACCGCTTTTATGCCTACTTCGTACACATCCTCTACCGACAGGTTATGATAGTGGTATCTTTATATTTCCTTGGTCGGTGAATGTTGCCTTTGCACGCAAGTGTTCATGTTGAGAACTCGGTGCGTTTAGAGCTGCAGGAAAAAGGTTTGCTGAATATACTCGGGAGAAAATTGTAATAGTCGCGAATGCGATAGAACTAACACTTTAGAGTACCTAATCTATGTTTATACAATAAGTAGCTATACGTAAATGCCACGGCGTAGTAAGGTAGCTAGTATTTTAGAAAAAAAAAAACAACGTGTGTGGGCTTTTCATATGCATTTGTGCTTTACTCGAGAGGAAATAAGTACAAATAACAAATTGTTGAAATTCAAACCGAAAAGATGAATTGATGTTATGAATTATTCTATTGTATGTTGTATGTAGGAAGCCTTATCGTATACTTCTCGTTATTATTATGGCAGAAGTTTATTGTTAAGGTGAATGTTGGCAAGGTTATGCTGAAAGCATACGTTTGCTTTAGGGATTACACATATATGAAGGATGTATTACGAAATTGCGCTACACAAAAGTAGTTTAAAATTTTGATGATAAATTCAAAACACTCACTTCGTTATTTCAGTTTTGAAATAGATTTCTTCCCAAATGAAAGGAGCAGTTAACGATCGGTGAACTTAGTAATAATAATATATATTTTTGTTACATAATACAATAATATTGTGTCAACAGCGTCAATAGTATCAATAATATAATTAGTACATAATAACACTATTTGAAGATAAAAGATAAAGTACCGTAAGTACATTTGGAAAACGAAAGACAACAAAAGAGTTTAAAATTTAATGTCAGTATTAAAAAACTCTTTAACACTACAGAATGCGTTTTGTGCAAGGAACAAATTCGTTTAAAATTCAGGTAATTATTTTGCAGAAAAACGTTCGCATACATCAATTAGTATTGTGACGTCTTAAATTATAAAAGAAAGTTGTCGGGGTTTAAAAGAAATAAACCGGTCATATATTTAAATTAACCTGATTTATTTACACAGTTAAGGACTATTTAATATCTATTAAATAAGATCAAATAAATACTACGAATGAAATTACACACTAATTATTATTAAAAACCTTTATTAAATATTAATAACTTAATTATTAATGTTTTAATTTATGTAAGCGATTTATTTGCACCGATATTTATTTCTCACGTACTAATTCGCTCGTATTTATCTCCACTCTCTATCCGCTTATTCGCACTATTCAACTCATATCGACTGACTAAATGACTCCGGCCAATAGCGTCGCCTTATTTATATTTCATGCCGGGGCTACGAGACTCTTCCGGAAATATCTGGTGCGTGCTTCGAGAATGAGAAGAGAATCTTCGACCCGGTACTGCCCTCTGTCATTCCTCTTGCGAACCTCGTCCGTAGCTCCTTGTTCCGCTACGCGAGCGCCATCCAGCGCCTAACGAAACTACCAGTTTACAAATTGGCGCTCCTTACAGTATCTTTAGTTCAAATTTTTTGACATAAGAAAATTGCGATATTATATTTCTAAAATGAGCGGCTTTCGGAATACTGACGTTTGGAATGTGATAAATTAAAAAAAAATTAATGAACTTTGTTAATAAAACATATAAAAGAAATAGTAACATTTGGTTTATAAATGTTCAATATGTTGTCCGTTTACTTCAATACATTTTTGTAGTCGACGGTTCGTTTCCTGTTGAACGTTTTCAATTACCTCTGGTGGAATAGGTCTATTTCTTGGCGTATTTTCTCTTTCAGATAATCAAGATTATTTGGACTATTCACATAATCTTCAGATTTCAAATAACCCCATAAGAAAAATTTTAATGGGGTTAAATCCGGGGACCTTGGTGGTCACTCAATAGGACCTGTGCGTCCAATGCATTTATTAGAGAAAGTCAACAAATTGCACTGCAATTGCAAAATGCACAGGTGTCCCAAATGAATAACTATTCAATGTTCTGAATGGGAACCCACTGTCACGACATATATTGGGAATTATACTAGATATGTGCTTAAACAAAGTATTCTTGTAAGATGAATAACAGGAATATTCTAATGAGGTTCAATATGTGGGGGTTAAGGCCTCTTTCAGACGAGGCGATTAGTTGATTCCACTAGTTGAACGGACGGTTGTCAAGGAGCGCACTGATATAGTTGTGGTTCCCAAACATTTGCTACACCACTATCCTCTTTGACAATCGCCTATTAAGCTAGACAAAAAATGAATTGGAACAAGCAATTAGATAACATTATCCATAAAGCAACAATGGCATCTTCGCCTTGCCAAAGACTTTTGGAAAGAAATTGGGACTGCAGCCAAATATTATGTATTGGTTACATTAATATAAGTCCCAAGGTTACCTACGCATCGATAATGTAGCAACCAACATTAAAAGAAAAAACATGCTGCAGACGCTACTGCTAATCAGGCATACACATATCTTTATGATTATTATATACCAAATATATTTTTTAAGTTTATCTTATTATATAACGCTATAAATCTTCTGCATCAGAGTTGTATTAACTGGATCATTGACAGATGTGTTGATTATTGTCAATGGTTCAACAGTAATTTATGAAAAGATGATTTGTTTATGCTAAATTTAAGTATATATCTTTTTTTTTTGAATTGTTGTTTGGGTTGTCATAGTAAGGGTTGTACGACTAATTTGTTTTTGAACACGGACTTATTTACAACAAAAAGACATTTTTTTTCAAGGAAAATTTATTTATTTCAACAAGATATTTTATTGTTTCAAACTAAGGTTAAAAGAACAAATAATTTGGTTCAGAAATATTTGTTTGTCTATCGCAGTCTTCAATAAATCAGTTTTGTTGTGCCGAGAAATAAATGAATATTTCGAATATCTTTTTTTTTGTAAAAAGCGTATTGTATTTCTATTATCAATCTCGATAATTTTTATATTTATGCGTTGTAATTTTTGAATATAATAAAATATACGTTAAACGAGTTAAACGTAAGCACAATTTTCAATTATTGTATGGTAGGAGCAAAGATAATCATTTTGGATCGCCCAATGGAAGTGAATATATTAAGTTGGTCGGATAGGGCTATACTTACTTATATCCGTACTCTAAGTTGTCACCACAACCACCCCAAATCCACTCCTTCCGCAGATTTTTCGGTCTGCGTCCACGTGCGCACCCACATGATGCCAGCTGACTATCCTTGCATGCTCTAGCCACGGAATACGTGACCCCAGCAGATGCTAATGCGTACGCAAATGCGGTCTCCCTACTTGCTGAAAAAGAGCACAGTATGAGAACATAAATAAATAAACATTTAAATTATGAATGGTAAAAGTGATAAGGGTCAAAATTTTATGGTTTTCTTCTACTGGACTTATGTCAGTTAGTTATTCTTGCTAGAACAGAAGCTCTCATAAAATAATTTTAAAACAATAATGATGCTTGAAAAAGATAGCAAATCAGCGATTACTTCATGCCGTAATATAAACTGAAAGTGTACAGTTTTAACTCTATTGCCGGTGTCGTAAAAACTAGGTTTTGAACATTTACCATATAACCATACATTACTAATCAGACAGTTCAAGATTTTAGATAAGTGTTGTTCTTATGAACTACATGCACCCTTTTTCATTTCATATTCGTTTATATGTTCATCATCTTTGTTATGATGAACACTGTTGCCAGATTATTTGATGGCTGCCGGTAATGATCAGAGAGTAGACAAAAACATAACTTCTGTTCATCATGAGCGTAGGTATTGTTTAGTGGGAGTTAAGGCTACAAGCATGCGTGCGGAATAGATTGCGATATCACCGCAGTAGTGTTTAGACTTTTGTATGGTGTGTTTCGTTAATAGTACTTCTTATTTTATATATACTGTAACGCTACAGAGTAGCATACAGCCCGGTATAAAAAAAAAATTAAAAATAAATGATGTTTTAATGTATAATGGCCAGTTTCCAAAATATCATACGTACGAGACTCTTGTATATCAATTATGATCAATTTTTCATGTATAATGAAAACATTTCAGTGTGAATAAAAGTGGTTTTATTTAATAACAAAGTTCGAAATGTGAACCTGTGTAAAATAAGACATAAATAAGGATATTATTATCTCCAGTAAGTTATGTGAGTTCGCTTAATTCAATAACAATTACGTTTTATTAGTAATTCTACTTTTTGCAATATAAATTCCTTATAGAGAACGTGAATACGTTTAGATATTAAATTTCAAAATTCCCGCGTTTTCTGAAGGTTCATGCTATGCTTAAAGGACGTGTGAATCAGAATGGTCAACCTTGATGGTAAAATCACTGGATATCGGTTCATACCGTAAATAGGTACATATCAGATATTAACATAGAAAAGTACCAACTTATACAAATTTTCCCCAAGTGACTGCTAACCGTTCAGCGCTGATACAAACATACATACAAACATAACCCCAAAATTTGCTGAAAGTATAAAAATGAAATGTCTTATAACTATAAATAAATTTAGATTAGGATTGAAATAATACGTTTATTTTTTATGTAGATTTGACGAGGAATACCTTCTAAAAGGACGAATTCAGCGGACATTAAAGTGGTCAGGAATGGTCGGGTGTCTGAAAAGGGCCCCTGGTACATCGTACTTCTCATGATACAAGAAAATAAGGTATGCTCTTGCGCATCTAGGTGTGACGTATTTGAGGGCCAAACACTACTACCAATCCAATAATTTAATAGATATCACCAATGTAAAGAAAATTAACTCCCATTTTTTTTTAAATCTATCCTATTAAAATCAATAAAACTGTTTTTTTTGCCATTTTCTACCATCAAATTTGCATTGAAACAAAATTTTAGATAATTCACATTTCTAAATGTAATTTTCAATTGAATGCGAAATAGTTATTGCTTTGTGTTGAGTGATTCTGTTGATGTAAAGTATTTTTTGCCTTTTGTATAACATTTTATGTTTGCTTATTTTAGCGCAATGCAGCAAATAAAGCATTAATAATTACAAGCTTTACTTTAATTGGACATACACTTCTTCAGCTCTTACCTTCATACTTGTTTGTACTTACACGTACTAAAATTTCACTAATTGTAAGTGGTTCATATATTTTTTTAATGGCAAATGAAATATCTATTAGTCTGGTACAAACATTAATGCAGACAGTGTTGGAATAAAAAAAAATGCAGATAAAAAAAAGAAGAATTAATTAATGATTGTAAGTGCAGTGTTTTATTTTTCTTTTTTTACAAATTCTTTTTATTCTACTCCCTCAAACGAATGAAAGTCACTCAAGAATTTCCACTACAACGTTTATAAACAGTTTATCCACACAAAACCTAAAACGAATTATTAACACCTAAC
Source organism: Protaetia brevitarsis (assembly GCA_004143645.1). Lineage (NCBI taxonomy): Eukaryota > Metazoa > Arthropoda > Insecta > Coleoptera > Scarabaeidae > Protaetia > Protaetia brevitarsis. The sequence goes on from RXPK01000216.1 coordinate 2,162,788, forward strand.
TAAAATCACTATACACGTAAATCGAAACTACTACAAGCATAAGAAGACACAAAACATTAAATAAAAACTAAATAAAGTGTTCTAATCGATGTAAAAATAAACTGAAACTTGTTAAAATAAATATAGTAATTTGGTAAATACATCAACAACAATGGCGACAGCCGAGTGATGACGTATCTGAGGGCCAATGCGCGAAAAAGACGAGTTTTGGTTTTCTGATGAGCATACCTTATTTTCTTGTATCATGGTACTTCTAAACAGGGAGGGTGGCTCGGGAACGGAACATCTCAGGAAAGTTGTCGTTGGAGAAAAAAAATAGAAATCGGAGAAAAAAGGTAGTAGGTAATTTGGATAATATTAATGTGATAAAGTTTGTTTAACAATTAACAATCATTTTTAGGTTGGACTTCGGAATAAAATTGGATTTTATCAAAATAGCCGTTAAATTTTAGGAAATAAATTGAGACACCTCTGCCTCTGACGAAGGTTGGTTAGTAAATCCTTTCGAATTGAAAAGTTCCAACAGACTTTTTTTATAGCGATTGTCTTTAGACAAGCGGGACAACTCTCAAGTCTCAGAGAGTCCGTTAATTTCACCGAAGTGAGGAGAATATAAGATGTTTAATACATGAGAATCCCCAAATGTGACCGAATGGACTGTCGAATGAATGTTTAAACGTAATTAAAATAAATAATTATTGCAAAATTCTGGAATCACCTTACAATTAAAATATAATAAAGGTATGTGTCCCTGGGTCAAGAGAAAAATACATTTAAAAATTTTCAACACTTATTACTATGTAAAATTAACAATCTTAAAATTAATTACTGTACAAAAAGTAAGCAACTATTTATACACATAAAATTGTACCGAAGCCGAATTTCCAGCAATTTTACATGTCTTTCTGTTGACATATCAATGCAATTGGAATGCCAATGCATATAAAAACATTATTAGATTAAGTTTAAATGAAATAAATACACTGTACACAAAATAAAAATGTTCATTTGAATTGAATTTGGATCCAACTTTGATCTGTCAATATCTATTGCAAAAATATACTATTCAAATTCTAATATTCATTTTCAATGTGTAGATATATTACTGCTGATCGTCTTTACTTCCTGAAGGAAATATTCTGAAGGAAAACGCCTTGAAGGTCTTGAGAAATGCAGACATTTCCTACATCACCTGGACATTGTCTGGCTGTCTGCTGCTACATTTTATATCCTTTTCTTGTTATATCAAATTATTATTGAAATATATATAAGTAAAACTAAGGTAAAGTCAGGTAATTGTGTAACCGGGGCAAGTGTGTAGTTTGGCTACATTTCTTTTTAAAATTGAAATATGGATGTCCTCTGTTATATTACTAATGTACCAAACTTCATACTAGTTTTACAAATAAAAAATTCACATCCCCTAACGTGTAATAACTTAGATATCTTGTAAATTTATCATATTTTATTAAAAAGGCATCAGTATAGCTTTACACTCTTGGCCAAACTAGAGGATAATGCTATTAATATGCGGAACGGTTACACACTTGCCCCATTTTGCTGGGTAAGTGTGTAGGATTAACAGTGTTTAAAATTTCTTCTTTTTTGTTTACGTTAATTCTAGTTTGTTTATTGGTTTATTTACCACCAATACTTTAGAAGCGCGTATCATGATTAATGCATATTATTCTATTGTTAATGGTTACGATGACGCTAACTATTAAAAAGAAAAAAGTGGCAAAATAATAAATAATTGAACAAAACTTAAATAAACCGGCTTAAAGGGAACCTTAATCCCTCTTGCTCTCCTATTCATTAATAAAATATTTATATCTGTACCTTGTCTACCGCAAAATATGATAAACAACAATATTAAGTAAAGTAAAAAGTTTTTCCGGACTGTTGAGCCGTGGTCTTGTGGAATTACTTCCGTACGTTTCGCTCACAACTGCGGTAAGCATCTTCAGCGGCGAGATCGAAGTTTCTTTCCTGATGGGTCGGTCTGTGGTGATGTCGTTATATATAGTCGGTACCTGTGTAACAGGCATGATGGACGCTTCCGATTGGTCTTGGTCCGAGTGCGTTCTGTTTGTGGCACGAGCACGCAACACCGGGTACCAGATCTTGTTTAAAGTACGTGCTTCTTCTTTCCGGTTGAAGTTATTTCCATGTTTGTGAATTTCTATAGATTCTCGGAATAGCCGTGTGTGGTAGTGCGAGGTGGTGGATAGTACTTTTGTATCATCAAACCGGATGTTATGGTCGGCGTTTTGTAGGGCGTGTTCAGCGTTGGCCGACTTCTCACGCTATCCCAGCCGACAATTACATTCGCGCTGCTTAATCCTGGTGTTGATGCTCCGTTTAGTCGTGCCAACGTAAACAGATCCACACGAACATGGAATCCGATATACCCCCGTAGATGAGAGAGTCTCTGGGGTCTTTTACGGGGCATAGAAAGTGCTTTATTTGCCCTGTCGGTGTGAAAACGGTATTCACGTGGTGTTTCTTTAGAAGTTTACTAAACCGGTTTGTTACATTTTTGAAGTAAGGCAAGAATACGGCACCCTTAACATCTTCCTGTGCCTCCCTGTTACTCTGTGAGTTGGCAGGAGTCGTTTTAGGATGCAAGGCTCTCTCCACCTCCTTCTTGGAGTACCCATTCGCAAGTAGGGCGCGATCTAGGTGCGCTAGCTCCTGGGGCAGAATCAGAGGCTCACAGATGCGTACGGCACGATCTCTTAGAGTCTTCATGACTTCCCTTTTCTGTCCCGGTGGATGTTGGATATTTTGTGCAAGTACCGGTCTGTGTGAGTAGGTTTCCGGTACACTTTATGGCCAAGCGTTCTATCCCCATTCCTGCTAAACTAACAGGAGGCCTCCGCCCGTTTCCCTCCTCCAATAGTGCGTCCTCTCCGTGGGGCCAAATAAAGAACGTATCGTCCACATAATAATAAGAACCGGTAGGAAGGTCTGTATCTGAATGTATCCAGTGCCCTGATCTCGAACTGCTCCATGTAGTAATTCGCGACAACGGGAGCCAACGAGCTACCCATTGCCTCTCCATGTAGCTGGTCATGGTGTTCCTGTTCCATTGAAAATATGTTGTGCTCAGAGCCGTGCGACCTCCGGAACGAACCTATTGCTAATAAGCTGCAGCACCTCTTGAACCGGAACCATGGTAAATAAGGAAACTACATCAAAGCTCACTAGTGTGTCAGAGTGGAGAAGTTTGAACTCTGAGATTTTCTTGACAAAGTCATGTGAATCTTTTATGTTGGATGCCGTATGCCCTATGTGTCGTTGTAAGAGGTTAGCCAAGTATTTGGCAAGGGTATAGGTCGGTGAACCGATCGCTAACTATCGGCCGTAGTGGCGTGTTAGGCTTATATATTTTTGGTAACCTGTACAAACGAGGTTGACCAACCCTCAGATTTATCAATCGTTTTGGTCTTCCTCGGTAATTGACGAGTTCTTGATGAGTAGATTGGTCCTCCGTAGAACTGCGTTTGTGAGAGCCTTAGTAATTTTTCTGTAGATCAACGGATCAAATCTCGGATCTTTCTTTCATAATCGGCGGTGTACAGGATGGTGGTGGCAATGCCCTTGTCAGCCGGTAAGGTGACAATGTCTTAGTCACGTTTTAGCTTGCTTGTTTCCGCCCCTGTGAGATTGCTTGTTGGTGGTTTTGCCCGATCTAATATACTGGCTGCTTTCGCTGGATTTCTTCCGTAGCGTCCGTGTCCAGTTCACGTATTCCAGATTCGATGTTGGCAATTATTTCCCCTACAGGTAGAGATTTCGCAGTGACAGCGAAATTGCCTCCTTTCGAAAGTACCAATGTTTCAGCTTCAGTTAACTGCTTTTCCGTCAAGTTCACTACAATGCAAGGTGTGACAAGCTGTGGAGTCACAGTCTGTGTTGATGTCAAGCGGTCAAATTTCTTCTTTTGGCGTTGTGAGTGATGCTCACAACGCCAACCCATTCCATTGCTCAGAGACAAATGAAGGGGATACGCTTGTGCGTCGTTTAGTGTCAGTTCCTTTCTTGTTTGGTGGAGGCGTTCCCGGTAGTAGGGCTCGCTTTGTCCAATCGTTAAGTAGCAGCATTAAGTAATATAATTAACGAATAATTACTATTTATTATGTTAAATTCATCAGACTGCGCACCGCACTGGGTGAACCTGCAGTCCAACACTTGATGACTGCGTACATACGCGCTAAACATGTTGACTCTCCACTTGGTCGACTCACTAGACACGCAAAACTTATATTTTTGTCTACTCTCTGGTAATGATAACGTCGGCATCATTTACTCTTCGTGTCATTAGTAAATTTTTATTATCTTTGGGTGTTACTTGAGTTTCTCCCAGGTTTTTTTTTTTGATATGCGGTATTTATTTTACACAGATCAGTTTTTATAAAAAACAATTATCACCGTCATTTGTGTTGTCTATTGTAAGTACATATAAAACAGCTATTATAATTACGTATAACACAAAATGGACATATTTATAGAATTGTAATATGGAATCTTAAAGCAAATAGGCAAATCTATTCGTCAAAAATAAAGCAGATGATTTTTAATCCAGCGGCAAAAGTTATGAGATGAATTGAAACCTGCTCACAAGAATTCTCATTTGGAAGTATATATGATGAATACAATTAAACGCTTGTCGTGGCGTAAAGGTCACAGTTTTCTTTTAAGAAAAACTCTATGCGTACGAAATTAGCTGCAGTAAAACACCAAAGATTTGTTCAATTTTGCAAGCAGTACGTTCTTAATTGATATTGGTTTTACATTTTACATTTTGAGAAAATTGAGAAGCAAATAATGTTGATGGACCGTGATTATATTATAAGATGGCGCCATGCTTACGTGTTATCAGGAGACATTAGGTGCTCTCTTTCTACCGGCTGGCTCACTTTACGTTTTGTACGTTAAGCTACGAACTACTCAAGTTGAATTCATTTAGTCAGCAGGTTTCTCGATTTATAGGAAGTAGCTCGTAGCTAGTACACAAAACTGTGGTGAGCTACAACAACCGAGGTAATTTACCAGGCGATGATTAAATAGATAACAAATGTGCTCAACAACCAATGCGCGTAATTTGCTAGTATGGATGATGATGCTGTTGAAAGAACAATGGTTGATATTTTTTAATGTTTATTAAATAATAATATGTGATTTTTACATATTTTCTTAAAAAATTATAATAAATTGTGTAAATTAAAAAATTACGATAATTTTCCGTACCGCGAAAGCTAAGCTGTAATAATTCCTATTTTATAGAATTGCGATTTACAAATTATGAAACAATCAATTTAAAGTGACAGGATGATTTTAATAATCTTTTTAATTTGTGCTGGAAATACGAATTAATTACTTGTCATCACAGATACGCTAAACTCACATACATAAACATGTTAAATGAAAAGAAACAAGACGAGAGTTCTTGTCACTTCTCGTCTCGATTTAAGAGGTATAGTTATATTGAGAGGATTTTATTTCAGAGCGTATCTGTATTCTCCCAGTAACAAATGATAAATCATACAGATGAAAGCGTAAACAAATTACAAAAATGAAATCTAATATCACTGTCCGTGCGTGGTATCTACATACCTATGCAAATTCAGCCTCAACAGTGGATAAGATTATTAGAAGCCACAATGTCTTGGAGGTGAGATTTGTCCGAGAGAACCGGCTCAGTTTTAAAATTCATTCATCTAAGTTGGAAATCGTACATACTTCGTATAATTTTAAATAAGTGTGTGCGCATTAAGCCTATATTTATCACCTCTCGCATGTTGAAAACGTTCGGTGAACTTTTAGCGGTTGAGATTAGCGCAAATAAATTATAGGATTAGAAGCTAGTTTTGTAACCGTTACTGTAATATTTATTTACATTTTGTAGATATACAGAATGTTACTAAACAGATATTTGCTAATACTAACCACTGCAGAATTACATCACACTGATAAAAGCTTTCCTTATAAATCGTGTATCAATGCTATTGATCGACTTTGTAAGATAAAGAATTAACAAAACATTTAAGTGGAAAAAATGTTGAGATTTTTACTGAAAATGGTTCGAAATGATTAGCAGTATAAAACAACGCAAAATAATAACGCATTTATTATAGATAAATAATAGGAGTTCACTTAGGGCTCCTGGTTTATTGCAGGAATCACTATATAAGCAAGAGCAATTAAAGGGGAATAACACTAGGAACGGACCTGAGTTTCTGCCCACCAGGCGTCATCAGCGCTCCCCCGAGTATATAAACACACTTTCATCGCTAATCACTACTACGCTATGTAATTATATACTCTTCTAATGTTGACATATCAATGCAATTGGTGAATTTGTTGTTAAGGAAAAGGTAATAATTTTGTGGTTATTTATAAAAAGCACTTTTGACAATTATGTTGGTTACAAGTAGTGTAATTTAATGTCTGTTATGTGTGTTTTATAAAATATATAATAGAACATTTAATATATTAGGTTATACAGGGCGCTTTTTAAAACAGTGTCACTAATTAATGCTAGGGGCTCCTAGCATTAATTAGTGACTAATATGGCTATATTACCTCAGCAAATTAGATTTAAATAAAATGGTTTTTGACTAAATTAAAGGGTAGTAAACAATAGGGGATGTGGAGGGGAAATATAAAACCATACGTATAACATAAAATTTGTTTTTTTTCAGTTTTAATTTTAGTCCTAAGGATGGTTAGGACTTACACCAGAATTAGTAACAGGCGTGAGTGGCAGGAAGAAGCACTTCAAAATGCTATTGAGGCAACGGCTTCAATAGCATTTTGACGACAGCAAAACGTCTCAATTAAGACTGTAGTCCTTCGATTTGTTCTTCCCAGAACTAATTTGCGCTATCATCTTCAAGGAGCTGTCTCTTCGCCCGGTTTAAAGATATTAGAGCGAAATCCTTTACTAAGAAAGCACGAAGCTGCTCTTGTTGAACATGTGCTTGAGTTAAACATAAAATGCATGTGCAATGTGGATGCAACATTTCCAGAAGCATCGCCCCGAAGTCAGATGAACCTGCCCGCTTAATAGTAGATGGTCATGGATCACACTGCAAATCTAGTAGTACTTTAGAGTATGCTGTCAAACATAAAATGGAAATTATATATATTGCCTCATTTTTTAAGGCACTAAAGTCATTTTACAAAGAGAACTGTAGAAAATTTAAATTTATGAGAAATCATCCAGGGCGAGCTCTCAAGAGGGAAGATTTTACAGCCATGTTCACTCTGTCATATTTGCAAGCAGTAAGCATACATAATGCTGCGACTGGTTTAAAATCACCGGGATTTACCCATTCAATTCTAATGTGTTTCTTGGTGCGGTTTTTATTCCATCTCAAGAAGAACACGATGTCCAAACAGATGCAGCTGAAGATTCTAATTCTGATGATGAAGCAAATAATGTGGAAAATGATCATGGGTCATTACCTGATAGTCGAATGATGATGCTTTGGAGTCAGTAGTTGATTAAGGAAACGTTGAGGATACAAGAATTCTTGATTCTTCCAACGGTAGTAATATGAATAAAAAGAATTGTGATGAAGTCAAAACTATTCTGAACGATTGTAAAACAAATAGTGAAAAACTAAGTTGTCCAAACATTAAAACGTTTCAAGAGTTGATGCCATCGTGTCATAAATTTAGCTACACACAAAAGACACTGGACAAAAGCAACAACCTCGAGCTTCCTTACTAGCCCAAGAAAAATTGCGCTAGTAAAGTTAGTGGAAAAAAAAACTAGGATGAAACTACAGAAGACAAAAAATACAAACCAGTAAAAATACGGTTAAAGTTTCTGCTTCATCAAAGTCAAATACAGATTCCATTATACCATCAACTAATGGAACAAGCAAAAAACAACGGAGGATATCTCCAAATTCTAATTGCGGCATTTATGAAGTGAATTTAACGATGATGACCAAGGAGAACCGTAGATCCAATGCCCAACTTCTAAAATATGGTTCCATGAAATCTGTGCAGGAGTCTACGGAAAACAAAAATATGATTTTATTTCTGATGAATGTGTAGATTAATAAAATTAATAAATAGAATATTTTAACGCAGTTATTTTCTTTATATTCGGGGTCAGATAACTTATTTTTGTTGAATATTAGTAGGTGGCCATCTTACCCCTATTACACCATAAAACGACCACTTAGACGAACTAAAAAGAAGAAAATTACAGAGCGATTCCTCCAAGAAAAAATTTATAATTAAATAAGTGAACACATTAGATACTCGGGGTATCAAATCAATAACTCCCTTTTGTATATTTTCTTAGGCGTACAAAGCTTTAAGGGATCTAAACAAAATTACGCAATTTTTTCATTGTTCATAAAATTTTCTATTGTCGCAGTGCGCAAAATATAAGCAGAAAGAAAACCTGTGGATAGGTTAATCGTATGCCTACATTGCCTACCTTCCTTCGAATTGATGATAATTTGTATCAGACCAGGTACACAATCGCATAATTTTCTTCATTACACGACGCCGTTCGATGTAGTAGTTGTCTCACGTATTCGTTCCGTGGATGTATCTTCAGGGACACCAGCGCTGCATTTTATGTTTAGCGGAGTAAAGCGGACGATGGCGATGGTTTCATAAAAGAGCTTATGCAGCATCCGATTTGCATAATGACGCGTGACTAATCGCACAGTGGGCCGTGATTTGTTTGCCGCATGATTCGATTAGTCGGTAGAAGTGGCGCTCATATGTACATTGAGGGTAAATTGCGTCGGACAAACGCAACCGAAACATCTAACTCATATGTGTATGTGTATGTATGTATCTTCGTGGGAATGGGACTATATTATTAGACTTGTGACACACTTTTAACGAGATTTTTAGTCTAGTTTGATTTTTAGTGAAAAATTCATCTATGCATTAGAGTTTGTTATATACATTACTAAAAAAATTACATTAGTTGATAACGGACACTTGAGAAGCATCCTAGGAAAAGTGGATATGTCTAATGGAACTATATTTAAAGCAGTGTCTGCATACGCAAATGACAAGTTCGTCATTCCGACACTATTAGTAGTAAAAATAAAGAGATCAAAGGAAAATGTGAATTCTAAATAAACCACTAGTAAGACGTATAAAAAAATATTTTACACTACTATTTCTTTTTGGGGTTTTTTTGTTTGGTGGAAGTTCAGAGACGCAATAATTATTGATAAGTGTATACACGACGGGTAAATAGTATTGCACTAAATGCAATTATATTTGTAGAAATGGTCTGACATTCAGATTTGACGTTTGGTGGGATTACATTATACATAGATATCCACGTTTTGATATGAGCTATATACAAGTGTCTCACGGTAGCCCTTCGTTAGAAATTTCCTTGGTTAGAAAGAACTTAGAATTCTGAATTCTTGGACTCCAGGGTCAGTCAAGATTCTCTTTCATTTTTAAATATTGTCAAGGTCGTACCACTTCCAGTTATACCGGAAGGCGCCGTTAACTTTCTTCTTTTAAATAGAACACCCATATATTATCTCATTTTTTGGATTCCTAAGAAAATTTCATGATGTCTTCCGTCTGGTTTCTCTATATCTATTTCATTTGTTTCTTAGATATCTTGACAATTTTTAAATTTGTAACCTTATTTTCAACACTGCCCGTTGAAGGTTTAAAACCTTCAAACACTATATACTGCTGTAAAGTTCCTTGGCTTATAAGTAAATCAGCATTAACTGAAAAGATTCCAATTATCTCTGAAATTTCTTTAACCTCGCGTGAGAAATATTCACTTTTGTTCATTATTGTTGGAACATGTGGGAACATGAATAAAACTAAAATAGTTCCGCCTAAAAAAAGCACCCAGCTGGCAGCTGAGGGGCAGCAGGTGCTTGCATTTTCCGTTAAAAAGCAAAAGTTTTAAATGAATGTATACATGGGTGTCCACGCAAATAAACCAAAACGTCCGGCTTTTTTATTTAAAATACTAATAATAATACTTAAAAGAAACTAAAATATGTTGTTAAATATATACATAATAATAACAATATAATATGTAATGTGCATTGTCTTACTTAAACAGAAGTTATACAGACATTATAAAATATTAATCAGAACTAAGGTGCATTCCATTTAATTACGGTTACTTTTCGTCCAAAAGCATGTAGTTAAGAAGGAAATAGTTTTCCGGCAAAATAGCACGCTACTTTCAAATAATATAAACATTTTTCTGCGAAAAGGTATCCTTTTCGTTTAACATGATAAAAACCAAAAGTTATAAAACTTTTCATTTAATGTAATCTCCTTTCTCGGTGTAGGTAGAATCTAAATAACTAAAGATATACAGGATATTCGATTAACAAACACCGATCCGGTGAAACTATAAGTGATAAAGAAATTATAACTAGTTTAAATAGTGGAAAAATACATTTCCAAATCTATTAAAAATGTTGTAAATAAAACAACTATAGATAGGGATCTGTATCTATAGTTGATCTATAATCTGATATATTTTCTTCAATGTATTACTATATGTGTTCTTCTTTTTGTTTACTTACTAATTTAATACTAGCCTATTTTCTCGATTATTGACTTTTATTGAGTACCTAGTTCCGATTTTGCTGATGTAGATTTAAAAAAAAAACTTTACAATTTTTATTTGAGTGATTACGTCAACAGAAATTGAAATGATGGGAATCGGATGCGGAAAATCCTGCATTGTAACATGCCTGAAGGGCTTTTAGCGTAGGCCTTCCTGCTCCTGCCTCCATACAAGAACATGATTCTTTAACAAGTGGTTGGCGATGGTTTCCATTCATCGACAAACAGCGATCGCATTAGCGAGGTAGGTAAATACGCTTTGTTTCCTTTTATAAGCAGAACAAAAAGCTTTTTCCAATAACAACCATACAGAATTAACACAGTCGAACGGTTTCGCATAAAATCCTTTAGTGTTTCGTATTTATATTAGATTCGCTTTTCTTTTTATACCTTTCACTGTAAGCGGTCAATTTATTGTTCATGCCTGATCGAATAAGCGGGGCACTTTAAATGATTATACCTGGCATCTGCAAGTCCGTGAACAAGGTCAATCAAGCAGATACGCTGAATATCCTTCAAAACGAAATCAGATCACCGAATCTGGAGAAATTTCAGGAACATTCGATACGCGAGTTGTTGGAAATTGATTAGTGTAAACATTTTATGTAAAACGAAACGTTACAAGTTATAAACACCTTTTTTCTATCTTCTCTGCTTTATGTATGTACACATTTTATGTTGGAACAATGCCATTTTATGCTTACATTTACGTATAAAGGTACTAACATAATAGCTGCATAAATAAACATGATTTACGGCCATACTTTTTACTAACTCACACTAAGGCAAGTCGGTTTATTCAATTAATAGTGAACGATAAATTAAAAACCGATTAAGAAAGTGATTAGGAAAATGTACAAAAAGAGTAAAATAACAACGAATGGAAGTTAAAGATGAATGTATTACCGTACACATAATTAAATATTTTACACTTACAAAACAAGATTTATAATACCAGCCCACTGATATACACACCAGATTTCTCTATGAAGCCTTACATACACGCTACAATGTAACTGGTAAATTTGTCTGCGTACGATTGGTACAAGTGTCGCTAGACCGACTGCGTTGTCACCTGTAGCTTACAAGAGATATGCAGCGACTAAAAGTTACTTACGTCATAATAAAATAGTGAATTAATTAACACAGGTTTGGTGTATATGTATGTATGCAAGTCCTTAACGATATATCTTGGTTTAATTTTTATTATGACGTTGATAATAAGCGCACGGAAGACTTGTAGAGGTAAATAAAGCTGGTATACACAAAAAATAATTAAACTTGTAACACGCATCTCGATGTTTAACAGCGCCATTCCATGCTAAGGAAAATATTACAAACACATAGAAATACCGAACGAAAGTGGACATACGAGTAGCCATCTTCAATAGCTATGAGGGTTGTTAGGAGATTCAATTCTTACGTCATCATTATTACCTTGCATTTAGCGTAATTCTTTTGACAAATATGATTCCTCTTTTAGAATTTTTATCGTTTTAATGATAAGAGTCTGTTCGAGGAATTTAAGATGTTCAAACACTTTATATTTATGATGCTGGCTCTATATAAGCCTTATGGTATGTAATTTTGAAATAGCAGGATGTTAGAGGCGCTGTCAGGTACTTTCTCTCATACTATCACAAAACAAGAACTCTTTGCTATGTTACTTTCTTTTATACAATCACAATTAAAACGCTCACTGTTGTATAAGTATGGCACGGACATATATGTACGAGGAAGCGGAAAGATCAGTGCATATGCCTGCACGCATTTCATATTCGCCATGCTCGTATACAATTTAAATGAAGTGCATGTTTCATGCAGCCAATGATTACTTCGGATACCTTGGATCCAGTCGAATTTGGATTTTGTTGAATAGTAATAGTCGTGACATTTGAACACAATACTTATCGGATTCGTTCGAAGTAGTGACGCTTCGAACGAATCAAGAAGAAGACAATACGAGATTGTCTTCTTCAGAATTAGAAGAAAGGTTTATTCTTTTTCCCTCTTCAGTATCTATTTTTTTCTTGCCTGCTAACGCTTTCGTATACTTTGATTTTTTTGCTGTTTAACCACTTTCTTTTCTGCAAGAATCCTTCTTTTCGCTTTATTTGGAGGATGCCACCTCCAGAGCTTTCTGATTTCTTGTTGACATTTGCATAGGAATTGTAAGAATTTGGTTAATTTCCCTATAATAATAATAATAATTTCAAACATTTTTTCTTGCTTGTTGAAGAGCCATAATCAACATGTGCTTGACTAGTAGGCAGTTCGCCAACTTCTGCAGAAATTCCATTTGCGTTTGCTTCATCGGGAGTGACAAGACTAATATTGGAAATAGAAAAAAGCTCTCAGAAATCGCATTAGGATTATATGGATACATGCTTTTCCCAATGCATTTATTATTATTAATCTTCAAATTACATCCTTGATATCTTTCTATTCATACCTATATTGGGTAATCCTTTTTTGTCTTTTCATACGTTTTCCATGGTTTAAAGAAAGCCCTATTAATAATTGTAAAGTCAAATATTAGAAGAATCAATATGTTTAATATATTTAAATTATTTAAAAACATATGTATACAGTAAATAATAGAAAAAAATTATGATATTAAAAAAATATAATAATAATAATAATAACTCAGCACTACAGGCCTAGAAAGCCCTTGGCTTAAAGTGTTGGAGCACATTGAGCCACTAAGAAATGCTGTCCGAATGGTCACCTACCAACAACCGGTACCGCATATTGCTGCTTGACTTTCAAGATTGGCAATGATGTACACCTACTTCTTAGCCGTACTGCCGGCATTAAAAAAAATATATGAATGCAAATTTGCAGTAAAAATATTTAATTATTGCATGAGGAAATATATGAAAATTTGAACATAAAGCGGCCTTACTTTTTTTACATTGGATATACAATAATTTTAATATGTTAAAAAAATGTGAAACGTTGATCGACAAAAGTTAAAAAAAATACTTTTGATTGATAGTTTTCTTTTACATATGTAAATGGTGATATGTTGAACGTCGAATATGATATGTATCTAGGTAATAATTTAAATTAAAAGAAGAATAGACTTAGCTGGTGGTGTATATCCGCTTTGGCTACCGCGTGGAGTCCCCAGGAATAAATTGCGCCCTCGGGATAAGTTTTCCATTATTTTATCTCCAAGTTATTGATGATCTGGACACGGCGTTGGACGTTCTTTTTAAACAGCTTTCACGGTCTCCAAATATTAGATAATTTTATAAATCGACGAAATTGTTACAAAGAATCAGTCTTCTTTCAAAATAGCTGATGAATTTATAAACGATGAAATTATTGAAAGATATTTCTTGGTTTTTAACTCAGATTACTGCGTTTTAGCACGTGATATTTGCACTTCACATAAAAATCTTAACGGGGCACTTGCTAGGCTCGGAGAGAGCACATCTTCTGATTTGCACCGGCAAGGTCCAAGTGCCGCCTTTTCGATTGAAGGTCGGTATTTGTGGGAAACTGCCTCATGCAAAAATTTAGACTATGTATTTATAGCCATAATATTTAATTATTACCTGTAGACAATTTTAAATGTTACAAATCACAGGATGATGACATCACTTTCTACTGCTAAATCTAAAAGTTTAAATAGCGTTACCGTCCAGAATTAATATTGCCTTTTCAGGTGTTTCCTTTGGCAAAAAGCAATCACTAAACTGTCGAACAACTAGTTCAGAGTTGATGTAAGAAGATTTCGGACTCATAAATACCAAAGAACCTGGAGGAAGCCCGTCAAAAAATTAAGGTTTCTTTTTAACTTAACAATTAACACTGGTGGTATAAAATATCCTTCTGCGTTATAGAAGGTAATTTGCGACGCATTTTCTCCCTCTTCTGAACTAGTTTTACGAGTAAACATCTTTAGTTTAGTTGGTAGCTACCACCTTTCCTGGTTCATTATTAATTTGCAAACCAGTTCCGTCAATGTTGAAAATTTTACTGGGTTTATAAAGTAAGTCAATTGTAGTTAAAACCTCCAATAATAATTAAAGAATTGTCCGATTTCTTCCCAATTCCCAATCTGGCTAATGATAATCCTTCAGATTTACGTACGCTAAAGGATTTATTGCCAATCATTTCCTGCTGCCTTATTTTTGTGGTAAATCTGGTTAATCCCCAGTTTCTCAGCGAAACCATATGCCATTTTTTTTAATTGATGTACAATCAGGAGCAAATCCGGCCTTTTGTAAAGCTTTTATGTGTGTTTAAAGTCCTTCTCATGTTCAAATCTTAATTTTGGCAACCTCCCCAAGGTAATAGTAGATTTTTTTGTTCGTAAATGACGCTGAAGTATTCGAGACGTGACACCATACCCTCTGTTAGCTTCGTTTATACCACCTTCTTGAGAGACTATTTTTGATACAGCTTCTTATAATCTTCATTGCCAGATTACCCTTTTAATTTTTCGTATATACGTTTTGGCCATTTCAAAAATAAGATAAGGCATCTTTCCTATATACACTATAGACTAAGACGGGGCGTCTCTACCGAACAATGTTGATAGCTCAGCTGCATAAGAACTGATACACAACTGCAATACTAACGATGAATGTCATAATTTGCATGTTATGAATCGTATTTGTATAAAACTTGAATGTAATAATATTTATTGTTTTCGTAAGAACTGCGTTATAATCCTCTTACCGAAAAATTTGTAAAGTTCCTAACATCAACAGCACTCGACCACGCAAAACGGTATTTTCTCCAAAATTCTAATGTGTTTATCGACATCTTGCGTTACGTTACTAAAATAAAAAAAAAAAAACGAGAAGGCGTATTTCCCACAGAGGTGTACTTCCCCACTTTACCCTAAACAATGTATCTATTTTTGCAAAAGCAGTAAGTAGTGAGTATCTAGACTTGGTAGTAGGTATTATGCCACTTTGCGGAATTATAAATATCTGCATTTACAAATGTTTACACTTCCCTTGTTTTTATTATTTGTAGAAAAGAATTGCTTTCTTTCATTTTTTTTTTAACTATCTTATCGAATATATATTTAGTTGTCGACATGTTCTAAAATAATTTTGCGAAAAGAATATTAATTTAGAACTTCGATCAAAGTATTGTAATAACGTTTCTTACTTTAATTTTGTTTCAGTTGCAAGTTGCAATATAAAAAGATTATTTCCAGTACATAATTCTACATTGATGTGTAAAAGAACTGCGTTAAAAAGAAAAATGTAGAGAATATAATGATTATGGTTAAAACTTATTAAATTATAATAAAAGAAAATACAAACAATAAAAATCACCCAGGAAAAACCAGATTCTGAAAAAATCAAAGAAATATTTCTTTATGGCTGCTTAAAATAGCCACTTCATAGAGAAAAATGCCGTTGTCATTATTACGAAAGTACTTTTGTAATTAATTTGGTGAAGCCCACTTTGTACATTTGGTGAATTTGACATATTATGTTCATTACTGCGAATTTTTGGAAATATTATATTTTGGATTTATGGAAAAATGGGGCATATAGCTTAAATTGTAATCACGGTATGAACAGTAAAGCTGTTTCTGGTGAAAAATACAGTATCTTCGTATTTCCTATTTCCCATATATGTGCAAAATTAAAGAATTTCTGAAATAATGCATGACAAACTTGGAAAAATGATTCTCTTATAACTTTCTTATTGATGTATTTCTTTGAAATTTTAATTAAAACCAATTTAGGAGCTTCCAAATTTAGTGATGTATTACTATTTTCGGACTCGAAAAATAATCATTTGTGTGAAAGCAAAAATTTTGATCCAACACGTACTGATAAAATTGCTTTCATTTTAATGTAAAATATGTTTCCATTTTTAATCGGTGGCACACCGTACAATCGGCGTTTTGTGCAATTGTTTTGCCGAAAGATAGTATCGCGAAGTTTCGCTTTGTCCAATAAAATGTGGAGATCTTTTATGCGAAGTTGGCAATGTAGTTTGTGTTTTGACACTCCACATTTGACATTTTCGTATAGATTTTTGCACAGAACAATTACGCATGACATGATTGTGTTATCAAGAACATATTGAAATTTTCTACATAGATGAAAAATCCAATTTTAAATAATATATGGAGGTAAACTAATACGAAATGGAAAAAAAAGTACTAAGGTAAAGTCAGGTAAGGTGTGTATTTGTTTATATTATGTTTTAAAATTGAAATACGGACACGTCCTCTGTTATAATACTAATGTACTAAACTTCATACTAGTTTTACAAACAAAAGCTCGCATCTCCTAACGTGTAATAACTTGAATATTCTGTGAATATATCATACCTTATTAACAGGCATCAGTTTAGTATTACACTCTTGGCCGATCTAAAGGTAATGCTATTAATATATAAAATGCGGAACGATTACCACACTTGCCACATTTTGGGTAAGTGTGTAGTATTGACAGTGTTTAAAATTTCTTTTTTTTTAGTAAACCGTTGATAATTATAAAAGGTGTATCTATTGAGCTTTCAACTGAGCATACATTACGTACTTCTATGTGTTAAAATTTATCAAAATGTCTTATTATGTGAACAGTGTTACACTTTCTTCGCACGATGCAATTTTTACTACACACTTACCTAACTTTACCTTATAACGAACGCATATCACAATGTTTGTTATAACACTTATTTTTCTAATATACTAATTTCGATTATTCGGCTGGATTACAATCAAAAAATTATACGATTGAAATGTTAACAATAGACTCCAGGTAGTTGATTGTAGAATTGATTGATAATTTTTGGATAATAATAAATCTCAAATTATATGACGTATTGAATACCCCTATTCTATTGTCTAAGGTATTTTCTAAAATAACCGATTCTATAATAAGTCTACGACAGACATATTGCGGCAATAACATTCCATTTTGCTCCGTGAGATTTAAATATTTCCTTTCATTTGGCATTACCATGAGGTAATTGATAGTAAACTAAAAGTCACGTGTAATCCTGTTTGACATACGACTAACTGGAGAAGACCCATAGTCTGCAAAAATGCGTAGAGACTTGAAAACAGTATGAAATGATATTTACAGTTTTTATTAAATTTAGTATTACATATAGTTAATCTTAGTGGAGATATTCAGCTATACTTTGTGCTGAAGAATTTATAGATCACTTTGCCGAAGTGCAAATTGACAATGAAACTCTTCTTCAACGCATCAGTCGGGTTGCCCATCGCTTCAGAGGAACTGGAAGTGTTTTGAAGGGAAAGTCATCAGGTCGCCCATCAGTTCTAACCGAAAATGTGGTGGAAGACGTACGTGCTCGTTTGGATCACAGCCTGGAACATTACGGCAACTTAACGGTAGAATACACATACTAAATGGTGTTATAAAAAGTAACGTGAATTTTTTTTGTAGGTTTACCTTATGGATCAGCTCAGAAAGCTGTAAAACGGAAGCTTCATTATCATCTATATAAAATTTCTATCGTGCAGCAATTACTGCCATTAGATTTCGAAAAACGTATGGAATATTGCCGTTGGTTTAATGCAAATATAAGGAATGACGATGTTTTAAATCTTACTTTTCTTCTGACGAAGCCTGATTTAATTTAACAGGTGATGTAAATTCTCAAAATCCAAAATATGGTCCGCACAAAATCCTCAGGTTATGTGGGAAACGGAATTGTATCCTGTAAAAATAGGGATATGGGCTGGAATGTCCGCGAGACGTATAATAGGACCGATATTCTTTGAGGATACAATAACGGCAGCCAGATATAGACTTATATTACATGAATTTGTGGAACAATTATTTGATGATGAATTACAGCTAGGCTATTTTCAAAATTACAATGCTATTGCTCATACAGCAAGAGAAACAAGAGAGTATTTGCGGGAATTTTTTGATAACAGAGTTATCAGCTTTGAATGTTGGCCACCTAGATCACCCGATCTTATAACGTTTGACTTTTTTTTTATTTGGTCATCTAAAAAGTAAAATTTCTCGGAACGTTTTACATAATATGGATCCATTGACAGAAGGAATAAGAAATGAAATAGAGAATATTGCAAATGTGCAATTAAAAAATGTTTCTGACAACATGAAGAAGAAGGTAGATGCTTGCATAAATAATGGTGGTTCTCGCTCTGAATACAGCAAGTACCTAAGCAATGCAGGTATATTAAAGAAACATGTTCCCAGCTTTCTAATTTATATTAAATTTTTGTTGTAACGCGTATGGCTATGAAAAGCATCCATTCAGTACCTCGTATAAATTATGAAGAATGTCTGAAGTTGAGATATGACATAAATGTGTATTTTTACAATATGTATTGTTTAAATCTGAAATATACCGTTTTGAAAAATGTTTACTACGTTATTTTTGTGCCGGAGTCAGTTGAATGACTCATACCTTAGATGCAATTTTGGTGCACTACACTTGTTGTCCGGGATGACATTGGTGTATATTAAGTTGCATACGCACAATTGGACAAAAACCATATAATGACCGCACGTTACTGTGTTTTATTAACTAATTTCATTCAAGACAGTGGATGTAAATATTGATATAATCTTCGTGGAAAGTGGAGTAGGATCAGGACAGTCTTATTTGATCTCACGGTACATTAGAAATTAAAAATTAAGGAGTACTTTTTTCCATCATTTTTCGCATAAGTGAGGTATTTTTGGATAGGTTATTATTATAATTATATTTATGTATAGTAAATGTAGATATATAACGAATAAGTTTTATACATCTATTCAAGGAACCAACACATTATTGAAGTCTCCATTATACCATATGGTTAGTAATTGCAACCATCTTTATGCAGATCAATTTTTGAATTGTTAAAATTGTTATTTATATATGATTAATTATTTAACTAGTATATCTTTTTAATTTTTTGTATCCCATTTCCACTGTTTAATGTTTACATGTCTTTGTATTTGCACTTACTTGTCCTGTAAATGGTAATTATACTGTTGGACAATAAAGATTATTATTATTATCAAAGCAATTATTTATTTGAGAAAAGAGAATCAAAGCATTTGCTATAGCAAAACCAATGATGCAGAGCGAAATATATATCGGTGTTCTGTGATTACATCATACATTAAGGTAATTCTATTTATGTAATGACATAAATGTGAGTACAATTTATTAGCTTTAGCTATAAGCTCCTGAAAACGCATTAACCAACGGAAATTATATATAATGTGCATAAGCGTTATAAGAATTTACAAGAGGGAAAGAAATATTATGCTAATACAGCTTATACAAAAATACCTGGAAGTTAACAGTTAATTCAGTTTTAATTTATTATAGTATAAAAGGCATTTCAAGTAAAATATTCATAATTTCAGCGCCGTACTTAAGCAACTTCGATCAATTTCCTGCGTTTACTACTCAAAGAAAAAAGACAAACAAGATTTACGGGCTACGCTCTAGGCCGAAAGGTGTGCGTATAAATCGTACGTATTAGCCTCTCGCAATTCGACTTTATACCACTGCAAACATCAGAAATCACAAATATCCCTCCACCTCTGGGCAAACATTGGCGCCACCAATGCGAGTGTGCACACCACGTATGTACGTAGGTACACACGTAAGCTTATGTGTGTAAAGGTTTTGGTGTAGATTTGACCGAAAAAATAACTTGGCAAGGTACGTTTACACATTAGCCGACGAGATGTAAACGCACCTGTAACGAGCTTAGATAAATAACACTCTTCAGATCTGCTTTGATCTTGCTCGTATGTTTTGTGCTGGAGTGCAAGACTCCTACGTGTCTGTATACGTATGTGTACCGATAGATGCACTTATGATTTCCAAGAAGACGCGTTTGTAGTTTATTTGATTTGCGTGACTTAACGAACTAAGATCAAATAAATGGCACTGTTTCTTTGCCAAGAGCGAAAGTGGGCGATTTAAGACAAAAAGAATGTTAACAGCGGGTAAGGTGTAGGAACTTTGAATGAAGTTCTTTATATATAGTTTAGTTCTGTTACCGAAATTGTATTTATTAAAGCATATACAGATAGATACCATATAATTAAACAGTATTGCACTATGAATAGTAAATAATTTGGTTCAAGCTCAAATTTTACTTGCTTTTGGTACTGCTTTTGGTCTTGTAGTATATTTGGATGTTACCTTGTTGTACAACAGCTTAACTATTTCAAACAATTTTAATGCATGTAAATTTAAGCTGGAATGATCTGAAAATATGTACAATGAATTACAGGGTACGGCCGCTATTTGTAATCGGTCAGTTACGGTATACATCAGATTAACTTGACTCAGACTGACATTACTGATTGTACCTACGTGAATCCAAAAAAGTTTCATACCGCCCTCGCCCAACATATCCCAAGTATCTAATAACAAATCAGTTTAGAGTTTAGAGTGTCTTTCGGTCAACTTTTAAATATATTTGAATGCCTTAAATAATAAAGCTCAGCTATGTTTGGTAAGTTATATGTTGTACATAAGTACATCAACATGAATATCTACATTTTACATCAGCAATCATTTCTTTTGTGGAAATCTCTACTGATAATCATACATCTATTGAAAATAATTTCATCTGGTGAAAGAACTAGAACAAACATGGGTGGTATGTTATGTTTGGGGTCGGTAAAATGTAAAAGGTTTCCACTATTTCGTGAACAAATTAGGGATTTGTTTAGTGAGCGTAAACAACCGGTTTTGTTTGTATATGGAGTATACTACTGGTGTTAGAGTGTATGTTGCGTTTGTGGCATTTTAACTGGATCTTCACAATTGAATTTACCATTACTTGCATAAATTCTTTTATCTATAGATTCATTTGAAGCAAAAGAAAGATTTACATACCGGAATGTGTTTAATTCTCTTAAGTTATCTTCACTCGGCATTCTATACATAATACATAGAGTTATTTATGGAACCCGTCCATTAAGAGTTCTTGAATTTGCAATAATGCCTCGATTGAAGCTTCGGAGTTAAGCATAATTAGCTATGATCTATTAAAAAAAGTAACTTCGTTTATGTCGCACTTCCGTTACATCGAAAGTCATGGCTAACTTTGATATTATAAATAGAAACCTATACCTTCTGGTGCATTTTGAATTGTACTAGGCATTTTAAAGTCAATTTTATAAAACATTTTTTTACCTATCGGTTACTATTTTGGAGTTATTTCGATTTTTGTGAAATAGAAAGCACAGAAAATATGATGTGCTTGATGTGATGATTAGGCAAGGATAAAAATGAACTAACAAATATAATAAAGAAGGTATTACTAAAAATACTTATATTTTAGTGGTGTGTTAAATAAATGACAAGCGTACGCGGTAAAACAATACCTTCTAAAAATAACGAGTATACAAATATCGCATAAGTAAACAATAGAATAAAAAATAAACAGAATTCTCTAACAACTACA
Organism: Protaetia brevitarsis; assembly: GCA_004143645.1. Taxonomy (NCBI): domain Eukaryota; kingdom Metazoa; phylum Arthropoda; class Insecta; order Coleoptera; family Scarabaeidae; genus Protaetia; species Protaetia brevitarsis. The sequence continues at coordinate 2,184,812 of RXPK01000216.1, forward strand.
TTAAAATATTGTTTTTGTCAAGCCCAGCTGAAGACAATTTTATTCCAAGTTATAATAGTTATTTTGTGTAACAACTCCACACAAGTAAGTTTCGCTGAGTAGTTTTTCTAGTTTTTATATGGATTTTGGTTAAGAAATACCTATGCAAAAACACATAAAACATATCATTACAGAAACTCGATCATTATGGAACGTAACCCCTCAAACCTATTACCAGTTATTATTGTTACTTGTTACAATCATCGTTTTATAATTGGTAGAAAATTCCAATTTATACTTTTCCGTTCAAGAAACTATACGTTTTCATTTATTAATCAATTATTTATATTAGTAGATCATTATTAGTTACGAAAATATATACAATATATATACAAAACTATTCATATACGTACATACTGCTATGGTTAGACAACCCGCGTTACCGCTGAGTGTATTTTAAGTTGCATAGTTTTCTTGTTATAATTACTCCGTTCGTTTGATTTCAATGTTCCGAGAATTTCCACAATTTTTATATAATTTTTAATTTAAATAATTTTATTTTGTATAAATTTAGTTAAATTTATTATATGATTTAATTAATTAAGTGTAAAGTTTTTTAAATTTATTCCATTCATTTAGATGTCTATCGTTTGCTTATGTAGATTTAATGCGAATTCTATTCAATTGGCGTATTGTTTATACGACTGCGTTGTACGATTTTGAGAGAGGGAATTTTGTAAGAAAAACAATTGTAGAGTTTTGTTAAGTTCCTTGTTCGACTATTGACGTGGTAGACGCATTTTTGTATATTATTGTTGCCATATTGTAATTCATTTGATATTGAAAATTAATTCTGTAATCATATAGCCAATCAAGGAATTCTTTTCGTAATAATTGTTATATATTGAAGAGTGCACTTTATAGATATAAAATCAATTATTATTTTTTGTTTAAGAAGATAATTTTTAGTTCTTTTTTCATTATAGTTTAAAGAGTTAATTTCCGTTATTCAATTTTGCTGATTCATTTTTATTTATCAATCACCTCGTTTGGGTGAGTAGAATCATTGTTCTTGCATTTAGTTTTTTTTTTTTGTAAATTTCTAGTAATTGTCCATGCTTAGTTTATTTTATTTTGTTGAAACCACGTGGATTGAAATTGAAAGATATTGGATAATCTTCCTGGACAAATAGTTTTACTTTTGCTTTGCATAGGAAATAGTATTGTCCCATTTTAATTTAGAGTCAAGTCCAGTTTTTATTTTAGGACAGAACCTTCAGTTCAAGGTTTTTTTTTCTACACAAGTCTGTAATTTAACCCTTTTTGAAAAATAAATTTGATTGTTAATTAGCATCTTTGGGTTAAAAAATCTGTTCTTTTATTTTAAATTAAACCTTTTCTATTTTTTTGGGTAATTAAAAAAGTCAGATTTCTTTCACTCATATTTTACTTTTCGTGGTTAGATTCAAGTTTTAATTCGCGAGGGTAACTCTGAGGTTTTTAGGTCTTTTTCGTTCTTTAAAATTTTATCCGTTGAGCTAGCTTTATTTCATTTTCAATTAATTCAATCAGTTCAATATGTAAGTATATGTATCTGCACTGTTACTAAATCAAATACAGTCATTCGCAATATAAATACATATAAGTATTGAGTGAATAGCGGTAACACAAGACACTTAGGGGGGTGTGTAAAGTTGTACAGTTTATCTGTTTATCGTATATCCCTATTTGAGGAAAACTGCTACAAAAAGTAGCAGCTTTTTTAAACTGCTAACCAAAAGTAGCAGAAGCAGGTTGTAACTGCTAACGTAAAGAAGTTTTATACATCACTAGCTGTTTTCATTGCATGCACTGAACACAAAGATAGAACGCCGCTCTTTAAATTATACTTATTTACTTAGATAATTAGAAATTATATAGCATCAGATATGCCTGAGTGGTGAGACATTACATGGTATTTTGTAATTTGCAACCCAAATCGTGTAACATTAATCATGTTATAGTACATCAATTCTTCATCAATGCACTAGTTTAAAGCGGCATATTATATCATTTACAATTTCCGTTATCTAGGAAACCTCTGTATAATTAAATATAATTTATTATGAAACATTTTCTCAATATATTACTTTTCCATTTATGGTTAGATATAACGCATACGTGGAACATAAGTCATCATTAGCGTGAGTGTACATGTAATTTTTTTTTGTGAATTATAGTTGTGAAGATTCTTGTGTTTTTATTTAGAGAATACTACTGAAAATGAGTTATATACTACGGCTTCCAAGGTGGCTAGTGTAGTAGAAGTATGTGGAGAACCAAATTAAACAATTAAAAAAGAAATTGCATGGGCAAATTATTCGAAGTAGGCTAAATTTTTCAAATTTTTTCGTCAATGCAACGTTGCCACGTAGTGTAACAGGTACATCCTGTTTTTTATTCAAAAGTCGATTCCTTACTTTTTTTTACAGTTTCTCATTTACTTTTCTATGGCCATATCAATGTGTTTTTAACCCAAATTCAACAGCGTGGTTTGTAGTACGATACTCAAGAGAAGTGTCGGATAATACACCACGATGTTGAACCAGGATTAAATACATTTAAATTTCAAAGAAAGTTCGTCCTTAGAGAACAGAAATACTTATTACATATAATTAAACAAGGCTTGCCATAGTTAATATTAGATTGAAGTAAATTATGCAGCGACCTTCGTTCATGATAACACTTAATGAGGCATTTTGTTTTACCAATTTACCGTATTTTTCTGACTACTAATTACGAAATGTGGAGGAGTATTGACGGTGCAGATTATCAGAGAAAGCATTAATTGATTTTTTACCACACCATGTTCAACTTTTGGATATTCTTCTGATTTGAAGCATACAGCTAAAAAGATTACAATAACATTCCTGTAATTTACGTGCAGAATATTACTGTGATTTTACAAGCCGCTAAGGAAATTTACATCAAGCTGTAAATTTACGATTTTATGATTACAGTACATGGATGTAAAAGTACACTAAATACTACTAATGCTTTTTGTTAAAACTCCAGTGTTTGTTCTGTATAATTGCTCTACAGTTACATACATCTTTACATTCCGTACATTTAATGCTTCTTAACGTTTTCAATGTTATATAAAATTTATCCTTAGTAACTAGTTAAAAAGTTGCAGAAAGATCTGGTTGCATCAGAGTAGTGTAATGTGTTTGTATGCGATATTTTGCTGTTCATAACTGCCAACTTGTCCCTGAAGGTCTAATACAGGTAGGAAACGTCATTTTCGAATAGTACCTGCTTATACTTAGAAGATATTTCTGCAAAAATATTGGCAAAATCTTCAGAAAAAAAATATGAGGATATCAATGTTTTTATGTTACACTGAACGTATTGAAAAGAACAACATGCCTTGCAGAATATGTATGAGAGAGAACATAGTGTCAATTTAATGTACTATCAAAGACAAAAGTCTTGACTCAAAATTAAAGAGAGAAATATTGAAATACTAAAGAAACTCCAATGATTCTATTTTATTTACATCAAGCTTGAGTCAAGACTTTTGTCTTTGATAGTACCTGTGACAGATCAAGGAATTCTGCCCTCTACTTACTATCGTAAATATCCTGAGTGTAAAATTATAGTTTTAACAGTAATATTTATATTGCCACGTAAATTTACAGAATAAATTTATCCGATTACATTGATGTTTGTAAATTTGTAGCTTATACCAAACAAATACAGCAAGCCTACTTTAAAATGAAAAACCGTAAGAATACTGTAAAGTGATATAATCATTTTGTTCGATATATACATACATATTTTTTTAGTTGACATACTTTTTGGGATTATTTTTTTGATACAAATAATTTTATTGATTAATATTCCGAAGCATTACCATAAATAGTGACACCACCAAAGAAAATAATTTGTGTACATGACACTTAGTGGCACAAAATCCCATAAATAGAAGAATCTGTAAGCCAATGTATTTATTATAAGGGCACAGATGATACTTTGAGGTACTCTACTTTCAAGATTGATGCAATCAAATGTTTCTGAATCTACACACATTTTAAGCCTCCTTCCAGATAAATAATTTTGAAGCCACAACATCACTCCTCTAACGCCACAAACATTTGCAGCATCCAACAACAAATTATGATTGATAGTATCAATTGCCTTTGACAGGTCAATAAAAATACGTGCAGTCATTTAACATTAAATTAAAATAAATAATAAATTTTGCTGTAGATGGATAACACTCTTGTTTTTTTTTTATATAAGTAAGCAAATTGTTATTTATATTAAATTTTATACATATACACATTTTTCCAAAATTTTATCAAAAGAGGATATAAACGAAATTGGTCGATAATTAGCAACTCCATTCTTCTTTCTTCTCTTATGAAGAGGTTTCAACATTTCTTTTTTAAAAGTTTCTGGAATAAATTATTCTTCAATTGATAAATTGATCAATTTACAAATAATTGGATAAAAAATTTAGGAAATTTCATTTTGTGACTTAATAAATTAAGTAGAAATTATTATTCCGGCGTAATTTATTGGTGACTATATATCGTCGACTCGTACTTATATATTTAGCAAATATGCCCTCTGCTATGACTTATATCACAAATATCTCACATACCGAGAAACTAACGTTTTTGTTTTTGCATAGCTATATTTGCCGCAATCATTTGCCAAGTCGGAATTCTTGTCGAATAGGAGTGTTGAAAATTTCTCCGAGAAAAACAAACTGACAGAGCGATGTTCACGCTGCTATTCTTCAATGAAAACGTTTCAATCGTTAGCGCATAGTTGAGTGCAATTAGCGTCAATATCTCATTGCAATTACTCAACGAATCGATAAAGAGAAACGAAAAATGCCATATTCCACTCGTTCAAGACCACTTACAGCAATATTTAAAAGGCATCCTCAGCGTTTTTATTAATGCATTTTTATGGCGAACGACATGCCCGACCTATTGTGTTTTGCATTTACCGAATGAACACCTGGCACATGTACAGATGCCGAGATAGCGGATGTTCGACCGCGAAAACGCAGTAAAATTTAGAACAATAGACTTGTAATTCACGCCTGGAATTCTTGACTATCGTCGGAAAGCTTTCTTGCGGTTTCTGGAGGACATCTGAACAGTTACCGCTATGCACTAATTAAGCCTTTTAATGAAAAATTATTTTTGTAATTTCACTATAGCTTAAAAATTCCTGCAAGTAGTGTTTTATTTGTTTTCAAAGAACGTAATTTACATTTGCATATCTGATCCGTACTTGGTGTCATGACATTATTAGAAGTCACCGCTTTCAACGCAATCGCACTAAAGAAGAAACATTTCGTGATCGTAGAAATTGTGGGCAATAGAATTATTCATTTCATTTCATTTTATTAAGCTTAGGGTGGGCTTCTAAAGTCCGGGCACTTGAGCTAGGTGCTCATTGTACCATCCTTATTGAGTCTCTTATTTCCACTCGAGCAGCTTGGTGTTCTCTATAAAGCCCAGTATCCTGCCCAGTGGAAACTTGAGAACCTTCGAGGGCTCCAATAGATCTCTCCCGAAATATTTCTGCCTGCGTACCTTCAATTTCTCACATGTGCAGATTACATGTAAACTCGTCTCCTCCTGTAATTCGAATCTTCTGCACCACGGTTCACTTACTCGACCTGTGTTGTATAGACGCTTTTTCAGTGAACAGTGCCCAGTTATCAGCCTACTAATGGTTTTAGCTTCTATCTTGCTGCGTCTGCGTTATCAGAGAATCTAGCACCCCCATCCCTCATTAGCGCTTTGGTATGGAGTTGACCTCCAGTCTACCTCCATTTCTTTGTACTTTCTTTATCTAACCAGGCCCAGATCTCCTTCCTGCGGACTCCTTAGTAATCCCACATACGGGCTCTGGACCAATGAAGTGTCTTTTAGAGCCCTCCTTGGCTAGTTCGTCGGCTATTACATTGCTTTTTATATCCTCATGTACCGGCACTCAAATCAGAGACACCGTGTAGTCTCGTGCCAGTCCATTGAGGGATTGTTTGCAGTCTCTAACTAGTTTTGACCTAGTTACGGAGTTCGATATTGCCTTGATGACAGCCTGGCTGCCAGTCATTATATTAATTTTTCTCCTCATGTAGCCCCCTTTTGCAATCATTTTTGCGCAGGCTTCAAGGGCGAATACCTCTGCCTGGAAGATCGTTGTATGCTTCCCCAGGCTTGTGGATATTATTTGATTAAGGCTTACCCACAAATACCGGCTCCTGTGCCCTGGTTGGATTTGGATCCGTCCGTGAACCAGTTATTAATAGCGGTGATCTCACAACGCGCCTAGTCTCTGTTCGGTATGGAGATTTTCACCTTTTCAGTGAAGATAATTTCGGGTGCCATGTTGTCCGTGGGCATTTGCAGCAATGGCCCGTCCAGCATCGTACCCGTAGTATAAGTGTGCCCTCCCACCCTAAAGTTGGGATGCCACAGGTTGTTGGCTTTCAGTCTAAGGATCGCATTTGTTGCCCCCGCTCTCACATAAAGTTCCAGTGGGGGAGGCCCACAATGGTCTCCAAAGAAGCGATCCTTGTGCTGTTAATTGCACCAGTGATTCTCAGCAATGCCTGTCTCTGGTCATCGGTTAGTAGCTTCACTGAATAGAGATTATTATTTTAAGATATATCAGGAGAAAATGTTGGAAATTTTCAACAATGAACGTAATAATGTTCTAAACAATTCCCTCCAGGCAAAAAATCATAAAAGAACACATATGAATTTACACTATTAAAATCTCTTGAGCATACACAGAGAAAAAGTATTCTTTGAATCAAAGCAATATTTTCTTTGCCGCTATTAAAAAGAACCATTTTCTTCAGTTGTTTTCTTTCGATTAAAACTATTAACTAAAAGAAATGATTCTTTTAAATAGGGACAAAGAAATATTTCTTTGATTTAAAGAATCCTTTTTATCTGTGTGTTAGTCTATTATTATACAACATTTCGCGTCTATTGTAAGAGAGGTCGATAGTCTGATAACTAGTAATCGCTAAAAGCCCCTACTAGGTTAAAATTAAGAGAATTAACAGTTTAATTTTTTACAGAAACTTATTCTGTAAAAAATTTCTGTATACTAAACTGTTCCATAGTACTATTAGATGTTTGCTTTCGTGGTTTAATTTTAATGGTTGTGAGATGTTGTCACATTGTGCGGTGAAATTCAGCGATATTTACTGTATATGATATAAAAACGAATATGCTGCCAAAGAGTTCGTTTCTGCAAAAAACTAGATGCTTCTAAATATTACAATTAGTAGCTGTTAAATAAATGGAGTGATGTTTGGCTTTTTGTATATCAGGATACTTATTTTGAAAATGCAAAATCTCCGCAATTTTTAATTTGCGGTATATTTGGGTTCTCACAATTTGGGTAAAGTGCAGTCAAACTTGGTATTATGTAATTTTGTAGTAGATTTAAATAATTTTCGAATTAACTATTCCTAAGTAAAAAGGCTCACAATTATTGAGGTAGCCACAATTTTGGCCCATACATTTACTTTTTGAGGGGATTGTGTACGACTTTCCATATTCCAGTGTGGGTTTTCTGGTGCCCAGCATCGACAATTTTGCGTGTTTATTGAACCATACAAACAAAATGTTGCTTCGTCGGGGGAAAAAAAAACTATGTTAAAAATTATGGATTGCCATCGCGTCTATCCATCTTTATTTTGCAAAATTCTAATCCGCGCACAGAGAAAAATTCGCATAGTAATATTTACACTTCACTGTTGGACGAAAATTGTAGTAAGAATTTTTACTATTGTACAAAATTTTAAAACAATGTCGCTGCAGTTTCATATACCACAGTTACAAAAAAAACAATAAAGTTGTTAGAAAATATACACAATCTTCTAGCAAATATTGTGAAATATTTTACAATATTTTAGAACTAGTAAAGATAATAAATGAAAAGTTATATACGAGAAGTTTTAGGCTGGGAAACTTTATAGCACTCGAACACTAGTCCACGCATCGAATTAATAATTAATTAGTTAATTATTTGCGGTGGTAATAGTGTACTTTGTAGCCAATATTTGTTAGTAAATAAAATCTTTTTTGGAATGTGGCTAAATTGATTTATTTATTAATTGGTCCTACATAATTAACATGTCCAAACGTTTCGACTACAATGTAGTCTTCATCAGTGGGGAAAGATAGAAACAGTAGATTAAATAAGTTGAGATGTTAAGTAGCAATGTGCAATAATAAGTTCATTAAAAACACAATTACGAGAAACGCACACTTCGCCTTTCCCTGGTACCCGATGCATTATCACTCTTTGGTTTTAAAATGTTTGTTATTGTTTTTTGTAATGTCGTAATTGCGTCAATGTTCAAAATCTGTTATGTATAATGTTGTACTGTTATAAAGTCACTCGTGAACCCTTTGCAAGATTTTATAAAAACAAAACAAAAGTATTTCTCTAATTAAAGTGAGGCATAGCCAATTTATGACCGCACCGGAAATTTATCCTCACCCACTACTTACCAATCTGTACAACTGGACCGAAGACGTTCACGTTATCTTCGAGCGAGCAATTCCATCGCATGTGCTGAAATTGATGTTTGCATTCTACCAGCGCTTGTTGCGCTCCTACGGCGACGACGTGCATGTGATCGTGATATAAGTGACACAGACGACTTTGTCCGGAGCTGAGACCCGGAAGAAACTCGCAACTGGGTGTCCGATCTGAATGCGTCAGGTCGTTCAGCATTCCCATCCGGCTGAAAGAAAAAAGAGAAATTAATGAATACATACCGTTCACTTTTCATTTAATATCTGCCTGTATGTTTCACTAATAAGCATGAACTATTTGATTTCGAACTAATTAGATGCGGAAAACAGAGTAGTTTTTAATAATATGGTTATATCATATGAAAATCATATACATGAATGTGTGTAGCTAGGTCGTTATTCTATGTATGGACATATAAGGGCGTAGTGGATGAGTGCGTATCTCCTTTAATGTGTAGCAAAGATTATCTAAAAGGAACTACTAATTGACAACGTATAAGAACGTTGCTAATCGTAATTTACACATATATTTCTTTTTGAAGTGAAGTCATTAAGATAAAGTTTTCTATTTCTAAAATAGTGATTTGTTCACTAATTGTAAGTAATCGGAAAAAGAACAAACATATACGGAATGTAGTAGGTAATATACATCATATACAAAATAACTACAAGACTTGGGAACCAGTAAGGTCAATTGCCCGGCCTTTTACTCAGAAAAAAAGGCTTTAATAAAATCATCAAATATTTGGAATGGCAGTATCACATTTCTGGAACACCAATATTTTTATGTTAAAAGTTTTAACAAAAAAAATTATTTACTTTTCATAGCTGTAGTATTAGATTTTAAAAAGTAATTAATAGGGGAATATACCAGGTGGATAACAAGCTTTCTATTGGTGCATTTTTATGCGTGGTTGTTTATTTGATTTGGAGTGAACTACACACATATGAGTTAAGCTTTTTGCCTAAGTGGTTAGTGTTTAGTGAGGTCATATTACCTGTACGTATCATATTTGTATATTTCCTTAATATTCGCATTCATTATTAAAGCAGTTATAGATATTAATGTACCATAGTTATTAGCAAATAGGGGATTTGAAGAACTGATAGAGAGCTATTTGACCGGGAGTATATTATTTAAGCATTCAAGTTAGTAAATTGCTTTTGTTGCTGCGTATAACATTTCATTCTCTCTTATGTGAAGAGAGAGTGAAATGTTATATGTTTCTGTAGAAAAACCCATTTGTTCAGGACAACAAAATGAGGGTTAAATGATCAAATAATTTCATTGAATTAACAAAATATTTGTTTGCCCATATTTAACTCAATATTAGGTAAACTTAAACCAAATTTAATATTGTCAAATAAATCGGTTTTTCAGTGAACACGCTGCATCTTCGCAATAACTGGTATTACTTCCATACATGTTTTTTCCTGGGGTGACATCTTCAATCAGTAACTCAATCTCTGAAACCTGTTTCACATATACACGTACGCTAAAAGTGTCTATAGTATTATGTATGCTATATTTTAGATGGTGTTGAAAATAACAAGACTAATAGTAATTATAATATCTTAGTGTTATTTTTAAAGTACAACTGCTTTCCGTGGAATGATGTGGGACATCATTCGAACAAGTATCTTGGTGCTCAATTGGGAGCAAATATATAAATAGAATAACAAAGAAACGATTGAAAATGCAGGTCTATTGCAATTACAAAAAAAATCTTCAATAATCGCCTTTAATAGTTACTTCTTTCGTATTTTGTTGTCCAAATTTTTGTTCGAAGTTATGCTATCTATACTGCCGATTTCATAATAATAAATAGCTCAGTTATCACGAAGAAGCTGCCACATCTATGGACTGTTTTATAATTTGATATAAGGGTTATCCTAAACAAATAAAAAATATTGTTAACACATAAGACGAATGCAAAATAAACAGAAATTATAGCTAAATTCATACATAACTGTATTTAAAATAAATAAAAATTATTGTCAAATTGATTTCTTATTTGATGTAACTCTTAGTATCAGGTTTTTTTTTTTTAGAATTAATAGTAATTCGAGTAAGGGAGAAAGTAAGGAAATGTTGATTTCCTGAGAATTTTCAACAAAAAATTATTATTTGATCTGAATACATTCTGTTTTTATCCCATATTTCAATATAAAATATATTTGATCTTAACATGTATTTATATTTAATTTCAGTAAAAAAATCTCAGTGCCGATGTTTATTTTGGGTTTGCATCACCGTTTACAAGATTAAAAAAGGAATACCCTGAAGAGTGTTACTCACCACTCATAATTGTAGAACTCATCAAATGATGTATTGCTGCTATCCGTTCTTTATGGCAACTTTTTGTAGTAGTTTTCACATATAGCGATATATCTACAGAAAACCGTTTCTTTTTTTCTACTGTTTCGTATGTTATATTACAGTTTGAAATATTTTACCCCTATTGGCGATACACACTGAAAAATATCTCTCTAAACTACGGTATAGCTAAATATGTATACCATACACATACACGTTGATACACTTTTCACACATTTACCTATAATATATAGGAAACAATAATTAATGCATATATAGCCCCCTATTTTTCGACCATTAAAAAGGAAAATTGTTTCTTAAACGAGCGAGTACAAATTAGAACTTCTTATTGATATCCAAATAACAAATTGTTGAACGTTGCATAAACCGGCTCTATTGCTTTTCAATTCACAAACTTAGTTTTTATAAAATTATTGCGAAATATTTATTACTTTAAAAGCACAATATAAATAAGAATACGTCGCTTTGACGAGAGTAGTGAATTTATCGGCCGAGATTTTCGACATTCTTTAAGATTTAAGTATTGCTCACTCTGAAGTCAATAAACAAATTCTCAAACTTGTCGAATGTTCTTAGAAAAATGATGGGTAGTATTAGTACAAAAAAGTGTATAGGTTCCATGACAATCCAGTAATAACTATATCCGCCGACATTTTCGACATCCTTGAAGACTCACGTAGTGATGGGGTGGTGATACCTCGTGATACAGCGCTTCACTCGAGTGCGCCAAATTGCATTTTGTTGCCGAAATAGAATAATTCATGCTATCTCCCTTTGCGAATAGTTCCGACCTGCGATGCCTTGACTATAGGTCGACTGTTTGATCTGTATAGTGCTTCGGATGGAGTTGAAATTGAAAGTCCTTTTTGGTCTGAAACATCGTTTGCTTTCGATGTTTTTAAATCCCGTGGGCCCTTGAGACTGAGTCAAAACAGTTTTCGTTTCAGGTAAAGTACTTTTTTCGTTGGTAATATGTCAAAATGTTACTAAGAAATGTTGTTTAGAATATACTGAACGGTTAGTTTGTGGTGATATTAACTTAATGAAAACGAGGTAATTCATGTAGCAAGACGTTTCGATAATGTATTTGTCTTTTCCTATTTGCTAAAAACTTAATGTTGTTCCATAGTTATAATTATTAAGTTACAATTTTTATTTTTAAAAAATTATGCTAAATAACAGCATTGTTATTTTTGCCAAAATAATACAATTTAAATTTTTATTTTAAATAACATTACAAACAATTGTTTGTTAAAAATCAAAAATTGTTGTTTAGAATGAAAAGCCATGACGGTATGCAAATTTTCAGTCATCAACTTAATTAAATTAAATTAAACTTAACTCAAAGGCACAGTTTGTCAATTTTCATTTCAGGAAATTCGGGATTGGTTAACGCAAAAAGTTATAGAGTTACGCAAATTGTTAGACTACTGATGGGCCTACTTTGATAATAATGATGAAGTTAATAATAGCCGGAAAAGCTAATCATGATTAACAAAGTACGCCAATCAGTATGAAAATTTACATAAGTCTATAACTTAAACTGTGAACACAAGTAGTACTTTACCTGAAACGAAAGTGACAAACAATGGATTTTATCAAAGTAGGCCGATGACTGAAAATTTACAGGCCGTCATAACTTTCATTTCGAACATTTTGGCATACTGTGAATGGAAAAAGTACTTTACCAGAAACGAAAACATTTTTGATACAGCTACAGCCGCTAGTTTTCAAAAACTTGAAAGCAAACTATAAATAAGTTTCAGACGAAGCAGAAGTGATTTTCTAAATATTAAATTCCAATTCAATTTTTTTTTGTCTATTATACCTATCGTCAACTCCATCCGTGGACATATTGTATATTCGTAAAAATATACTTTGTGACATAGAAATCATACACCAAGAAGGGGTAAGATTTTTTTGCCCAAACTTGGCATACACGTTTAATTATTACGTTATTGATTAAAATTTCAAAAATTGATCAGGTAATAATCTAAGCTCTGATTATTACATTCTGTCTACTACAACATCGTATGAACTCAAAAGAATGCATCACATAGCTTAAGGAAAAGGATTCTTTTTTCCCCTGAACAGTTATTTACTCGAAAACCATGAAAAGGACAAAGTTTAGACTTTCTGAGATTTAATATCATCTGTAGATATATAAAGCTACATCAGAAAAAAAATATTAGCCAAATCTATGCGAGGGACGATTTTATTAGCTTGTCCGGCTAGTCATTCAAAAAAAATAATTGCGAATATGTCAGGTTCATTATACAGGTATTTACTCAAATAAAAGTGCATGTGCCGACAAGGTCGCTGTACAGTTATTATTTTTCTGTTGACATATAATTCTTAGCTTCTCGCACTATTTTGTTTTACTGCATTGGGTCAAGTTATAATTAATATTGAAAGCTTAGGTGAAAGGAACCTGAGAAATTTTACAAGCCCGAAAAGAACAACATTGCGTAATCGCAGATTGCTGCTTTACATGGTAGAAACCAAAGAGATGTATAATATATGTAAATGAGCGAAATTTTTTGATTAGAATTCGTCACAAATAACCGTGTTAGATAAACATCTATATAAATTTCGTAATTAAGCCCCAATAAACATCCATCTATAAGAAGCCTAAGATACATTTTATTATGTAAATATTTAGTAACATATTTTTCGTTAACGTTTCACAACCATAGAATAAATTCTAACATGTATCTAATTATTATTTTTTACTGAGTTTTTTATGATGTTTCATATAAAGTATGATTAACAAATTGAAGTGTAAAATTGGGCTTCCCGAGAGGTCATTTGACTAACATTTCAGAAATGTTCGTAACATTTTTGTAGTTCATATTTTTGTGTTTACATATGTATAACTGAATTAAATAACAAATACTTCAAATACACATACCTAAATACAAATATGTTGGGTATTGCTACACATAGATATCTGTATTTACATTTACATTTAGCTGCTTACACTATATTCGGTATTTTTCGTTCCTATCTGAGCCAAAGTGCAGTATTTCATTTAATTTCATGTAGAGCAAAAACTTTCGATTTTTCTTTTTCGATCAGAGTCGATCCGGAGTGCGTGGTGCTTAATATAAGTCATGTTGTTGTTGTTTTAAGCGGATATGGACAGTTCCGTCAATGTATTTTCACTAGCTCACGCTTCCTCTTTGACAAGTTGGAAAGTACCAACCCAAACGTTCTGAAATTGGCATCATCTTTAAGGAGATGAATAAAAAGAAAACATAAACGGCTAAATTATCTTTCAAGGTTGGCTTTTAGAATAGGGCGGCTTTTATATTCCTTTTCCTGAGAAACGAATGAATATTTTTAAACGATTTTTGTTATTTTTTATTATAAAGAGTTGAATGAATTATGTTTTATGACAAAAGGAAAATTGGAAATATTTATGTACCACATACGCAGCGCGCCGTACTCAGCGAGAGAGTAGGGAGCGGAGTACGGCAGTGAACAACAGGTGACAAGGGAAGAAGTACGCTCGCTTGCTGTCGTGAGAGCCTTTTGTTTGTTTGTGTATGAATACATCCAGTTATTTAACAAATATATATTTTGTTATCGATACGAGTTGGGATTTTATTTATTGCGGAATCCTTTTTCCAACCTACATAGCAGCGGCAGGATAGAAGGACCACCGGAACATAAGGAAACCACCATGAGGTCAGTTATCTATTATTTTTCTGGAGTCTTCCAAAATGGCCGCGCGAAGATACGCTAGGATCAGAATTAATGTTTATTTATTTGTGCACGTAAATTTGATGTACAGAGCGTACAATAATGATCAGGTCGATCAGAATTAATGTTTTATTTATTTGTGCACGTATTTTGATGTACAAGCGTACAATAATGATCAGTCGATCAGAATTAATGTTTTATTTATTTGTGCACGTAAATTTGATGTACAGAGCGTACAATAATGATCAGGTCGATCAGAATTAATGTTTTATTTATTTGTGCACGTAAATTTGATGTACAGAGCGTACAATAATGATCAGGTCGATCAGAATTAATGTTTTATTTATTTGTGCACGTAATTTGATGTACAGAGCGTACAATAATGATCAGGTCGATCAGAATTAATGTTTTATTTATTTGTGCACGTAATTTGATGTACAGAGCGTACAATAATGATCAGGTCGATCAGGAATTAATGTTTTTTTATTTGTGCACGTAAATTTGATGTACAGAGCGTACAATAATGATCAGGTCGATCAGAATTAATGTTTAAGAAAAAAAAATGAATGAGGTTTAGTTATCCTGCTCTACACAGGAAGTGTCTTGAAATTATTGGCTTGACTATGACTGGCGGTCGTTTAGTCACTGTTGTTTTCTGTTAACAGCAGACGCATGGAGGAACCCCGAGGTAGGAAGGACCGACCACGACATAAACGGCGTTCGGAGGATCGAAGTCACTCTCGTAAATCTCCGGAATGCGAAAGCCCCAACGCCAGAATAGCCGCTTTGGAGGACCTCGTACGTTCGCTGGTGAGGGACAAGTCGGAATCGAACAGCGACCGTAGTGAGATGGGCGTAGGCGTACGTTATAATCAGATAAAGCCGGATTGCATTCCGTTGTTCGAGCCGGGAAGCGAGGATTTGTCAGCAGAAAAATGGCTCCGGAAAATCGATCAGATGGCTGGAATAAACGGCTGGGACGAAAAAGTGACGATCTGGACCATGCAAGGTCGCCTTACTGGCCTAGCACTAGATTGGTACCATAGTTTGGAAGAATACGACCTCTCGTGGCCAGAGTGGAAGGAACTGATTCTGAAATCTTTTCCAAATAAACAAGACCATGCTTCCAAGCTGAGGGCACTCTTGGCCAGGAAAAAACTGAGGTCAGAGTCGTGGGATCGATATTATTTCCGGAAGATGGAGATGATCCGGGGATGCGAGATATCCGGTGCCAATGCGGTTTCGTGTATCATTGACGGCATTGACGATGCCCACATAAGGACGGGAGCATTGGCCGGAAGATATACAACACCTGAAGCACTTTATGCAGATTTTCTAACGACTCTGCCAAGCACTAACGATGCTGACCCTCTGGACAAACGGCACGTTTGGCCTGGCAGATCGGAGACTAAAGCTAGACCACACCCATACAGACGAAACTTAAGAGAGGAGCGATCGGAGAAGCCATCGAGCAAAAGGCATCTTAAGTGCTTCAACTGTGAAAAACCCGGACATTTCGCCAATCAGTGCAGGAAACCCACAAAAAGATGTTCAAATTGCCAGAAACACGGACATGATGCTGCAAATTGCAAAGGTAGATCGACGACCAACGTCCTTGTCACGAATTCTGGAGGAAGGGAGTCGTCGGCAAGGGGATATTACATAGAATGTAAAGTAAACAGCAAAAAGGTAATGGGGCTTCTTGACACCGGATGTGCTGCCGTCATTATACGCGAGGACGAGGCTAAGAGTGCCGGCTTAACATGGCGCCCGACAGATGCAGTAATCTGTGGGTATAATCACGTGACCGTTAAGGCTTTGGGTACTCTATCAGCCACCCTTGGAATAGATCAGGTCGAGGCCGTTGTTGAATTTCTTGTAGTACCGACAAAAGTGCAGGCTGTCCCCCTATTGGTAGGCCGAAGTTTCTTGAATATGGAGGGTATGGTTATGGAAGTCCGTAACCGGAACATTTCTTTGACCAGACAAACAGGGAACTTCGACCGGAAGCTTCTGGATTGTCTGGAGCTTGAGAGAACACACAACTCTATTCCCTTACGCAGTACATCAGATACTCTTATACCCAGCCACGAAGTCTGTTTCGTTCAGGTTGAATGTAATGGGTACGTTGGTGAAATATATGTTGAACACTCCAACGTACGAAGCCAGGACGGGAACACTATGTCAAACGTTGCCTCACTAGTTCCAACAGGGCACTGGTCCAAGTAGTGAACCCTTCTGGAAAAGCAGTCAACTACAAACGTGGTCAAGTAGTTGCAAGAGGGCTCCCAACGGAAGAAGTATTTGCAGCTTCGCATAGCACAACCTTAGTGGAAGCGCATCACGTTGCGTTGTTTGCACCGTTTAGCGAAGAGGACGTTATTAGGTTAATTGGGGAGAGCCTAAGCAAGGAAGACAGTTCGCGACTATTACGTCTGCTGAATGATTATCGACACTGTTTCGCCATCGACACAGCCGAATTGGGCAAATGTGGGATTTCGAAGATGCGGATCGACCTGAACGATGAAAAACCGGTCACCTATAGACCTTACAGACTGGCAATTAGAGAGCGAGAAGAAGTGCGAAATATAATATCGGACTTATTAGAACATGATATCATCCAAGAATCAAACTCCCCCTACTCGAGCCCGATTGTGTTGGTAAAGAAGAAGACTGGCGAAACCAGGATGTGCGTAGATTACAGAGGTGTGAACCTAAAGACCATTAAAGATCGGTACCCGATGCCGAGAGTAGACGAACATGTGGACAGATTGAAAGGATGTAAATACTTCACAACCCTGGATTTGGCGTCGGGATACCACCAGATCGAACTCTCGCCGGAATCTATACCAAAGACCGCATTTGTTACCCCCGACGGGCAGTATGAATACAAGAGAATGCCTTTTGGACTCGTTAACGCCCCTGCGGTGTTCCAGAGAGTAATAAACACTGCACTAGGGAATCTCAGATTCACGAAGGCGGTAGCTTATTTAGACGACATTCTAGTACCATGCCGTGACGTAAATGAGGGATTGTGTGCTTTAAGGGGTATATTAGAGGCCCTAGGAAAAGCGGGATTAACCCTCCGTTTATCGAAGTGCCAGTTCTTTAAAACTAACATTGAGTATCTGGGGCATGAGATTAGTCATGATGGCATCCGCCCGGGGCGTAGGAAGATTGAAGCGGTCAAGGATTTTCCCAGACCGCAGGATGTACGTCAAATTCGTCAATTCCTAGGTTTAGCGAGCTATTTTAGAAGATACGTACGACAGTTTTCACTAATAGCCCGTCCACTGACACTACTGACCAGAAAGGTAACGCATACAAGTGGGACCAGGAAACGGAAGGGCATTCGAAAGGATTAAGGGCATACTGACGTCTAGACCCTGCTAGCGGTCTACGATAGTTCAGCTGCAACGAGGTGCACACGGATGCCTCAAAGATGGGGATTGGAGGCGTGCTGCTGCAAACGCAAAGCGATGCCTCACTACGGCCCGTGATGTATTTTAGTAGGCAGACCACGAAAGAGGAGCAACGCTATCACTCCTACGAACTGGAGACGCTTGCCGTCGTCAACACCTTGAAGCACTTTCGCGTGTACCTAGTTGGTATCGGCTTTAAGGTGGTCACAGATTGTAACGCGTTGCGAACGACATTAACAAAGAGGGATTTAATACCAAGGATCGGTAGGTGGTGGCTACTCACCCAGGAATTTGACTTCACGATCGAATATCGGCCTGGGCATAAGATGGCTCATGCAGATGCCTTAAGCCGAAACCCAGTCGGCCAACCGAGCGCATTTGACGAGATCGATGCCCTGGTCGTAAATAGCGGGAGTGATGATTGGGTTCTAGCAGCGCAGTTGCAAGATAGCCGGTGCAAATACTTGCATGAAAGATTATCCACGGACCCGGTGGATACGGAAGACCGAGCAATTCATTGCGGATACGAGCTGGTTAGAAGTCGAGTTTACCGCAAAACTCCAAACGGGAGACGATGGATGGTACCCAGGAGTGCACGGCGACAAATCGTGATGTTCCACCACGACGGTAAGGGGCATCTAGGAACCGAGAAGACTCTGGCCTCCATCGCGGAGAACTACTGGTTCCCATCAATGAGACGGTACGTCTGCAGGTACGTAAAGGGTTGCCTTGGATGCCAATACAATAAAGAGCCGGCTGGTAAAAAAGAAGGATACCTTCACCCCATACCAAAGGTGGCCATCCCCATGCACACAGTACACGTGGACCACCTTGGGCCTTTTGTCCAGAGCAAGAGGAGAAATAGCTACCTGATTGTGGTGGTGGACGCATTCACGAAGTTTGTTTTCTTGAAGGCAGTTCAGAGCACTAAGACAGCCCCGTTGATCAATGCGTTGAGGAAGATATTCGAACTCTTTGGGACACCCCAGAGAGTCATTTGCGACAGAGGTTCCTGCCAGACGAGCAAGGCGTTCCGGGATTTTACCGCTAGTATAGGCGTTAAAGTTGTTTTCAACGCGACCGCTACGCCCCGTGCAAATGGGCAGGTGGAACGATACAACCGCACCATTCTGAGCAGCCTAGCAGCTACGACGCCCGAGGAGGCGATGTGGGATTTGGACATCCCTAAGATCCAATGGGGTCTTAATTCCACGGTTAATGCGGCCACGGGCAAGACACCGTATGAACTTTTCCTGGGCTACAAACCTAGGGGCATGGCAGATGCTTTTCTGCGGACCGAATTGGAGTCGAGCAAGAACCTGTCGAGATCAATGCCGTTAGGCGTGTTGCTGCGGACAGGATCTCTATACACAGTCCCAGAACAAGAGAAGGTACGACCTGAAGAGGAAGGAGGCCCGACGGTACAGTCCGGGGAACAGGTCCTGCTCCGGAAAGGTTGCGCCGGCAATGAGGGCAAGAGTAGGAAGCTCTGCCTAAATATAAGGGCCATTCAAGTTAGCAGAGTACTGGGTAACGAACGCTATGAGGTAACAGATTTGCCAGGATCTAACAGATCCGCCCGCAAGTATATTGGGGTCAGTGCCGCAGATCAAATGAAACCCTTCATCGTGTGCCAGAAGAGATAATGAAGACGATCCGTCTCGGACGACGCTGGCGGCTCCCTAGCTGTTCCTCGAGGACGAGGAATTGAGTAGCATGGCCGAATGTACCACATACGCAGCGCGCCGTACTCAGCGAGAGACTAGGGAGCGGGGTACGGCAGTGAACAACAGGTGACAAGGGAAGAAGTACGCTCGCTTGCTGTCGTGAGAGCCTTTTGTTTGTTTGTGTATGAATACATCCAGTTATTTAACAAATATATATTTTGTTATCGATACGAGTTGGGATTTTATTTATTGCGGAATCCTTTTTCCAACCTACATTTATACAGATAATTGTTTTTTTCTCGGGCTCTGGGTATGTTTTTCAAACAACCTTTTTGGAGAACATTCTTTTATTATCAGCTGGATTCCTTCAGTGGTCTTTAAGAAAAAAGAATATGAATGGGTTCAGTGAGGGAGCGTTCCCTTGGGGTTTTTCGTGCTTTAACCACAAGTTAATAATTTTTCCAATTTCTAATTTTTATTGCTGCAATTAATGCAGCATTACATTTTTTGGATCTTCATTTTCATATAGTTAAAATCACGTATGTATTAAATATTTAAATTGCATAACTAGTTGCATGTATGTCAACAAATAGATTTTAATTTAATCCAGTTTGTATTTTTTTTTTGCAAAATTTATGAAAAGATTGGTTAAGAGGTAAGCAGTAACATCATTTCTAACCATATTAGAAAACAAAATAAGCTAAAAAGAATCTATAATATTAATACTAAGAGCAGACAAAGAAAATCTTAAAGTACAACAAGGATCTAATTATCACTCGATCTGAGGAAACATATAATTATATTATAAGTACTAAAGGTTTCAATACACGCCTTCACTTAACCAGAGATTGTTGATGACTTGATGTACAAGAAAGATTAGTAATTACATCGAAAAAAAAAATGCATTCAAAACGCTATATAAGCTAAAATCTTTTAAAATAACTCAAAAAACTACCTCTTCAACCTCTGAGAATATATTACAAAAAAATCATAAAGAAATCAAACCTTTAGATTGCCGCACATACCAATTATCAATTTTTCCCCAGTGACCAACTATATTTATTTCATATTTTATAAATATTCAAAAAATATTAAATCTTTCTTGAATATTGGTTATATTAATATAATATGCATAAAATATATTATAGAAAATTATATTAGAAAAACATTAAAAAAATGTCATGTAGCATTAATAATATTTTATTGCAAATGTTTTCTCAATATATTTTTCATAATCTGCAAGAATATTTGCTTTGTATTTCCGTAAATATTTATTCATATAAAAAAAAGATTGAATTTTTTGCTTCTGTACATTTGGTGCGTAGGA
Organism: Protaetia brevitarsis; assembly: GCA_004143645.1. Taxonomy (NCBI): domain Eukaryota; kingdom Metazoa; phylum Arthropoda; class Insecta; order Coleoptera; family Scarabaeidae; genus Protaetia; species Protaetia brevitarsis. Next base: position 2,205,820 of record RXPK01000216.1, read on the forward strand.
TGAATAATATAAAATGGGTAAAATATGCATACATATTAAGTAGGTATGTACTATCTAAAATGATAGTTTAAAGATTAAATAGATAATATATATCTAATATGATTTAATTAGTATCTAAGTGAGCGCTGTAACTTTTCTATTAATATATCTGCGTTTTGTATTATATTATTGTAATATTTGTAAGTGCGAACGTCAACACAACACTCTATTCATTACGTGCGGGTGTTATATGATTTAGTATTGTTTATGCGTCTATGGATTAGTACATAGAATGCATACGCGCACGTGCGTATCATCAACGTTTTCATTCGTTTGTCCGTTACATGTTATAGTTATAATAGTATACGATTAGGCAGATTAAAGTTAACTGTGTAATTAATTGTTGCGAGGTGTGTTTAGTTTTTGTGGACTACGAGGTAAGCAAACTTTGAACATGTCATGGCATTTATAAGATAATTGGAATGCTCAATATCGCTATGTACAGAAATCGTTTAATAATATAATTGTAGGAATTTTATGCATCATATATGTACTGCATCTACCAGATAAATTGCTAGTTGATTTGCTTAAGAGATTCATCTCGTAGATAGCGTCATAACTTAATAGAGGTTAAGAATACGTTGTGTTGTTTTATTGTTTGTACGTAGAATGTTTTCAAATATTATGAAATAAAGTAAAAATAATATCGTAAGTATTAGAATGTAGCTACCACTCCAATTATTGTAAATGCTCCAAATGTATTAGTAGGTGTTGATAATGTTGTACGATGTTATTTCATGGTATGATCTAATACAATTGCATTGTTTTAGAGGCCACAAGGAAACGCCATGAGAGCGCCACTACCGAAGATATGAAAAAAGCCATAGGGTTGTACCTGGCACCAGCCAAGGCTAGACTTAAAAATGAGTATTTTTCATTTTTATTGGCTTATTCAAATAAAATGATAATATGAAAATAAATACGTTTGTTTTTTATTTAGAACACTTCAATTAAAAATGGTGATTAATTTGATAAACCTTCAGTATGCCTTAAAAGATGCCAGAATTATTGATTATTGACTTGTATGGTGAGTGTGAAGAAACAAGTTCTTGCCTTTTAGACAACTCTATGTATGTTTCAACTTTTCGTTATTGACGTTATACATTCTAAATAACCAAGAACAATTTTACTTCATTTTGACAAATGAAATAGATTGCATAAAAAATCTCAATTTTCATATAAATATTTACAAATATTTTATTATATTTAGAAAAAAATATGAAAAAAAATATTCAAAAACCTCGCACGAAAAATATTTATAAAATATATTTTTAAAAATATCTATGTAATATTTCTGGCTGTTAGGGTTTTTACAAAAAATTTAAATTGTTTAAAAGGCACTCATTGGAAATTGTTAATAGAATCAGAGACTATCCGATAACTATACTAATGTATCATTAAACGTATAATCCATTTTTACAAACATACCCGAAGATATAGAAATTATTAGAAATTAAAAACAAATGAAACATTTTTCTAGAAAGAATAGAGATGGTGTTGGATTCAATCTACTTTAAACACAAAGATATATTCTACAAACTTTTAGAACATCTATGGGGAATCAACTTAGTCCCATATTGGCAAACCTTGTTATGAATGTAGCTTCATTATATGGCCGTGAATAATACTGACATACCTCCCATTTTCACTGTTACGTATGTAGATGAGTCATTTTTGATTATACTAAGTAATAAAAAATAAATAAATAAAAAATATACTTAAACTTAATAGTTACCCAGTTCATCTTATTAATGAAGTAATTTACTTTTATTCGAAAACAACCCCCAATAATGAAACATTTATTAGAAGAAAATGATAAAGGGTATTCTACACTTATGGTAACTACAGCACTAAGGACATTAATAGCAGTATTATCCGAGTCTTCAATGTTATATTTTTGGTCTTTGTCGCTTGAATGAACCAATATTAATAAGATTTTCTTTTAGTCTTGCAAAAATATTTTTATGCGACTGTTTTCTATCTGGAAAACGGTTAAAGTATATTTCAGCCGCCGCATTAGCATTATTATTATGCTGAATAAAGTACTCTAGCATATCATACTTTTTGTAATTTTCATACGCCATCTCAAATAAATGTTTACGATAGTGACTAAAGTGCAATGAAGTGCAGTAAAATGAATGTATGACGTATTGGTGTGTTAGATATATATTAAACTATATATAGAGATATGACGAAAAAAAAATACAAGTCAACTACCTAATAATTTGTAAATAATCCGTACAATACCAAATCTTAAAAAGAATCAAGCAGCGTATTCCTCATAAACAACCATATAAAATATATCTGAACATATTTCCTCTAGGTATATGTATATATTATTAGGCATTAGACATATAACGGTTGAAAGAAAATTGCTGATTTTAAAAAACGCCTGATATATCGGGAACTAAATAAGTTAGCTTCAATCTGTTTGGATTACTAAGCCAAACTCAAAAAAGGAGACCGCAAGCTTCTGCTTACTTTTCTTATATCTATTACCGTTTGGTTGCTGTACTGCTTGTTAATTAACTTAATTTTAAATACTAACATAATTTTAACTTACTTACTTCAAGAGAACGTAAAAATAAAATATAAGTTTATACTAGCTCAAAAATTGAAGTTTTATTCCTAATTAATCAATCAAGAGAGAAAAAATCATTTCAGTTTAATAGAATACTTTGAGAAAAATTTTAATTTTAAATTAAATAAGTTAAAGTATTTGATTTGTTGCAGTTACAGTAAGTTTTCCACACCAACAAAATTCTAAATGTTTAAGGACTCAAATTTTTAACAGCAACCGACAACTTATTGGGCGAAAAGAGTCTTTGCAGTCATCTCTCGAACTCAGACTCGTTAACACCTGTATAGCTAGCTTGAACTAAAAATTGTGTGGGCTGTCCAGAGTGATCTCAGACAACCATGCCGTAAATCAAATGAGACTGTACATAAGCATAATAAGCTGAGGAATACACATAGGAATGAAAGTTTTTAAATTGCAAATCAAAAAAGTTGCCGACTAGATGGGTCTCGAGATGCCTTCAACATTCAATATTCCTGCATCTAAGGAAACTCCAAGAAAAGTCACTGGATCATAAAAGCTCGTCATCACCACAAGATGAAAGTCAACGACTGCGTCTTCCGTCTATTTAAAATTGGCTCATTGGTCAGGCACCAACCGACTACATCTGACACTCAACTGTACCTTCCTCAGCCTCAAGTCCGAAATAATAATATAAGACTTCCAACCCACCAAATTCAACAGCATATAGTATAAAATCAATATTGGGATCACAAGCAGAGATATCATTAATAAAAATTACAAAAGTGATTGGTGGGCAAAGGTCCCAAGAGAGAACCTCGTGGTGCACCAATGTTAACCCTGCGAAAATTTGACCACACGATCCACACCAACACATTGTGCCCTGTTGGTAAAATAAGAATCAATCAAGGGCACAACCTGACGAGAGAAAACATGAAACTTCAATTTTTGCAACAAGACTGCAAGGGAGACAGTCGAACGCCCTGGGGAGGTCGCCAAAAACAGCGCGCATTCACTTCCTAGTCTCAACCACTTATTTTTATGTGCATCGTATCTGATAAATACTTAAAATGCTCCATTAAGACATATACTAATCTCTAAATAACTTTCTAATGAAAACGTTTAGGAAATCACAGTAATGGATACATATACACATATAGCAACTGCGATAAATTTCTTATGACACGTGTTAAAATCGAAGTGAGGACACAATCAGGTAGCACTTTCATTTCTAATATTGACAATCGCCGCTTAGCTTTAATTATAGTCTGGTATAAATAGCAAATCAACAACTTTGGCTTCCGAGCACCAGTTTTGACATTTCCGTCATCCATACATATGCATATACTCATTAATATATGTATGTATATAAACATGTATGCGTTCCTTCGTATATCTGCGGGCGGTAGTTTTCTGAGTTATGTCTCTATTCAACTTACCAAGCAACGGCTTTTGCGTATTTGGAAATGATAGTTAATAAATAACCCACAAGTTATTAATTTTTTTCTAATCGTATAAGAAACTGTATTATATGTATATGATTAAACTATTTCCATAGTAATTATTCTTTCGAATAGATAAATGTTTGTTCAGTGTAATTAACCGAGACTGAACTTGGATGTTTTCAATTTTTGCCCAAGTCCCATAATTTATAGGAAATTAGTGAATATATTTAAGAGGTAACGTATACTCTGTTTTTTAATTCGAAGGAGTAATTTAAAATTTTACCGCAAAAAAATAGTGTTGTGATTGGCTGTTCGTAAACTACGATTACATAGGGGAAATATAAACCTAATCAGTCGCCATATTTTTATAACAGCTGAACGTTGAGCGTTTGTGTTGTAACCGTATTCGATTGTTTGCAAATTGTTTATTTTTCGCTTCTTCTTTATCAAGTTTCTAAAATAAAACTGCTCTTTTGAGAACTAATTGAGTGCACCTACTGCTTGCATTTTTAAACGTCCCGTTTGACTATGAATGAAGAACCAAGTACGAATGGGATTGCAATCACTTCCCCACGAAAGAGAAAATCTTTGGGTTTGGGACACTTGCCTGTAGCAGTGTTGCCAACATATCAAAATTTAATCCGCTAGATGGCGCTTGAAATTCCGCCAGATTTGAAAAAAATCCGTCAAATATTTAAACCAGTTTGAGCTCCATTCCTATAAACTTTTGTGTGTATTATGAATTTCTCATGTCAATTGGAAAAAAAGATCGTTTGGAAAACACAAGCACTTAATTTTTGATATACTTAAAATGAATATGGCAGTAGTTCCAAATGAAACTTTCTGATTTGGTGATTTATATATGTACACATTAACGGAAACAACATGTTTCCCTGATTTCAATTCTTGAATTTAGTTGAGTTGATTTTAGGCAAAATAGGCGCTAAATTAAAATGAATTCGAACGAACTTTGATCGACTTGCAAGTGCATTCAACATTGGTTTGTTGTTATTAGTTATTAGTCACTGCAAAGAGTTTACCAGTGTCTTAAATCATTATATGACGATGTTAAATGTTACAATCCATATCAAAATTTTGGTATAAATACGAAAATAAGGTATTATTACTAAAATCCACTAGAAATATAATTAATAATTTTCCGCTAAAAATCCGCTAGCAGTTAAACGTGCAATTCTACCGCCAAGCAATATTAATTAAGCTAGAACTAGCGGGAAACCCGCTAAATTGGCAACACTGGCCTGTAGCCGAAAAGCATGCTATAGTGTGTATGTACATAATCTACAAGCGACTTATCATCGGTATACCAAAAATAAATATTACAACAATAGTAGCTAACATATCGGAAAGTATACGTTAGAGTACATATTATATATGCAGATGTTTTATTAAAAGGAATCTTTTTTAGGAATTGCAAAGTAGCAATTATGATGAAACGAACAAAAATGCAGTGGGACAAATCTTTCACAATTTCTCTTACAAGAATGAATTACCCACCTTAAATAAAATTCTGATTGAAATTAAGCAGCGTGAAAATCTGCCACATATGAATCGCACATTATATAAATTCATGAAAATGATTAATTTTAAGTAAGTCCATTGATAATAGTGGTAACAATTATGATATATTAATATGTTTATATATCATTGCTATAGGTACATGAAAAGAAACCGAAAATCTGTGTTGATGGAGCGTGATGACATGATTAGATGAAGAATGAAATATTTAACGCAGATAAGGGAATATAGAGAGCAAAATCGACCTATACAGGTGCTTGACGACGAACTGCATCGATCGATATATAACAGAGTATACATTAAAAAATTCTGAAAATTTCGCAGTACCTATATTAAAGCCGCCTGCGCTATTGAACTAAAATATTTTTAATAATCTAGCGCATCCGGTTGTGCCGGAAGTGGCTATCAACTTTGTTATTTTAAATGGAATACCCTATATATTATTAGATTTTTTAAATTCCTCGTTCAAATATAAAGTAAGTTTGTTAAAACAACTATGTTTTTATTTGCAACTATATTTGAAATATTTGCATATTTTTAAATTTTTTGACAGATGGATGAGTGCATCTGAACTTCTATAACTGCAAAGCTATTTAACTTGGAAAATTGGAAATTTGTAGAAGTGTTGACCGTATAGGGTAGTATCCGAAACCGAATGAATTTTTCGAAAACATTATATAGCGTGTCCGAAAATTACAGTTAAACTTTCGAATTGAAAAAGTGTCAAAACTTTTTTTTTTAAATACAACTACCGACTTTTCTTTTTCTCATCAAACTGTCCTTATAAAAGTTCCATTTAAAATAACAAAGTTAATAGCCACTTCCGGTACAACCGGGTGCACAGTATTATTAGAAATATTTTGGTTCAATAGCGGTCGGTTTTAGTATACTGCAAAATTTTCAGAATTTTCCAATGTATACTCTTTCATATATCTTTCGATGCAGTTCGTCGTGAGACACCTATATACTATTGTTTACTGCTAGTATTGCGAGCTCCCGACAAGCTTTTAGGTGTAACCAGAGGCTTTCGGAATCCTGTGGGAAAAGGCAGACGATTAATTATTTTACATATAGGATCTGAGCTTGGTTTTGCAGTAGGTGGTTTACTAGTTTTCGAAGTTAAAAAAAGCAATGAAATAAATGAAATGGCTAAACGTCACAACAAAATTGTATTGCGTTTATCACCTTATGATTATAAGTTAAACCCGATCGTGTTAGGTGGACTCAGATTAATGGGAAAGTGGCAACAAAAAATCAAACTTTCAATTTAGCTGATGTTAAAAGCCACTAATTATAAGCTATTGAAAATATTTCCTGCCAAATGGAAAAAATGTGTTGATCATGTTGTTAAGGAAGAACAAAAATGTACAAATTAGATGGTTTAATGGATAATGTCATTGAACCGCTTATTATTTCTGTTAACTGTAGCAGTTATTCTGATAGTACCACATCTGATAGTGATACTACATAAATGTTATCTTTAATGTGTGCTCAGGGTATATCTTCTATCTATTGTATTTATTTTTGTTTTTACTAATTTTGAAATAAAATGTTATAGTGTATTTTTATAGCAAATGTATGAACTAGAAGGAATTATATATAATAAACTTTTAATCGTTTATCATGGTTCTTATCACTATACTTCACACTACATAAAATTTAATAGTCGGATGTATTGGTTTTAAATTAAATGTCATAGTTTATCTAAGTAATTTCCAAAATATTTCTCAACACTTTTGAAGAAATATCTATATAATTGCTGTATTGCGACTACTTTTATATATTTTATTTTTATTAATATAATTGTAGGTTAAAGAATTCAAAGTTGATTAATGTTTTCAAAATATTTTTCTTTAATTTCCCTCTAAAAACCTAACAAAAAAAAATTTTCTGGTGTAATTAGGTCATTCTAGCTTGCCTCTTCGAATTAAAAAACAGACTACAGTAATTATGATACGTTGATTAATATTAGATTAGCTATGGTTTTGTTTGTTTGTTGCTGGGCAAAGCTTCCAGTTGTGGAATACACTTTGATATTTCTAGGCACTGATATCTATTTGACGTATTGTACCATCCCCACTGAAATTTTGCCGAAACTGGAGGAGTTCTAACCTTCGGTAGGGATTTTTAACAAGCCAAATATCGTACTGACACAGGATGTACGGCTTTATATCTAATTGGAGAAGAAGATGTTCTGATTTTTTTCCACAATTACAAATCAACCGCTCGGCTCGGCATGAAATAAACCAGCACCTATTAGGTGAAAGGCGAACATGCAGTCTTTCAATCACCGATGCGGTTGACTAACAGCGGTAGGTACTTAGGGTTCTTTCAGACGAAGCGGTTTGGTTGATTCAACTAATTGTAAGTTGCCTGGTTTACTCTCAACAAGTTGATTGTCACTGAAGACCTTCAGAGATTTCAGGCGGTTCACGGTCATTTTGCTACATCAGTATGCTCCTTGGCCACCGTCCGTGAAACTAGTGGAATCAACTAATTGGCTCGTCTGAAAGAGGCCTTATACGTTAAATGTAGTATCATCGACTTTGTTTTTATTTGGGGTTTAGCCTTAAATATTCTTTCCAAATTTAGTAAACCAGTTTCTTATGAAATGTTAACATAGTTCTTCCCTCATTTGTTTTCCACTAAAAAACGAAAAGCTAGTGTAGTCTTGGTAACAAAAAAATAACGCAGTGTATATTTTTGGCGATCTTGATTTAATCACAGCTAAGTTTAATACAACTTTTACCTAAGTTTAATACGATTTTATCTGTTAGTTAGACAACTGTCGAGGTGCCCAAGACCGACATCTTCAAGACTTGCTACAAGTCTTTTTAATGTATATATCTTTTAAAATGTTGATATTTTATTCAAACATTTTCTGATATAGCGTACGAAAATCTCTTGACTGTTTGACGTAGAAAAAAAAAGAATGTCATTGCAGAAACGCCATTAGTGTGTTTACCACAACTGTTGGAAGAAAATACACAAAAGAAGGTGAATGATAAAACGGGCATCAATTGGAATAAAAGACAGTCACATCACTTCCAAGTCATAATAAAAAATCGTAGTATTCAAAAATGACAGAAACAAACTTGCGTTTAATGATATTTAAAAAATCTTTGCGGATAATTTTGTGTAGATTATACTTAACGACTAACAAAAGTAAGAAATGTGTGTATATTTAGAAAAAATAATGTTTAGGGAATTTTTTTTCGGAGACCAACCCAGACGCACTTGATTCAGTCAGCAACAATATATCACAAAATAGATTCAAAAGTACAACAGTATCGTCCGAAAACACTGCAGCTTCGTGGCTTTTTAATTTTTTCATTTAATATGTTATTTGTTTGCTATTATTTGCTATCCTGTATTAATTTGTGCAGTTCTCTGGCTGGCTAATCGAAGTAATCCTTCGGGTGTTCATTTTTGCGCAAAAATTACTTGTCTTTACCAGGGCCCGAATTCACAAAGTCTGCAGTTGGTATCTCCCCAATGTATTGATCCCAATTTTTTGTGGGTGTTCCTTCAGTGTACAGTTAGGAGACCTGCTACTATAGAAACATGATTCCTACTGAGTTGCAGTAATTCTTCAATCTCCTCTTCTGATAGTTCCTTAAAAAGGGTTCTACTATGAATTTGACTAATTTTAGTATATGTTGCAGTGCTCTTATTCTTGACCGAACTCCTTAGCTGCTTTCAGACTTAATTTTTAGGCACCCACAGTAAAGTGAATTTACTGCTGGCTGTTAGGAACTATTCAGTTCTTGAATATATTTCCAACCCATTGCTGATTGTTTCTTCGGGTATGCTTGTCATCAATATCACCTAGTTGTCTGTGGCAATATAGATCCGCTTATTCTTTTCTACGAGCCGCCTGATTCATTTTTCTTGCACAATGTAAAGGCGATGTTTTTGCATGAACAACCATAGCATATTTTTCTTGTAGGAAATATAGTAGTGTAGACTCCAACTTCAGTCCCGTTTTCGATTTTTGATCCATCGGTGAACCCAATCAGTTTCCCGAACCTGATTTTGGTGTTTTTTTTTTTAAACCTAGAACGAGGTATATTTTAAACAATGAAATTATTTGTTAATATGTCTATGCAGGATTAAAAATGTTTAATTAAATAATTTTTTTTAAGTAAATAAGTTTTATAAGTAATTTTCATTTAAAATGTCTCAGAGGATCTAATTTATTTTAAATCGTAGTATAAAATTTGATAAAAAAGATGTTTTAATATTTTTTGGTACTTAAAATTGAGGTAAATACGGTAAAATTTGCACACATTATCATGATTGTCATAAACACAAAATCCAATGTTCGGAATTTCAGTTTAGATCAAATGCCACAGTTATTATTTTTACTCTAATTCGAAATAGCTTATTAACTACCTAATTTTCTTTGATACTGCAAATTACCTTGGAATTAATATTCCCCATTAAAAGAAAAGCCTATAGTTTTAGAATCACTCACGGAGATCGTTCAGATACCAGTTGACAACGTGAGTGATGTAGGTATAATGCCCTTCATAAGTTTTGTACTATCAACTGAACTTGAACGATCTCTAGTGTGTGTAGTCTCTAGCGTTCCAAAGAAACAACAATATATTAAGCGATAAATCAGGTAATTATCCCAATTACTGAAATCGGAGTTCGCTAAAGTGAATTTATTTGTCATTTGTTGGGGTGTAATCGCCAGTTATTACTTGGATTAATTTGATTTATGCTGATATACAACACCGTTTATCCGTGTTAAGGACTTACGAAATAAATTCGGAACAAGGAGTATTCACTTTTTTATGTAATTTGTACACATTAAAAGACAGAAGGGGTACGTTCAGTGAAGCAGTATCTACCCGAAAGTGCAATATGTCGATGAATTTAAATATATATAAGTCATTTATGTAGATGCATAGTACAACTATGTTATATGAGAAAGAACTTACATTTAATTTTTAATTTAATTATCACACAGAGTAAAAAAAAAAATATTGGGGTGACATTGGAGGTATATTTTACGCCTGTAATGTTATTATAATTTTGCAAGTATATAACTAAGGAAATTTACATGAAGCTGTACATTTATAATTACAGCGTTCCAATGTGAAATTACACTAATATTACTAACGCTAGTACTGTATAATTACGGTACGGTTATACATATATCTTTATATAAATTTTATAGTTGTTAATGTTTAGTAACGTTTTCAACGTTATTTAATTAAGTATATGTGGAAACAAATATCGTTAAGTAGTAACATTTAATTTATTTTGGTTGATTGTTTTGGATAATAATCGGATTATGGTTAATTCATTCCGTTAAAGTAAACAATAAGAGATTATATAAATATTTGCACTAAAACTAGGATGCAACATCAAAGAAAAATGCCTAAATGCTATGAACCGATAGAATTCTATCGGCACTTTTCTTTGATATTTCATTACGTCGTGATAAGTCGTTTTTGGAATCACGATCCTACGCAGTCTGAACTATCCGAGCTAGGACAATGACTGTATTGCCAACTTTATGCTACGGTCGCTTACGGGTGAGAATTTAGCATGTGGCTCTTATATAGATGTGATAGCGATGAGACTGGGTTTATACACTCAGAGGAGTTTCTACAATAGATCATAAGGCCTGCTTGGTAGCATATTCTATCGGTTTATTGTATTTAGGTATTTTTCTTTAATGTTTCTTTAATAAGTTGTTATTGTTAAACAAGTCTAATTCTCTTCGCTCTTTTTTTTTGTAATGTTTATGAACAAAAAAAAATTAGCTTTCGATTAAAATCACGTTGGCCTAGTGTAGTTGACAGTGCTAATTGACAATGATACAGGTGAAATTTATTTAAAATATGTCATACAGATGTCGAAATTCCTACTCTGCCCATAATCGCTCTTTGCCTACTACAAACAATTCTTTTTTTTATTGGTTGTAGTTTGGAATTTTTTTTCTCTTGATATTCTACATTTTTAGTTCTTTCCACTTTCTCTTATAGTCTTTCAAAGGAAAGCACATTAGATTACCTGCGCGCGTTTGGATATATCTGAAATCAGAAAATTAACACATTCGGTTAGCATATGTACCGTATTAATTAATTTTTCTTTGGAAAACTTTATTTTATACAAATACTTTACGTACTTTTATTAAACGTCACAAAACTTATTGCTCTTTTGAAATCGCAGATTACCAAAATTATGGATAAATATAGCCAGAATAATGGAAATTTGATAAAAACTATAACAATTCAAAAAGTGGAAGGGATAGACATAGGGAATGCTTAACAAACATCAAAGCATTCATTAAAAGGAATTCATTGTTGTGTACATATACAGGTGTTCTTAGCTAAAACAATTGAGATAAATTTTGACGTTGGCAACCAACACTCAGTATATCATAGACTTGTATTATGATATTTCGAAATTTGGTTCAGTTTATTCTACCTCTTTTCGTAAACAACGTAAGCGAAATAATTTTTAGAAAATCAAAGAGGTATTGTATTTAAGAAAACAAAAGTGAAGGTTGTGAAACGCCCTCATAATCCTGTAACACTCTATAAAAACTTTTTTCTATTGGTAACTGCTCACGAGTTATAGGGAAGGGAATTTCTCTGTAACTCGTTTCACCCAGTGAAATAGCCTGTATACCAAAATACCTGATATGATAACGAATTTATATAAGAATGTATGCAACAGTGATGCAAGCTGGAGTAAATATATTAACAAAATTTACACTGAAAGCAGCATGAATCTACAAATTTTGACTTTAAGCTATTTTATTCATTAATATCACTGCCTGGTTTTAATATTTGTGGCATTAATTCCACAAGTTATAATTTTGCTTTCCTTTAATTACCCTGTTTTGCTTGAATTTTGTTTTCTTTTTATCGCTTAAACATTACGAGATATCAAAAAAGGATAACGAATTTTACATATGACTTCATACAAAAATGCGATGGGACGATTTTTACGAATTTTACAAAAACCGGTCTCTAGCACGGGAAGGCCATTCGTACTGACAGTAAGGTCTGTTGAGTGTGAACACCTGAGATGCATTTTTGCAGCCGGAATTTAGAGCGATAAATGCAAAAGCCAGCTCTCTTAATAACCTTAAATAAACCGGATCAAAGCAGCCGCGATTTTAGTATATGTCAAGTGTATTCTTATCTCTCTTTAATCTGGTTCGTCGCTGCGGGAGCGGCATCATTTCGGTGCGATATCTACCGACGTTCTTCATTGTTTTCTTTCCACTCGGATATCTGCCTTTGAATTTAACGAAATATTTGGCAAATTCACGAGAAGGATACGATCAGAATATCAACAAAGGTACATACATATGTACCTTGTAATAAGATGAAATAATTACAAATATACATTTATATTTGTTGTTTCTAATACATTACATTCATCGCATACTATTTCTTATATACTTATTTGTTAAATTATTCACAGTTCACGCCTATGGAGGATTTTCGTATCATATGTTTGATTGCAAGCACTTTCCAAATATATTCGATTAGTATCACCCTGTTTTTGCCTATATATGTACATATTTGTAAAATTTGAAAGGAGGTGGATGTGGCTAATACTTTCACCCAGTAAAGTAAATTTTTAGGATGTGTGAATTTTGATGATTTGTCTATGAAACCACCTAGTTTTTGCCTATAAAACCCATTCTGGCCGATAAAATTTAAGTAAAGTAGCGAGGTTTTATACAGATGACCACATGCGTTCGAAAATAAATAGAGTGGCTTTTTTAAGGAGTAAAAATCGAAGAAAATATTTTTTTACTTATTAGTGGAGTGGTCGGGCGTGTCTGCTTACATGGGCTAGCACTCGCCTCGCCTCCTATATCTTCAATGCAGTAAAACCACTCCCTCCGATTCGTGTGTCTAGTATCAGTGTTAGTCTAGTCTTGCTGCGAAATAATAAAATTCTCGTTAACTATTACGCATTGTAAATGTAATAGAATGTTGGACGTAGAATATCGCAGAAAACCATTGTTTCATAATTTAGAAAAGTATATCGGTGAATTCCAGGATTTAGTTTCTACAGTATGCGATAAACAGTTATTGTGCTGGCACAAATCGGAGTACATATTGTTGGTGGCGCATTTGATCCGTTAACTACCTTAAAAGATTATTTTAATTATGCGTGTGTTACATCCGTAGATATTGAACGGTATTTTTCAAAATATAAGCATGTTTTATCCTCGCGATGAAAGCGGTTTAGTGAGAAAAATCTTGGAACACTTAATGCTACAAACTTTTCAGCAATCCTACACCATTTCTGTTACTTAAATGAGGTAAGGAGATTGTATATGATAGTTATAGGTAAATAAATAAATAATTTTGCTCTTTCCCGACATTGTATTGTATACTTGTGTCAAACTCTCTGCCTGTTTTTTATTCGTGGGTTGCTTAAAGAATTGCAAGTGTATGTTCGTGATATTAGCGGATGAATTATTAAAAACAGTATTCAAATTGTTAGGACGATTTAATTCACTTTTCTAAAATCACCAAATTAACAATTGAAACTTCACATTGTTCAAAATTGATAAAATTAAGTTTATTTAAGAAATAAACATAATAAAACATAACTTTAACAACAATTTTCTCACATATATGAAACTTATACTGACCTGGCGCGCAGACGAAAGTTGACCACTCTACTTATTAGGTGGATATTTAATTTCAAAACCCCGGATTTACTTCTGATAGTTTTTATTCAAAATAAATAAATAGCTATAGTCACCTTATGTAGAGTTTGTGTATCATATTGTTTTAATCATTCAATTTACACCTATATCTAGAGTTAACTCTGTTACTGGATTGAATTTTGATTTGTTGTATGAATATGTCTAATTGGTTTTAAATGCTCTGACGTTTCTAGAAACATAAATATCTACGAATTTAAAATTAAACCAAAGAGAATTATTATTCTTATAGTAAATAATAAGTTCAGAAGGTATAATTCAAATACCTACTTTAAATTCAAGATTTTCTTATGATTTTAGTAAATCTTAAATGCAATTAGTTTCAAAATACCACCTTTAAGTAGGTTCTGTTTTTGTTCGTAGATCAAACATTTATAAAAATATTGTGTAATAACTGCTGTCACAAAGAACGTTAAAGAAGCAGAAGAAACGGAGCTTAAACCCAATAGTATTGCCATATTCTGAAAAGCAACCCTTTCACTATTCAAAACGAGAATACTCGCAAGCGAAAATGGCAGACACACACGATTCTCAACTATATGCAGTGAAAGCGTTAATAAAAAAATAGTTAGTCTGCCGTGAAATGAAACAGAATTGGTAGTATACAAAAGTATATTTTAAAATTTATAAGCTTTGCTCTTGCAATAATTTGACAAATTACATAAAATCTATGAACATAAATAACTATCTGATAAGTGTAAGACAAGATTAAAAGAATCTAACAGAATTTCTAACTGTTTGTTTTTATTGTTGTTTTGAGAGGATTGGATTTCCATATTGGTATGCTATTAGTATAGGTATATATAGACGTTTTGTACTTTGAGTATATCTGTAAAACTTTAAGAGATGTTTAGATGTGGTATTCCCAAGAAAAAATTTCCTCGCCCAGGATTCGAACCTACACACGCTCTTTTACCGGATGAGCGCTCTACCTTTTGAGCTAGCGAGGCATACGTACATTCATGCGACAAATCGACATATGCCGATATCAGATCTTGAAAGACCGACAGGACGACGAATATGCACAGATTGCAAGTTGTTTATAGTGTAAAATAAAGAGGATTTTTCCCTGGAAAAATTTTCCTCATGCAGGATTTTTCTTGGGAAAAGTTCCTCTTCAGTTATTAGCAGAAATACATTAATTCGTTAACTCTTTTTTATGTCTGCGATTCTTAGGGAAGAAATCAGGGCGAATCACAAAATCTTTACTACTAATCCTTTAGTTACTTTTTCTTTAGTTTTGGTTATAAATAATAATAAATAAACGTTTCTTTTCTTTTCTAGCAAGAAAAAAATATAAAATCTCAATACCCTCTTTTGTAATATAATTGTTATTTCTGGTAGGTAAAGAAGTACAAATGGAAACGTCAAAGTTCCAGTTGGAGTTGATCAAAAATTATATAAATACTTGAATTAATTCATAACCTAGTGTACTGAAGAGGCTGCTGGAGATGGTTGCTTTGAACATCACGACCGAAATATCATTGGATGGGATGTATACCCATAATCAATGCATTCTTCACTACCTTCTTTTCAAACAGAAGGGAATGAAATTCAAACTGACTGTATTACAAAGTACTGACTATACTTGGCAGTGTTTCCAACCTACTTCTAAAAGTGAGGTTATAAGATAACAGCAAAACGCAATTGACATTAATTATGAACATTATTATTTAAGTTATGTTGTCTGTTGCCTAGAGATAAGGACTCGCAATAAAATCTTCTAGAATCTTTTGGAACGTAACACTTGTTTTATCTAACCTATTGGTTGCTTTAGTAGCTTTTACTTTATATGCACCACTTACCAATCGTCGGAAACGTAAAACAACATAACCCAGAAATAATGCTTGTAACTGTTTCAGACTTTTTATTCATTTGCATAAAAAGGAATAAGCATTTTAGACGTTCAGAGAAATAGGCTCTTTCTAATGCATGCCGAATTCTTTATAACTACTGGTTTATATAAAATATTATTTTATTTTTTTCTTTTGTATAAAATATATTGCATTATACTTTCTTACAATTAATGCAAAGTACAACATAAATTTGTTTCTTCTTCGAATTAAAAAGCTTTCCTAAAATTAAAGCTTGTATTTCAAGCTTATATTTTGCGAATCCACTTAAACAGGTACCTAGTGTACCTACTACACATGTATATGAATGAGATACATACTTTTATTAGATACATGTTTAAGCTAAAAGCACATTCTGAAGAGTACGTCTAGTAGGTACTCGGATCTTGTATACGCATATTCAGAAATGATGTATAAAACGTAAGTGGGCATGCATAACTCTCGAAATGCGGATAGATTACATTTGTATGTCAGGTGGCCACTGGAGGCCTAACTTACTCATTAGTTATATGTATTTTTGAACGCAGTTTTCAGTCGCATTTCGTATACAAGCCCTCGGCGAGAGTAGGTTAAAAGGGTGCTTTACATTTTATATCTTCCACGGCAAATGTGGCTAATACGTGCTCCAGTACGTAGCTCTTAGGGTTTTCGAGAGAACTACCTGCCTCATATTTTAAAATATAATGCCGGGCACTAATTACCTGGGAATAACAACATGGAGTAGAGGCTTTCGTCTTTTTTACTGTTACACTTATGTTACTACCTCTTACGAATTCTGACTTGCGTAATATACTTGCCACATTAATCGAGTTTGAAGTTTTCTAAGGTAATTAAGAAATAACAACAGTGCGACGTAATATTATAAGAAAGTGTATCGTATATTAACAATTGGATAGGATTACCCACAAATTATTTAATATACTCTGTGTGTATGCAGGGGTGATGATACTGTACAACTCTTGCATGAAACGAAGAATTTTTTGAACTCAGATGCAAAGTAACAATTTAATTAACGCGCAGCTGACATGCAACTTTCACGATAATTTCCACTCACCAGAAGATACCGCCTGAACGTTCCCTAGTCTTTAAGTGTCTACCGGAAGACGTCGCTATAAATTAGTATCGTGAGACTGGCTTTGTCACAACACCAAACTTCAAACGTTCATCGAAATTTATTAAGTTTAACGCAAATCACATGGTTCTCGTCAGAAGTGAATACGTTTGGCGATTATTATTAAATAGATTCGGATGTGATGACAAATGCGTCGAGTGGTCGTCGTGTTTATTCTCGCTTTAATTTTAATTTTGACAGAAATACACATCAAAGGATCTATAATTTGAGAAAATATTTTGTGCTTTAGATCTTCCATATTTTTTTTCTGATTAAGTTATTGGAATCACGGTCACCATCTATGCTTTGCGGATCGTTTATGATGAGAGATTTAGTAAACTTTTCAATTTTATCATATACACTCAAACATTTTTGATAAAATTCCTGCACAATTTTGAGGCAATTTTGTGCCCCTAAAACCGCACTGGTATTTTACTTTTAAAAGTAAAATTTCTGACTATAAGTAATTTTTCGAAGATTGTTCGATGTAACCGGGAATATTCATAGTGAAATTTTGAAACGTGGGTAACTTTCCCAAGATTTTTTTCATTTAGGCTGGAATACTCACATACAAAATTCTTAAATTAGTGATAATTTCTATAGAAGTTTTACTTGTTTAAAAGTAAAATTACAAAAGAAAAATTCAGTATTTTTCATTTTTCCTAAGAAAAAGGAAAATATTGTCGAAATAAAAATGCCCTGGTAGAGTTTATTTAATCGGAATTTAATGCATAAAAGACAAACAAAATATGAAAATTTCTAATGCTTATCCCAAAACCACTGCACGTCAGTTGCCCGTTGTCCCACCACATTGGCGGTTAGTTTGCAAAAACCTAAGAGCCACCGTACGCAATAGATCTGTTGTGATAACAGCTCCTAAGAAATATGTATCTACAAGTAATAGATAAGTATTTGATACCTCTGTCGGTTATGTAGAAAACTTATATAGAGTATGGAAAGTTAGTGTAGTGAAATAGGAAAACCGCCATCTTCACGGTAATTTCTGTACTCGTAATATATGTTTAACGCATTTGCTATTGTAGGCCAGAAAACTTTACAATTATATGTTTAGAGCATTATGACGTGATGATTTAAGTAATACAATTTTCACGTAAATCTACTGTTACTTTGTCCGTGACTCTACCGTCTTGTATAAAATAAGTAGTCTCTTTAAGAAAATTGTACTTGATATCATGTACTTATCCAAACAAATATTTTTATGCTGTTAAGGTATTTTGTTTGAATAAAAGATATTATTTTTAACTGTAATTTTCCAAATTGTAAGGAATTTTAAGCTTTTCCTTAGAGACAATATCTTTCTTAGTAATATTACAATGTGTTGTCCCAACGTTTGACGCGCAGAACAAAACATCAAATATTATTCGGTAATCTCCAAAATTTGTTGTTGTCCACATATGAAAAGGAAAAGTCAATCTAGTAATTTTTTATGGCGGGCCGCTCAGGAGAAGTCGGAGTTCCTAAAATTTATATCGCGCCACCACGTCTTAAGGAAGCATAAAAGATCACGTCTAGAATGCTCTGTAGATGCGGAGCCCAGAGTAAAGATGATCTGAACTTTAAAATAACGTATCGGGTATACAGTAGAACAAACACAAAAGGCAAAAAAACATCAACGGTTAACAAATATAATAAGTACATAAAGAAATCATTTGCAAAATACAAATATAACATTGCAAAATAAAATACAACGTTACAATTTACATATATATATATTTATTATATTTATCAACTAATTAACTCAACTTCCAGCTTCACTTTATCTATCGAGAATCTTTATGAGTAAAGAAATTGTTTTAATAAATAAAATATAGCGCAATAAAATGTTCCGAGATGACGAGTTATATTATTATAAATGGAAAAAACCAAAATCGGAAGTATGGTAATTAATCCGACAAAAATCAGGTGGGTGAAACGGCTGCAGTAAAGTCTAGATAATTTGGGCAATTCTGATCTGTCAAAGGGGTCAATGGCCGCGTTCAGAGTACGTACGCTCCCAAACGGTTTGTAAACTGTTGAAAATTCGTCTCAAAAACGCACCGCTACATTTGCGCTACATCAATAACGCAATAACGAATTTTTTTAGTGTGTAGTCAAGGAGTCCCTATTTAATATTTAGATCCTCTTCGTTTAATTAACCAATCACTCTTACGTCATTTCAAAAATAATTTAGAATTGATAAAGGACTTTCAAATGAAAAAATTGTTGTTTTAAAACCTTCTTTATAAAATCGGTACATCTGTATTGAGAGCAGATGCTATATACTGTCGCGAACTCATCCTACTATAAGGAAAACTCTTGATTTAAATTGGTTGATTTTGATAGTACCAAGTATAACTTTCAAACACCCCCATGCTCTTCAAACCAGGAAAAGAGAGGAACCTTAGGTTTTACAAGAGCAAGCTAACAAGTCTGAGGCTATCAAACGTGAACCAGTTTACAAAATTTCCGTAGTACTAGAAATCTGTTTGAGGAAAACGTATAAATACTTAATGCCTTTTGCCAACTTTTGATAGATCAGAAAATTTAGGATTCCCTTTTTTAGGATTTAGGAGAAAGGTTGCATCCGCGCGATTCAATTAATGGTCCCATTTATTACCGCCGTTGGCCTTACTGAGAAGGCGAATGTTATCTTAAAGTTCACCTAACAATTTTAGGCCTTCAAGGCAGTTCAAAATCCTTGAATGAGGAAAATGTGCTCAAGTGACTCCTCCTTCTTCAATTACAGTCACCCTTCAGTCTTATCAGAAAGTCCGATTCTGTGTAGATTTAATCCCTTATACAGCAGATCTAGGCTTCAATATTGAAAGGATTAAACAGAATTGCTGATTACAACGAAGCTTTGAAAAGGGAATCGTGAAGGAGACACATTGTCCATAGGATCTCAAAGGTTAATATATAAACTGAAATCAGAATGGGGAAGCTGCATTTCCGCAGGAAATGAGACTGTAAAAGTACTCTTTTAGGTGCACTTTCTGAATTATCAACTCCTCATGCTAGCGTCGATAAGAGGACTTGATCCTGTGGAGTAGCTATCCATGAATCATTGACCTTTCAATGCGGAAGCTTAGTGCATTACTCAGATAAGTCTTGCAATGGCCAGAAGCTGGTCAGACTTACTTTTATTCCAAAATTTGGCAAAACTGGACAGGATTGAGCAGAGCCCATAACACGCATGAGACGCATATCATTTGTGCTGAAAACTCTGGAAGAGATAGACACATAAGACACAATTGTTTCTATCTTTACAGGTTACTGTAAATTTAGAAAGTACTTACACAGAACCGGGCTCTCCGATGAGACTAAATGCCAACTGTGTTTAGAAGACGAGGAGACAGTTTTGTATCTTTTTTACCATTGCCCTACCGCTCCAAGAATCAGGTATATAACATTGGGAAGGTGACCATTCCTTATAACATTTAAAAACATTCGCATTCAACAAGATACTGAGTTACCTTAAGGACCTGAATTGGTATGACATCAACTCTACAATAGAATACAATTTCATAAATCACTCACCGTAATGATACTTCCAGTTTATGGACAATACCGACCGTACACAACGTTAATGTGGCAATTTTTGTAATAACAAGAAAAGATACCTCAATTTAAATGAAGCACACCCAGGAAAACGTTGTTTCGCCTTTACATAATTTTTTTTTCAAAATATTTCATTGATTAATAACTCCTATGAAGCATTTCCTTTTACTTATTTTGGCGGTAAATAATAAATATGAAAGTTGTTCCTTGGTTTCATAAAGTATGATAGTATTGTCTATTTTGAAAAATGGCTGTTGTTCTACTTTTTTAATCATATTTAAATATTTTATTCGAAGCACATCCCGCTACACTCTACGATTGAATAATAACCATAAAATACACACACATACCTATACGAAGTGGCGATTAAATTTACGGAAATAAATAATAGTACAGTCCAGAACAGTTTTATAATCACTATATTCGGCTTGCAATTGACCTTCGACGGAGGATGGCGCTGAATCTTGAGATCCTGTCGATGTCTGTTGTTGCGATGTTGTTATTTATTCCGTCCACTATTGGGAAATTATGTATGTATGTGCGTATATATAAAATCAACCAATGGGCTACTTCACTGTCACCTAAAATGGTAAAGAATTCTTATCCAGTAGCTCTTGCCCATTTAAATCCACACCGGTATTTTATACAGATGTATTTTTATCAGACCGACGGCAATTGTCTTCGGCAAGGAAAAATAGTGTTTGTTTAAAAGACGGATTCCAATGATGCTCATTGTTGTCTTCCACATGAGATACTACAACGCATGATTTATCCCAGTGTTTTTTTTATTTCCATCCATCGTCTAGTACCATGCTTTTCGGGTTTTGGTTCACTAACACACATAATAAGCCATAAGACTTCTGGTTGGGACGTTTGGTGGTATTCATATATCATACTAAAAAAAATATCTACACATATGCCTGCACTATTCACATAGAATATCAACTGTGGCTACCTCGACAGTTATTGCTGTTATACCTGACGGTACGGTGCTTCCGTAGGTGTAAGTCTTTAACGAGATTTTTTCGTAACGTTCATATAATAAATCTGTCGAATCGGAAGAGCATGTTCACGACCATAAACAGGTTACACGGGCGATACCATCTAGAGCGTGATATCGTAGATAAAGGTGAAGTGATGAGGTTAAGATCTCAAGACGAAAGTCATGGTGGTAGTTGATTTTATCAGATTCACGTGCGAATTACGGCAACTTTCATAACAGGTATAAAGTATCACAATGTGCAAAGAAATTTTGAAGGATAGTGAAATAGGAGTGATATTTTGTTATTGAATTTATGCTAAATGTATTACCTAATAGTTTCATACATACAAATAAGGTATTGATCAAGTAACGTTTTACACAAGTTACTAATATAAAAGCAATAACAACAGAATCAGTGATTTACCGTTATTGCTATGCCCACACACAAAAAATCTATAATAATTTTACCCCAACATTTATTGCACTAAAACTTATCTGTCTTTGGCTCCCTCTTTTTTAGGGGGTTTTAGGGGGTTTTGCATATTTTGCATATTATCTAATATTAAAGGATTACTGGTTTAAAAAACTATAAATAAATAAATAAAATAAAAATGGTGAAAATATTATATGTTCCTAATGATACAGATACAAAATTAGTATGAAATTATTACCCTTGAATAGTAGAAATGCTTAGATTAGCAGTAATATCGTCAGTTTCAATATACTTATTTTTTGAAGCAATTAATGCAATATTTAGTAATACTTTTATATACTTCTATCAAATGTACATAAATATTAAGGCATAAATATGATAGTTTTCAGTTGAGAAAATCTGTTTACTCAAATCTTAAAATAATTATTTTTGTGGTGGAAATATTATATGTTCATAATGATTTTAGTATATTGTTTCGTTCAACAAATTCACCGGTTTGGAAAACTGAACAAATTTTATTCTCAATATAAATACATCATCTTCTTGCTTATATAGGAGTATTTATATTCAATGTGATGCATTTATATTCAAATTGATTAATTATTTTTTTGTGTGCACTTGACATGTTGTTCTAATTTTATTATTATGAATTTATAGTGTTACTTGTGATATGTTAACACAACAAGTGTACACTGTGTACACAATGTCAGAAACAGATGAAGATAAGTATAGGAAACCCTGTAAAAATTATTTATTATGAGCTTGTGAAAAAATTATTGTAATGATTAAAAAATAAAAAGGCAGGGCATGACGTTTGGTACGGCAATAGGCAATCCTTTATCCCATTTTTTGGCCAATCTCTTGATGAACCATTTTGAGACAAAAATGAAACACAAAACACTGTTATACCGTTATGTTGATATTCGCGATAATAAGTAAATATTTCAACATTGCAGAACTTCTTAGATTTATTAAATAAACGGCACCCTTCCATAAAATTCACTTTTGAGTTAATAATTGCCCTTTCTGGATCTTTTGATATGTAGGAATAGTAATAGGCTTGAGTTTGATATTTGCAGAAAGCCCACACATACTAATAACCACATAAATTATAGTTCATTGACGTTTTACAAGTATAAAACTCCGGTCTTCAATAGCCTTTTCTGTAGATCTTCACCGTTCCTGTATCGACACAAAATTTTGAGAAAAAAAACATTTATTTACCATATCGGCCAATTAAATGGTCGAAATGGGTATAATTTCAGATTTGTTACCAAAATGTATAATAAATTTCGAGATAAATTTTAATTAAAATCAAAAACTACTTAGACGTCCGATTCACAGGCAGTAGATAGTAAACAAATGTCCTACAAAATGACAGAACATTAAAGGAACACACGAAAATCTATATCTATACCAACAAAGAAACCGCCACATAGCCTCGGATGAAGTCGAGATATTAATCAAGACTAGTTACTATCGCTCAAAAATAATAAGCGAATGAGATAATGAAGAACTTCAACAATTGCAATCGTGAAGAAGGGTACAAGAAACAGCAACATCTGAAGACTTAACACTTCAGAGTCGATACAGCACAAACGTATCTTTGTATCAGAACAGATACTGATCATTGAAGTGGAATAGGAATGGGATATGTAACAAGGAAAAAGAGGCAACGACTTCAGTTGTTAGAAATTTTCTGAAGAAACTAACAGCATGATCAGCAAAACGTCAAATCAAAATACAACAACCAGACAACGTCCGCACTGAGAAATTTTTTGGTGAAATTAAATATAAACATATTTTATATTTGAATGTGCGACAAAAACAAAATACACTAAGATCAATTATAATTGTTTTGTTAACATTTTATTCAAATTACCATCCCCTTATTTTTCAAATTGCTATCAAATTGTTTTGAAGCTATATTAAATAAATTTACATCAAATACGAATATAATGGTATATTAAATAATATATAAATAACTTTTATTTATTTTGAATACACCTTGTATCAATTTAAATAAACAGACCATCGCTATCAAACAAAAAGATCGTTTTCCAGCGGTGGCTCGTCGGTCAAAAGAGCAGGTTGGGTTATCTGTAAAACAGGGGTGGTTTCGGTAGCATCGGGGTAAAAAAGTTACAGATGAGTATTTAGGCTGATCACTCCAAAATTAGCAGATAAATAACCCACGTCCGTTACATTATTTCAAAAATGTGATACTGACATTCGAAATATGCATTAATTTTATTTTGTGATACAAATGTTTTAATACAAAAACTATTAAAGCTTTTTTCTCAGTGCGAAATCACTACGACCACCTACCCCATCCATCTTTTCTTCTGATTTTAATGAACTGCTGTTTTTACTGCAGTAACTACGAATAATTTATATACACATTAGACAATAACATGATAGCTATTTATTGCAAATCTCTTGGGGCACTTAATTTTATGGGTATGCCTGTTATGCTTAAGTTGACGGCCACTTCTTATTGTAAAAACTAATTTCAAGCAAAGCGTGCTAACACTGCCATTTCCGTATTCTAATTACAGAGTAAATCATTCTCTTCGTTTCATCGTATTTTATGAAGAGTATGTTGTACGTCTTCCTTCGCTCAGGCACCTAGAGCTTTACTTTTTTTTAATTCCTCCTCCTACGGACACACATAACCGAGCATCGATGTCGGCTATCATGTCGACCGTATATGCCAGTGTATTATTTGTGAATTATATATGCTTGTTATTATGCATTCACATCTTTCAAAAACGTTCACACAGTTAAAACGCAATAAATCATTTCTCTTGCATACTCCACGTTTAATCAGCGTTCAGTGCTTTGTAATTATCGTAATTTTAAATTTATTGTGCAAACAAAACGTTCATCATGTTATTGAACGCGATAATAACTAGTCGTGGTTTAATGTTCGCGTTCTTAATAATTGCTTTAAGAAAGTGTTGAAAAACTGAATAGAAAAAGATTATTACTACGTAGTTCCTTTGTGTTTGTGCTTTGCTTGCCGATTCGAGTTTGTATTCAGTAAGTTCTTGTTCGGCGGCCTGAGAACGGTATTAATATGACAACAGCAGTAGCATCAAGCAGTGCGCGAAGTTCACTTGACTACACGAGAAAATCTGTTCATTCAACAGGTGGTCAATAAATCTTTGCATTAGACACTTAAAACGTATTGCACCACCCATGCAGACATCAGTAAATGAAACGTATCGTTCGAGATAAAGTGAGAAACCGTAAATATTTATGGATTTGTAGACAAATATTACTTCAATAAAAATTAGAAGCAATTGAAAGTATTAATAAGTGAGGTTTTACATTAGAAAACTAGAAGAATTTATCACAAGCACATTATGCAATTATGTAAACAGTTATAATTGAGAAAAATAAAGGTGGAAGAACAGCATTAGTCAGTGTGAAACTGCTCGTATCAGTTTCGATGGAAACGGTTTATAAACATTTGGAAAGCTCGTTTAGTAGCGTTTGGCTGCCTGGGTATCCCTTGAAGGTTTAAGCAAATTAAGGATATAACTGCTGCATAGTAAGGAAAAATAACTGTTAGAACAACTGTCATAAAATGTTTAAATTGTTGTTTTTATTCAACAGAAATAAGTACTGAAATACATGAATATACATATACGAATGTGCAACATTCGTTAAAAACAATTATAGTTTCATTGAACATTTTTCCACTGTTATGGGATGAGAGGTACAAGAAACTCTTATTTAACAAAACCACAGACTACTAAAACTATTATAGGCAAACATGAGATCTCACAGAATATAAAAATATACCATCACTACCCGGTTAAATTTAAGGTATTGTCTGTTATAAAATTTAAAAAAGAACTTAAAAAGCTTCTTGTTGACAAAGTGTAATATGATTGTACTTAATTCTTCTGTAGCAAGACAGACAAGTAATTATTTCATCTACTGTTTGTTTAATGTATGTCGTCGTACTGTCTAGCATTATTTATACTTTCATATGTTCTGTATATGTTTATATTTTACAATTATTTGTATTGACGTATTCTATGCAGCTGCTTGTATTCGCATCTTTCGCATGCTTAGAGAAAATAACTTTGAAAAAAAATGGTGTAATTTCTTATTTTTTTGGTGGATATTGAGGATAGGTTGACTGTCTTCTCGTATCTTCAACATCTTCTCATTATCTTAAATATCACCATAGGTATATTGTCTCATTTATCTATGCAGTTACTTATTTTTAAATATCATATAATCCTCAATATTTTCTATAGAAAAAAAAAAATGAATTTTAAAGTGTAGAGGGTAGAATGCTGAAAACCAGTTAATTAAGACATAATAATAGTTAATATTATAACTAATATAAGTTAAGAGAGAAAAGGGATTACGCTTGCTTAGTTGTCTGGATTCCATTACCTCTCATGATTCTATTACACCTTGAGGTTGATTATTCTCGAAAATTTTGTAGATAAGAGAATTAAAAAAAAAAGTGTAACGGTTCAAAATTAATTAAACATTTATTCTTTCTTTTTACTACACTGTATAGACAGCTTTTACCTAATTGTATTTTTCAATGCAATTTTCATTTCATTTTTAATACATCATGTGCCATTATGTGAGTCGACTAAGAACTATTTATGCTTAAAATGTAGGATGCCTCCGGTTTGGGTAGCCAGTATAATAGTCTCGTATTGCCTCGTCCCCATTTCCATTAAATGCACCATGAACATTATCAGCATACTCGATATAGGAAAAATGAAAGAAAGAAAAGAAAAACTGAAACCCCAAAAAAATGTGGAAGACTAAATAAACACTAAAATTAAATAAATAAATTACTATTTCGAAGCATAGAAAATACTCACACACATAAATAGCAAGGATGACACAATTAAATTTGACAATTCCAGTTAATTCGTGCGTTTACAAAGTTACTTTGAATATTTTTCGTAAGAAATTATTTTAGTTTTTGTGTAGTCTAGAACTCTATAACATCTAAAACTTTCTTGATTGGCAAGTAAATTATATTTGATAATTAGGTATGACGTATAGTACTGATACTGTATTCTTTTTCCAACTAACTACGTAGTTTGACGACAATTTTAATATGTTGTGTTGTCCATACTTGTTGTTTTTTTTTTTTAAAAAAAGTGTAATCTGTGACTCATTTAAAAATAATTTTAGTTGTATAAAATTATGTGAAACGTTACTAAGCAATGTGAATTAAGAAGAATTAAACGTATGACCACTAAACTCAAGAATTGTATTTAAAACTGTAAACCCTATTTGGCCAAGATAATATAATAATAATAATAATGATATATTTATTCAGAAAAGTTTAAGTATTTACAATGATTTACATATACCTTCAAAATAAGTGAATAAATATGAAAAAATTCGCAGAAGGTTAAAAACCTTGTTCGCGAAAAAAATACATATAAACAAATACTGGAGAAGGTTATTATTGCCGAGGTAAGTATCCTCTATGCTTATGTTGAGGGCGGCAGTAGCTCGCAGCCAGTTTGTAGTTTGGAATTACAGTTGTTTGGATGGAATCGCACGTCAGCCAATGTTCGGAAATCAACAGTATATCCGTGAAATGTCCTAACAGCACAACCCCTATCTTAGCTATTTTATTGGTTAGACAGCATACGTTTTGCTATGAAATTGTTGTACCTTTTTTTTTTTTTTGATATTTTTGTTGCCAGTCTCAATAAGAGAAGGTTAACACAGACATTTACCGGCCAAAATTCTGAGTTGTATATTTGTTTTTATATTTATAGGTATTGAAATTTGAATGATGAGTATTCGTCTGATCGTTTAGATCTGAGTTTTTCACATTTAGCGCTATTAACTTTCTTACTTTCCAGGTACAGCTCTACCTCCTCTTTGGTAACTTGCGGCTCCAGTCTGTGTACATGCGAGGGCGAGTATTTTTCTGTCCCTTTAATTGACGAATTTTCGACTGCACCGTATACCATTTGCTTTCCTGCTTTTTTGTTTTCGTTTTATTTCTATCCATGGCTCGTTGTTAGTCGAGCTAGGTTGTTTACTATTAGGAGATCCTGGTTTTGTACCTCCTTTTTTTGTAGCACCTTAGTTTTTCCGGGCTCCAATTTTTGTTCTGTTGCTTGCTTGTACGATGTTCATATATGTACGCTATTGATGTTACTTTCTCATGTATTCCCTTCTCTTGGTTTATTAGTTAGAAGTCCAATTAGCTCGATATTAGACTCCCTTAGAATCATTACTGCCGATTTGAGTTCCTTAATCTGTTCGTGCAAATTATGCACTTCTATTTTAACGGCATTTCTTAATATGATTTCAAATTCTTCGCTTTTGAGAAAATTGATGAAATCACCGTTTTTTTTTCACTGTTAGATCGCAGGTTAATACTAGTAGGCATTATAAAAACACTTATAAGTTTAGTATATACACTAATTTTACCAGTACTACGACAATTTACTTCGGTCGCTCGTACATACGTGCGCACAGTTCAACGTCTGAATATAAAGATTATTATTAAAACTCTATATAATGTAACTTCTAAATAAAATATGATTTTAAACAAACCAAATGCGTGAAGAAACATTCGATGGCCGTTCAAATTAGTGTATCACGGTTGAGGTTTATATAATACTCCTTGTGTGAATAATTAATAGATTTGTTAATAATACTATCAAATAAGCTGTTAAACATATCTGTTATAACATTTGACAGTTTAGTTACTTTACTGTTTTAAATGTCAATGTATTTACATACACCTGGTGGTAAGCAGCAATCTTTTACGCACGCTTGATTGTATGAGATTGCCTATTATGTTATATGGGTACAAAAAAGAATAAACATATATAAATTAAACGTATAAAAACAAATAGATTGACTGAATTTCTTCGAATCGTTACACTCCCTTTTTAACAATATATACGTCTGCATGCTTTACAGTATAGTTTATAGTTTCAACTGACAGGAAATGTTAAACTGATCACGAAAGCAATTGTTACAATTGTTTCGTATTGTTATTTGAATAATCCACCTATGTTGCATTGCAAAGAAAAGTGATTTCTGTAGCAATTTGAAATGTCATCTATACCATTCGCCGTCTGTTTAATGTGCTAAAGTCTCATTGCTCGAGTTACTTTACTTTAAGGATTGATTTTATTTCTTTGGCTGTCAAGAGAATTCATAATCTTTGGTTTAACGTGGTAAACCCTGTCATATGTTAAAAAAAAACTTCTTATATCGAAAAATAGGTCTGCATTTAGTACGGTAAATGGGCTTAGAAAGTACCATGCCAGAAGACCTAGTAAACTTGGTAAATGCTTATAAAATGATATTACATAACAAACTGTGCTACGCCAATCATGTTGTTTTATTTTAACTTAACTGTGAAAGGTTAGGTTGAAATTATATTATTGGAACGAATTATTTGAATGTTTTTAGTTAGATGTTTTTTTTTTATTTTCCATTTAATTGCAAATTAGTTTAAAGTTGTAGAAAAGTACAGAATTTTAGTAGAGCGGCCATAATCATACACTTATAACTAGAGTGAGGACGTCCGATGCAGTTGCTAGCGAGTGTTAGGCACTTTTTTTAAATCTAGAGAAAGATCTTTCTACGTCACATGAAGTAACTGGTGCGAAATGGAAGTATCCAATTAAATCCTTATATTTTAAATAATATTTAATATTTTAATATTTCTTTTAGTACATACTACCTTTTTGGGTAGTTTTTAAGTGTTATTGGAAATTTCTTTTAATAGCACATAATCTGAATTTCTTTATAAAACGCGCATTAATTTTGTTCCGTATCTTTTCGCCAATCGGTACCTCTATACTTTTTAAATTACTAAACAATGATTTTATTTTTTTGTTTTCTAGAAACTTGATCGTTTTTATTACGCTTGAGAAATGTTTATTAATAAATTCTAATTGCTCGACTAAATCATCTTTTACAATTAATGCTTGGACTGCTTATAAAATTCAAATGTAGCTTGGTATCCTTAAAAAAAATATTAAATAGATATTTTGCTATTTAAATTCGATCTTTACTTACAATTAGTTATGCACAACACGAAAATTTGATGCGTTTGCACACTTTATATAAATATTCTTCATCTTCATCTCATGTGTAAACTTTAGGAGATCAGTTATATAGTTATTACAGCCATGAGCTCACATTCAAATTCATTTTTATGTGACCTTGCAAACCTTAATAAAGCTTTTGTTGGGTAAGTAAATATAGTTTTATATCTCAAGTAATGGCATTGGCGAGTATTTGTGTTGAAAGATGGTATGTAGTCGAGTACATTGACTCACCTTTCAGTGCTGAAACTTAAATATGAAGCGTTACTTTTATTGTTTGTGTACGCTTATAGAAATTTTAGTGAAGTGAAAAAGCTTGTCAGTTGAGAAGAACTGTCAATATTGGAGTAGTCTGTAGGCAGCTTTCTCAGCGGCACTGTGAATGTACATTTGATTAGTTAGAAGTGAAATTCCTTTCGCAGTAAACATGATTTCACCTGAATGGTTTTCTTTATCCTTAGTAAAGCGTTCGTTATACATTATCCTAGTAAATACATTAGTTATTTGCTTGAAACGCAGCTATTAGTTGTAATTAATTTTAGGTTTATTTGTAAATCCATAATCCATGCAAATTGTGGAATTAAACCATATAAGACTAGAAAGTCATGTTCTTTTTACAAGAGAAGATTTAAGAAATTCCATTTTTAGTACAAGACCATGTATTAATTCTACATGGGATGCATAACGAATATAACCATTTCAAGTGTTTAAAATCTAATTCGCTTTCACACCGACATAAAGAAGGAATCGATGCTACATAAAGGACTTTGAATGTTTTAATTCAACCATAATTATTTCTGTAAATGCGGCATTAAAGTGGGTGATATTGAATTGCTGATCTCATCAAATTAGATTAAACCTCAAAATGTACAGAAAGAAATTTTCAAACCAAGCCATAAAAACTTCAGGCTATTGAAGTGCTAAAAATTGTGTTAATTCCTAATAACTTCTATGTCATTATAGTGCCTAAGTTTCTTGCACAATTATTTACATCCTGCCTAAACAAGTGTAAATGCCGCCACTGTTACGTCGTACGTTTATGTATTATTACTATTACAACAGATATTTTTCCTGATCCGGTTCAAAACAATTCAAGAGAACATGCCAGTGTGACTTACAACGTGCGACAATAATTCCGATTAGCATAAATGAACTTTTTTTGCCTTTGTAGTAGTTTCATTACAAACGGATTCTTTTGTATCTTTGTTTTATTTGTAAAGATATGAATAACAACAAGCTAACAGGTGCGTTGAAACTTAAGTAGCTACACAAAAGAATAGCATAACGAATAAGCGGATTTCTGTTGTTTTGTTTAAACCTTTCTTCTTAGCCTTCAATCAATTTTGCTTTTAGTTGGTTACTTTTACAAATTCCATAAATCATTTCTTTAAGGGAACACCGACTATTGCCAAATTCTGATTTTAATGAAACTCTGCAGATTGAAAGGGCACCATGATAGAAGCACTACGCGTTTTTTTTGACCAATCGCTCAATCTAGGAATGCAGCCCCTTCCAAAACCTCCGCGATTTTTCAACATTTTTTTGTAACAGATATTAAAAAACTTTTTTAACATAACTGGCAGCAGATTACATGGTCTAAAAAATGACGTAACTTAAAATAATCCAGAAATTTTGATAATGAGAAAAGAGATTGCATTAAATGAAAAGTTTTATAAATTGCGGTTTTTGTCATGTTGAACAAAATGGAAATCTTTTTGCAGAAAAGTGTTTGTTTTATTTAAAAGTAGCGGGTAGCGGAAAACTGTTTTTTTATTAAATACATGCTTTCGCACCAAAAGTAACTCTAATTAAACAGAATGCACCTTAGTTTTGATTCAAAAATTGTTGATTTTTTGACAACAATTTTTTTTGCGTGTGTTTAAGTTCAACCAGTATACATTCACATATTATATTTTCAATATTATATACATATTAAACAAAATATTGTAGTTTCTTTTCATGTTATTGAATTACGAGCAGTATTTGTACATACAAAACCTCTGCGTTTTGGCTTATTCGCAAACTTTTGCCTTTTAGAGGAAAATACAAGCGCTTGCATTCAAACTGAGCGCTTTTTTAGGCACTTTTTTTTGTTTTATTCGTGTTCCGACGTGCATAAGTCTCAAGCAGTAGGTAAAAACATGTAAAGGTAAAAATATATTGCAATAATTCTTTTCGCCACGCACCTTGCCATGTACAGCTCCTACCAAAAAAAAGTTAACGACCTGAACGAAAATATCGGCAGTAAGCCCTCTTAGGACGAACTGTAGCTTTTAATATAGCTATTGAATAAAGCAATATATTGTATTCTATTATTCAACGGCCGTAGTAAAAGCTACAGTTCGTCCCAAATGCGCTTGCTGCAGGCATTTTTGTGCAGGTCGTAAACTTTTTTTTTTGGTAGGAGCTGTACATCGCGGCGATAAAGAAATAACTAGAGTATGTGACGTTAACGTTTAACACAGTATACAGCACAGTGTCGGTAAACAGCAAACATATTTATTTATTTGGCTAGAAATATTATATATAAGCCTTTTCTTATTTAAGTAGCAGAACTGGTATAGGATTGCAGAAAAGTTTGTAGCATTAAGTGTTTCAAAATTCACTAAACCGATTTCGTCGCGTTGGTAAAACATGCTTATATTTTGGCCAAGACCGTTCAACATCTGCGGATGTAACACACACATAATTAAAATAATTTTTATAGGTAGATAACGGATCAGATGCACCACCACCAATGTGTAGTCCGATTTGTGCCAGCAGAATAACTGTTTATCGCATACTGTACAAATTATTTGGGCACCACCATAATGTAAATATTGGAATTCTCAGATATATTTTTCTACATTATAAATAATGGTCGTTTTCCGGGATTTTCTACACCTGACATTGTATTACATTTACAATGCGTAAAACGGAGAATTGAATTAAGATTCGAGTAATACTGATACTGGATACTAGACACACGAATCGGAGGGAGTGATTTGATTGCCTTGAAGATATACTAAGGCTCAACTTTCTGCGTAGCGCGAGACGAGTGCGGCCCGTGCAAGCAGGCACATCCCACCACTATTGAAATAACCCAATAGAAACCTTTCTTCGAAAACATATTGAAGTTGTTTACATTGCCAAATTGTTCGTCATTCACCTCACCATGCATCAAGAATTAAGCCAGCTTGATTTTTCGAGATGCAGGTACCTGAAAATATATATGTTACCAATACCCTATTCAGCCTACCATAAACCGGCACCTACATCCTACATCCAGCATATATATAATACAACCAGGCAAACTCATGGTACGACCTTTATTAAGGGACCATCAAAAAAGTAGGAGGAAGAACCACTGCAGCTCACTAGGAATCATCTTCGTACCATAACAGGTCTCCTAATAGGACACTGTACACTGAAAGGACACTTACAGGAAATTGGGGTCAATACTAAAAGGTACTGCACGATCAACATGGGAGACACAAACTGCAGATTGTGTAATGAGAGGGCAGAGAACGCTTACCACATTCTGTGTGAATGCGAGGCTCCGGACGCAAGGAAACAGGCAATTTTTGGCAAGCCAAAAAATACCCAGAGGATTACTTCCATCGACCAGCCAGAAAATTGTACAGATTAGTACAGGCACTAGGATCCTGGAATGGCTGGTATAACTTAAAGGATAAAAGAAATGGGAGACTAAATACAAAAAGCCAAGAGGCTGCAGTGTTTCTGGGCACACTATGTCAGACGGCTCCCACGCCAACAAAAAATCCAACATATCCGAAATACAGCCTACTCCACATTAATCCAATACTTATCTTCCCTACATCCAAGGTACGTGTGTTAGTGTTGTCCAACATCCTGTGCGCAACATCGAAATCATTTTTAAACCTGACTCAAAATTTTCAGACTCCTTTCCCACCAAAGACTGTAATCCTTTCGAAGCTCCTACTGTTTATCATTTTCCATGCTCGTGCGGCAGTGCTTACATTGGCGAAATAAAGCATTCAGTGGGCACTCGTGTTGCAGAACATGAGTATTATACACTGAGAAAAATGGGCTAAGTAAACTGTTTACTTGATAAAAAATTATTTACAATAGATAAAATTTTACTTTCGTTAATTAATACCTGCAACTAAACCCAGTTTCCTGAATGCAAGTTGTTACTGGAAATAGTGCTTTTATTAACGGTTATTACACAGCGTACCTGACGAATTTGTGCTAAGTAACGTATTACTTATGACTACAGGACATGGTTAGTAGAAGTGACAACAATGCTGATCGCTATTAAACTCATGTATTTTCTTAAATATGTAACAACTTGCCACAACTATATTTATTTGAGTTTTGCTGCCACCCCGTGATTGTTTTATTATTCCTGATTGGCTAATGCGGCGGAGTAATAAAATAGTCCCCGAGATTGCTACGCTAGCATCAAGTAAGAGACGGACGTGTGAAAAGGTCGTCGAAAAAGAGTGGCCAAGGAGTACGGCCACTGTAGGCCAGTTGGAACGCAAATATATTAAAAATACCGGGTGGGTTAACTTAAGGCAAGGTTAAACAACATCCGTATAAAGAATCCCAGCGAAAGAAGAAGTACCGAGCCTATAAGCATGGATGCCGTCGCTGGTGATCCGACAGTCCAAGTGCCATCTGCAGTTAGGGATACCGCGACGAAGAAGCCGTTTTCGAGGCGATCACCGGACATAACCTCCACGTACGCCGACAGAGGATTAACTCGCCGAGACAACACCCAGTGCAAAGAACCAACAGAAACCGCAAGTTTACCGGCTAGGTATATTATTTCTTTGTTTGTTATTAGTTGTAATTTCAAAGCCATATTTCACTTTGTCCTTTGTTTAGATTTCAATAATTTCAATAACTAAATAACGTTTCAAGTGGGGCCCCATTTACCGTATCGTTTATTATTGCTTTGTTCATTTTTTTCATTATTAAGGAATATATTTTAGGAGTCATTACGTGGTAAATTGTTTTAAAAAAAACTGTTGTTAAAGTGAAACCAATATCTTTCATTCATATTAGGTAGTCACTGCGTTTGTCCTATACAAAATAAAACTATTACTAATAATACTGCTTTTTATTTAAATTATATAGTTGAACAACAAATTTAAGGTAAGTATATTGAATATTTATAGCAACCCTTACCTTTTATACATCAGTTATTTAGTGAACGTGCATTAATGATACTGTTTCCTTATCACAAGTGATCCAAATAGCTTGCATTAATTGGGGTTAATAATGAAGGTGTGATAGCCATTATAGAATAGTTCACTCACACCAATACATCTACTTGACATGAGTAAATCTTTTACATACCGCAACTGCATATATTCTTTGGTTTACTACTTCAGTTTAATTATTTATCATAAGTAACTTCATAAGTTACCGGTATGAAGCAGACCGTAAGTAACTTAGATTGCTTGTTGTTAGTATCAGTGTTTAGGATCTCTTCTTTACTAGTGCTAAATAATCTGTGCTTTTGTCCCCTATCCAGCTGAACATTTACTTACAATAATTGTATTTTTATTTATGATTATTAAATTTCTTTCTCAGTGTACTATTGCGTTGCGCGTATGTGGGTCTGTAGAGTTGAGTCTACTCCCAGTAAAAATCTACTTCAAGTAAAATATTTAGTACTTTTTCAATTTAAGTAATTCACTCCCAATACATTCAAAATATAGGTACTGGTATTACTACTCCTCGTACTTTGCCTAAAATGTAGTGGATACTTATACTTATTCGGAAAAAAAAATACTTAAAGTACTTAAAATATACTTCAAGTAATTTTATTTACTCTAAGTATTTCGTCATGTGAAAAATACTTCCAGTACTTTTAGAAGCACAATGCACTAGCTGTATTTGTGCATAGCGATATTTGTCCAACAAAACTACGCAATCCTATGCATATGCGGTATTGTACTTGCCGACAAAGGTGCATGGATCTCGTTGCATAACATAAATATGAGAAAAAAACTTCGAGTTTGTGTATTTTTATTTTAAATTCACGTATTTTTTGTAATCATATAAAATAGAGGTAGAACATTATGTCTGTTGCTTGGTTAAAAACACAGATGTCCTATCTCCTGATTTTATACATTAGCCTTTTTTGCTGCTTTGACGACAGACATTTTTAGAAACTCATATTGCTCGAAAGCAATGCATGTCGTTTAAAATAACCAGCCGTTAGCATTTCAACTTTCCCTTTTTGTTTTTCTGACTTTTATTTACTTGTAGTGTTTGTTACAATTAGTGGAGTTATGTATAAACTAGTTTATTATAAAAACTTATTGTAATTCCAATTAAGATCCACAGCGTTTTGTAAATTATGCCTCTCTCTCTCTCTCTCTCTCTCAATAGTCTCACTAATGCAGTAGAATGCATTTTTGCTTAAAATTATGTTCTGCTTACTGGTTGCAAAACAGAAAATATAGTTTAGTACCCACAATATGGTACTACAAGTATGTAGTACCATAGTACTAAACTATATTTTCTGTTTTGCAACCAGTAAGCAGAACATAATTTTAAGCAAAAATGCATTCTACTGCATTAGTACTAGGACAACGTATTTCCAGTAACCAGTACAAGTAGTCTAAAAATTATCTGGTTCCAAATAATAAGTAAGGAGTAAGTGCGTTTAGAAAGTACCGTGATTAATGAGTAATTTACTTGAAATTATGTTAGTATTTTTATAGATATTTAGATACTTCTAAATATCTATAAAAGTACTTAGAATAGCTTAAGAGTGCTGGAACTACATTCGCTTATTCTAAATAATTGAAATAGTTGAAGTAATTCAAAAATATATAAAGTACATTATTTATTTATTTATTTTAAATATCAATAATTTACTAAGTAGTTAAAATAGTTAAAGAAGTACTTTGCACTAGGTGCTTGAATCTTTAATTTCAAGTAAATTACTCATTAATCACGGTACTTTCTAAACGCACTTACTCCTTACTTATTATTTGGAACCAGATAATTTTTAGACTACTTGTACTGGTTACTGGAAATACGTTGTCCTAGTACGTACTTGCAACAGCTCTGGTCTCTACTGGCTGAAGACCGGCCACTAAATCCAATTCAACTCTATCTAAATCCTACGCCGTAATTCTCACTACCACAGCCATAAAATCAGGGAATCCATTGAAATCTAGAAAGATCCCAATTACCTGAACCGTGGAGATGGTAATCTCCTACACTTCCAAACAACCCAATCAAACCGTCACGCTCCACTGAACCATAACCGTTACAACCCACTGGTCTGTAACCGTCACCCCTATGTAAAGCCATCCTCTTATGTTAGTGTTCAGTTCCAGGTCAACAGCAGTAGCTCGGAAGATGTCCCTCACGAGTGTGGACGAAAAGTCGGCTAGAACAGATCCAGGACGCGGTTCCAGCTCTGAAGCCCAGCAGAGATATAGACATCAACAATCGCGGAAATATACTTATTAGTAGCATTTTTGATTTGAAAAAACTGGACCTTCTTCTGATCTTGGCTTACTTTGCCACAGCAACTATAACTGCCCACTCTTATTGATTCTACCAATCTTTTTTTTCAACATATGCATTTTGTATTTTTAAAGCCAATAGTTGTTTTTATATTGTTTAATTTTAAATACCTTACCCAGTGATTCATGCATTCAAGATTTCTGAAGGCATCAATAAATTATTTGGATGTTCAGTTAATTTAGTTTTTATAGTTTTCAATCACAACGGCGAATATGATACACCTTATAGCCATACGATGTTTAATGTATCTTCGATTATGTATCAATTCACGCTTATACAGGTGCAAATACAAACTTTGCTTTGGAACTACAAATATTCCTTGAATTTTCCCTTTCATAGGTTTAAAATGTTAGTGGTTATCAAAAATATCCAGCACTAACCATAAAATCAATAGAAATGACCTGAAAATAAACACACGCATTCGACACGTTTAACAGCATCAAACGGTCATCACAAAACACTTCATAACCGTCTATTATCGACCCCATATTCAAATTGAGTCGTAAAATAGGTAATATCGTTCCGTTCCTTAGAGATGCCTTCCATAAATTTACATGCCGTTCCGTTCATAACGAAAATAAAGTAAAATATGTTAATGCACCGGTTCACGTTTAGTCCTATGTTTAAAAGGCGATTTGTATACAAAAGAAAACAAAGGAATGGGAAAGAACGGCGAAGAGAAAACAAACGACAAACACGGCGACAAAAGAACGAATCTAGTGAGTACAGTTTAGTAGTGGAGGTATGTTTGTATGTATACGACCGTTCGCACTCTACAGGAACATTACCTCTTGTTGCCGTATATAGTTAACCGGTGTGAATGTATGGGTATGGGGTATGGGTGAAGGCATTAGTGGTTTAGGTGCTTACTCGAACATATTATTTGGAGGATAACAGCGAAATTTGTTGTCCCGATGGACCACAACGGGAAAGTAAAATTTCATGGGTCCTTCATAAATTTCAGTAAGGCATATGAGATAAAACTATTCTAAAAGTACTTATCTTACAAAGATGTTTATTTAATGCATATTATTTAGCACTATAATATTTTTGCTGTTTTGTTTATCATCAAATTTAAAAATCAAGCTGTCATAAGTCAAACGGTTTTTGTCCTAAGTGTGGTAGGCTTTTTGAATGCGTTTTGGATTCGATAAGAATAAAGGAACATACTGGAAATTTTTATTTACGGAGTTCTCGTTAAAATGAGTCTTCAAAATCTAATCTGTAGCTGTAATATTTGTATGTATATAAAACATATATACTGGAATAATCTGTCAAATGCCAACACGAGAGTAGGAGGCAAAATGGGGATGTGGTACAGTGAAGTAACACAACCTATATCTTACACGATATGTTGCCGCTATATGCTCAGAGGTAGACTGTATGAACAAAATCAGTATCAAACGGTCATCACTTTCAGTATCAGTCTATGATAATTATTTTAACATTCATTGCGGAGCAAAATGGTTGGGACAAAATGAGAAACTCCCCGTTATGTCACTACTCTCTTTATTTTTCCATTAGAAAAAAAATACGATTTCTCTAGTGCGGCATGATACGTACTGCTGTGGATTGGCACCCCGTGGTTTATAAACTCTATGCTGTTATTTTAGAGATCTGTTTTTGTCAATGTTTCGGGCAAGTTCTCTCAGAAGTTAATGTTTTGTTTTTAAGTAAGATTTTGCTGATTGATTTGATTGATTGTTTAATTTGTTAATTTAAATGTTCAGTTATTTAATTTGTTTTCACCTTTTTAAATTGATAGTGTTTACTCATGTTAGCTCATGTCCTTCTTAAATGTAGTTGTCTATGATCTTTGCATTTTATGCGCTGCATTACCACGCATCTATTTTATATATATATATGTATGCGATGTTTGGGCCTCTGTAAGATCAGTTACTTGATTTGATGCCGAGAAGTAAGTTCTTGTATTTTTATTTTCATTGCTGCCATTTTGGTATCTCAATTTTAATTTAAAATTTGATTCATTTATTTTGATTTTATTTCATCGATTAGGCAACTCAACTTTTTAATAATTGATATTGCACATATTAG
Organism: Protaetia brevitarsis; assembly: GCA_004143645.1. NCBI lineage: Eukaryota > Metazoa > Arthropoda > Insecta > Coleoptera > Scarabaeidae > Protaetia > Protaetia brevitarsis. The sequence continues at coordinate 2,245,692 of RXPK01000216.1, forward strand.
ATATAAGATCCGTTATTATAATTTGATCTAGAAGATATTTAATTTTGTTTTGTTTAAAGAGTTTAAATTTTTCCGTTTCTTAGTTTTCAAATTAGTTTTTTTTAGTTAATCACCTCGGTTTAGGTGATAAGAAGCTTTGTGCTTGTGATTAAATTTCAATTATATAATTATACTTGTTTTATCCACGTTTAACTTAATTTTAGTGTGTTGTAATTTTGAGACCACGTGGTTTTTTTTTTTTTTTGTAAAAAGGTTTTTCTTCTAGAACAAATCTATCTTTTGTTTGTTGAGGGACTTGCATTGTTCTTTTTAATTGTAGATTCATGCAGGTTTTGTTTTCGTCCAGAACCATCAGTCCAAGGTTAGATTTTTCCTGCGAAATTGTTATTAAATGTTTTTTTTTTTTAATAAAATTAATGATTATTAACGTCACTCATAGTTTCTATTCTTTTATTTTTGATTCAACCTTTTCAATTTTAGTAATTAAAGGTAGTCAATTTACTTACGCCCACATTTTACTTTTCAAGATTAGTTTAATTGCGAAAGTAACCTTGAGATTATTAGTTTTGCCCCCTTTATTTTTATCCGCTGAACTAGTAAATTTAATTTTCATTTTTTTTTTACTTTTCATTTTGCATTTATGCTGGTATCATCAGTACACAGCAGTACGTACAAACGAGAAACCAGTAGAGAGACATGGTTAGAAGAGTGCAGTAGCTGAAAGAAGGATGGGTTCTCCAAGGGCGCGTTATGCAATTCAACGAAGCCCAAACCACTCTTGAGAGGAGTAAGACTATTTAGAGAAAACGATGATAATCTAAAGTATATTCAAAAAGATATTCCCTGAAAATACTTATCTTCAGGTAGCTAAACCTAAATAAATATATTTCAAGACTAGGTCAGTGTAAAACAACATTTACAACAGCGGACAATAAGCGGAATTTGCGGACTAATTAAATTAAAGATATTAGACGACTTGCTTACTAACTAGCTGAGAGAAATCAAATGGCTTACCAATGTGACCTAGAACTATGTTTAGCGGGCACGGACTGACTTTGAGTTTTTTTTTTCAGGTGACATCTGGATCTCTCTTTGTGTTTACCTGAAACTACATCGGCCGCACAGGCTATGGGATTTAATGCACCCTTCCAAAAAAAAACAGTTAAAAATAGTAGCTGTTAAAAGTCGAAGACAATTAGGAAATCTTACGTCTGCAGAAAGGGCTCAACTCGTTACTGCTGAAATATGTTTTTTGCAGATGGAAATTATATGCACCTATTGCTTATTTTTCTTCGGCAACCTATGCAGCTTAAGCTTTTGGAGCCCCACCAGGAAAATAAGCAGAATATCACCTTAATGGTTGAATACAAAGTGACATATTTATTAGATGTTTCAAAAAGTTTGTAAATATCTCTAGGGCAAGTAAAAACAACCCTGTACTTCTTAATAACATAGATTTTAAATTGGGTTTTCATTAGTCGACTAAAAGTAAACAAACTTAACGAATCATTTGGTATTTATTAAAATGTTATATTTTATATAATTACCGACGTTTTATCGTTTTTAACGGCATCCTCAGGCTGTTGAACAACATTTTGTAATAACTTAATTGTTCAATCTATGGCTGAAAAAAGATAATTACACTTTTTTCTTGATATATTTCATGTTAATATTTACCATATATGTAGTTGATTAAAATTAATTTCATCCATTTTGAAAATTTCAAATAAATTGCCAAATATTAAAGTGGCTAACAACATTTAAAATATATAAAGCGCTGGTGCTGATATAATATTTGGCACAAACAACTTTAACCAGAATGCCAATATCGTGTCTAAAACTGTAACGTTTAAGCATACAAGTTTTTTCTTCTTTTTACCTTTGATGTAACAAACATGGTTATTTTTAAAATGTGGAAATTAAACTAAAAACGTATTATTAATTAATTACCTTATAGTGACAAAAATGTATTATTGGCAAGAATGTTTGACTAATAGAACTAAATATTGTATCATTATAACCGAAAAGTATTGTCTAAAATAAAGTACTCTATTCTGTAACCAAATAAGATGCAGGCAATTTTTTTTTATAAAAAAATACCATACATTGTATTGAGATCTTTCATAATTATGTTCTCTATAATTCAAACTTATTGGCAGTAAAAATGTGATGGAAGTCTTTTATAATAAAGTTACGTTGACAATTTTTAAGTGAAATGATATAGGTAAATGAACACCAAATTTGCTGACCTTTCCAAGAGCATATATATATTTTGAATCCTAATAGGATATCTAAATTTTTGTTATCTTTGGTGTGCCGTACGTGCGACAAGTGATCGATAAATGTGGCTATAGCTCCACGACAGGCAGTTGAAGTACCTAGTTAATAACTTACAAGAAAACTTGAAGGTGTTACCAATGCCTATCACACTTTTTCGAAAAATTAGTGAAGTATATACATATATTCACTATTTCTATGGAATTTAATCCATCGTGGATACTAATATAAGTATAAATTCCTGGCCTCACTGTATTCCTTAATAAAAATATTTGAATAAGTCCACCACTAGTATAAATAATAATAATTATAAGTTTCATGTAAGAATTGAGATCTTTTAGACAATTACTGTATTTCCTGTAAAGAAAAGTAAGCAGATTGTTCTGTAGGAATCTACTGATTTTCAATTACTCCGCTCATACATTAATAAATATAATGACCAAGCTTTTCTAGACGTACTTCTATAATATAATAGGAGTAATATTCTCTCGCTAGTTATTTAAAATGGTGACGGAACAATTTTGCATTACGATGGAAAGTATGGTTGAAACAGATGTGAAATCATGCGTGTCTACAAGAGTTCTTACGATGATCCGTCTATATCATAGATCACGTCTAATTGATTCTGAGATAAATATACAGGTATCGACTTTTTTCGATACGCTTCGACTGTTAAAGAGATTTCTGATATCAAGTTTCTTTCTAGCTAGAATATTGTGTATATTTTAACTTTTATCTTTTCCGAAACATCGACTCGTAATAGATCTAGTTTGTTTTACGTGAGAATCATATTTGTGAAGTGGCGTCGCCCGGCTTTCGGAAATATTTCAAATATTGGAACGAAGCTGCCTGCCAGGTATAGTTGAGATTTATATATTCTACGAACCAATTTGTGTGTATTTATGGGTGAATATAGAGATGAGAAAGTGCGAGAATTGATTCCAATTTACATTTTTTGTAAATATCAAATCTATTATCTCTATTTCATTGCATGCATCAAATGAAGAAATAAAAATTTATATATGTAATTTCTTATACGTTTAATTCTGGCTAAACTTGACATATTATTTTTATCATACTCCGTTTTACTACAAGAAAGTTGGCAATACATACGAATACCCCTTTAAATTTTGTTATGAAAAAAATATTATTTAGTATAGTAATATCTTATTTTTAAGTGACGGTGATATCAAACTAGAAACTTCGTTCGATTTTATTCATCGATTGTTGAACATTATGTCGGCAAATTACCAGCGCCAAGTAGACATTCGGGTCTATTCTATAAATCGTATCGTTTTAAAAACTAACAATGATCGCTAAAATGTTTACAATGTAATACGAAATAGATTCAAATATCAAATGGATGCAAGCGAATCCGCTTAAGCGGGTCTTTACCGTTTTGCATCCACTTTTAGCTTTCATATCTTTAATAGGGATCTTGCTTCGCGCATTATCACTTTTCCATTTGGTGATAATGGGCGAGGCAAGAAAAGATCATTTCAGATTGCAGATATGCAGGATTGGGACACAATAATATTGTCCATCATGTGGAAGGCAACCTTTTTGGAATGAGATCAGACCACATGATTTCGATATATCTTTTCCGGATAAGCTAGAATTAATTTCACCACAGAGACAGGTTCGGAGAATTGATTTGGTTCACAGACGAATCAAAGATCAAAAACGGCACTGCAGCTGGAATCTACAGCGGTGTGAGAAATACAAAATATCCACGGTTTTTCAAGCAGAGGCATACCCAATATTGCATTGTGCAACCGAAATCAATCAGAGTACTTATGAAAATAAGCGGATTCTTTATTGCAACAACGTGCTGACCGCATTAGTGAATCTCATGACGCAACCAGGCTGGTTTGGGAATGTATTCGAGACCGCTTACAGACCGCAATAAAGTCACCTTGCTGTGAGTGCCGGGACATTCAGCAATTGAAGGAAAGAAAAAAGCTGATGAGTAAGCAAAAAAAGGGATCATTTGCTTTATATACAGATTATATAAAAACACAGCAGGAGAGGAGGTAAGTTGGGTCAAAAAGAAACAAAAATAACACTTGAATAGTAATAACAACACACTGGAATAATAATAACACAGTAACTCAGTAGGGATTATCTTCGGATCGTAATAGGTCTCCGTACACTGAAAGTACATCTACAGAAAATTGGGCTCAACATTGAAGATACCAACTGCAGACTATGTAATGAGAGAATAAAGAACTTTTACCACATTTTTTATGAATGCGAGCTCTGGACGCAAGAAAACAGGCAATTTTTGGCAAGCCGAAAATGAACCCAGAGGATAACTTCGATCAACTAGTCAAGAAACCTGTACATAATAGTGTAGGGTACTAGGATGTGGGAATGGTTGGTATGATTTAATGGGTAGAAGAAATAGGCGACTAAATACAAAAAGCCAAGAGTGCAGTGTTTCCGGAGTTAAAATAATATCTCCGGTTTCATTCAATGGCTTTATGCCATTGATAATGCAACGTATTACTTAAGGATTCCCTCTAATACTACTTGAATTAAAGGTAGGTAAAATAATAATAAAAAAAATGGTAATTGTACTTATATAATTAGCATATCGGAAATAAAACTAAATTAGTCCAGGTAATGTTAGTATGAATTCTTATCATCATTGGTAATAGATCTAAGAAAATTTTAAAACCTCCAGTACGATATGGTATAGTGCTGCAAATTAAGACTGAATTGGGGGGATAATGTGGTATATTAGCCTGACATGCACGACATTAGCTTTAGGGATTGCAAAGTGAAAGAGTCGCTTTCTGTTGTAGTCTGTTGTTCTAGCTATATTGTCATATGCATATATGTTAAGGGTATTATTATTAGTGTAATATTAAAACTGTTAATACATCATTATGCATTAGAAGTGTTATTGGATCTTATTAAAAATTCCACCATTCGTATTTTTGGCAAAATATGTAAAGCAATATCCAGAACCATTTGTTTTTCCCTTTACAAATAGATTTTGCCCTTTCGCCTTCGCTCGTGAGTTTGCATATCTCAACTTTATAAATACATCATTGTGTTTTATTTATACTTACAGTAGACAAGATAAATGACAGTACTTTTAATAAACTCAAGTGACACAGAACCATAATCGAAATTGACAAATGACAGAAACAGTGAATGATGCCGATGTTATTGTTATTTCTAGCCACCAAATAATCCAACAATCCCCATCATGGAAAAGGATAGACACATACAAACAGGTATTAAACGAAAAACAATACCATAAGAACAATAATTTTTTAAAACTAGAACTAGACTATATTTATTGTTTTAGTTAGCGCAACCTGCTTATTTAATATTACGTTTGCGCATTAAAAAGTTAAACTTTAGTAGTAAAACTAGATAATGAAGCATTTTTTGCCATTTATAATACAATATTAAACAACAAAGTTCAAGCATATCAACAGCTCTTAGAGGAAACATTATAAAAGAGTCTATTTCATAGCTAAATAAAATTACAATTGTTTTATATTTCAATTTTTTAAAAGTGCACCAAATGAATAATGAAATTCAAGCACCAATTTCGGCGTGTCATTCTTAGTAATTAATGCACTTTATTAACTGTTATTGTGAAATAAAACCGGCTGGCTTCACAGTTCATGACGGCTTCTTAAATTATCGCAGCTAGCCTACCTTGTAAACGATTCCGCTTAATCGCGCAGAAAAAGAAAGGAGTGCGGCATCATTTTTCTGCTCAATTATATTTTATGTTACTCTATTATCTTCCATAATTTACAAAATCTGGTAAAAATACGATAATGACCTCTAAATCACCAAAGTTCATGAGCAATCTCAATTCAAATTAACTATTAATAAGATCTTGTGAGTGCGACAAAATATTCGGCGTAAACTCGCTGGGAATTGAAAAGTTGGTGATGAGGTGATTTAATGATACTGTTCTTCATTTGGTCGCACCGTTTGAACGTAATAAAAAGCGATCATATTTAATTGAATGTGTTCAAATGGATGGATAGAGGTTCATCGCCATGGAAGGAAATATACGAGGCAATATATTAGAAAGAATGTTAATAGAGAAACTGGAAATAATTAACGTCAAATGATGAATAAAATATGATATTTATTGGTAGTGAACGGGGCAGAAATTTTAATTAAAATTGAATATGCTGTGGTTCTATACTTACCCATTTCGTAAGAGAATGAGAATATGTACTTAAAGTGGGGGAAATTTATTTAGATAGATATTTCAGATATGCACGTGAGAATATGTGTGGCCAGATTTGTAGAATGTTAAAAAAAAACAAATTTCTTGACTGATAATCTGTGTTTTGTGTAAAGTAAGTAATGATTATCTCAATATCATTATCATAAGCATGTAACATGAGAGATACTGTGTTAATAGCTGCAATGATTATGAAACTGAAACTACATTAAAAATGTAGTATATGTACATATTTAAATAAAGATTGTACGTAGATATGGTGAATATACTGTTATCCATAAATACAGGAATCATCATTACCATTTCATAAGTCACTGGATATTAACATGCGATACCAATTTACCACAGAGATTTCCGATTAAATCGCTAAGAAATTAGCGACTTTAATTAAACGGATGTTACGGTTAATTGAAGAAAGCAGAACCGGTGAAAAAATATTGGCAAATATGTTATTGCAACTACATAATTAAGACGCTATAATTTACTTACGGTCTACCACATTAAGTACTGTTTTTAAGTAAGTAGATTGCTTTTATAAATAATGTAATCATTTCGGATTTATAATTTTGAATTCCTGAGAATTTATTCGCTTCTCAAATATGTAGTAAAAATATTATATTCTCAAAATATTTTCAATAACATTGTAATATTTTATCAGAAAACTGTATTTTAGTATAGTTTTGGCTTTATAGTATTTTATTAGTGTGTTTTTACTTTTCATTTGCGTATTGTAAACTATTCTAGGTTCTGGAGATAATCTAATATTTTACTAAAATATTCAAAATTTACTTATTTTGCCTCGCTGCTCTAAAACCTATTTGAGTAGTACATAACACAATTTGGTCAGAGATGTTGAGTAGCCAAGATCCCTGTTGTTCGTTCTCAAATTATTTCAGAAAAAAAGGCTCTTATTCATTTCGCGATTAGTGAAATATATCCGTTTAGCTATCCTCGGTTGTATATTTAAAATATGCTATGCCTTCAATGGCCCTTACCTCAGTCAGCCAGAAATTGATATTTAAAATGGAATACCTTAATTAAAGTTTTGGTAAATATTAAATTCTCCGGAAGAATAAAAACTATGAAAGACCTGTAGCTTTCGAAACAGAATAAATATAATAAATATAATAAATCAAGCTGATAAGCTTGATTCTGATCTTATCCCACTGTGCGGTGATCGTTCAGATTTACTTTGTGCCATAGTACCCATTTAGCCTATATTTATTCTGTTTCGAAAGCTACAGGTCTTTCATAGTTTTTATTCTTCCGGAGAATTTAATATTCACCAAAACTTTGATTAAGGTACACTGTTGAAAATTTTAACACTTTTTTGACTAATTTAATAGTCAGGAGAGGTCCACACTCTTTTCGTGTTATTTTGTCGAGAACTATAGAAGTTTAAATTTGACGAACAAAGATAGTCAAGTATTGTCTATTGCTAAGGGGTTATTTTGTCCAACTAACACGTGGAATTATGATATACTTCTAGTCACATTTTATTTGATCTAGACTAGACAAATTTACTAGCTGTTTAACTAAATGAATGCGATCTATTGGATGATTTAGCACGGTTTTCTAAACACAACGTCTTTTTAATATGCAACTCATATTTCTTAGTGCTATAATATTCTCTCTTTAGGACGTTTTCTCAATTATAAATATACAAAACCACTCATTCAAAAGTTTTGGTTTCAACTAAACGTATTAATTTTAAAATGATTTTTTGAGAACCATTATAAAATTAAGTGAATGTTTATGCTATTTGTTTCAAATCTGAACTAATTACGTAAATAGTTGTTCCCAATACATCTTTAAGATGTTGAAATTTTTTATGCCCACTGGAATTAACGTTTAATAACACAAGGTTACACTTTGCAGGTCAGTCACATTTGGTGGTTTGTTTGGATATGTTAATACGCAGAAACAAACTCGAAAACAGATACACGTGCAATGCAGGTGGTGCGTATAATGCAATACTGTATTAGATTAGGTGGGGTTTCTATATTTCTATCCGAGGAAAAAATTCTGATTGGTTGATGCTTCTGAATGTCTAGAGAAAAGAGTAAATCCTCATATCTGAACAAAGAATTCACACCAAATTCTAGTAATTTCTGTTCTACTAAACACATGTAGTCAATTCGTCTGGCAAAGTTTGTAAAAATCAACACTAAAATATTTGACTAGCGTAAAATTAACGCCAACACCGTAATATTTTCAACAGTGTATTCCATTTTAAATATCAATTTCTGGCTGCTGAGCTAAGGGCCATTGAAGGCATAGCATATTTTAAATATACAACCGAGGATAGCTAAACGGATATATTTCACATACTATCGTCTCTCTTTTTGTCTCATATTTATTTGTGCGAATTATTATTTTTTTATAATCAACCATTAAAATTATGGTGTAAAATGCAAAATTAGATAATAAAAAATCTGTTTTGCGATCGCTAATATCGGACCACTTACACACAGTTTTAAATTTGTTGCATTATACCAAAAGGGACGGATTGGAATCCCCTACCCATTGCAGAAGCTGATGTCTCTTTAAAATGTTAAGTATTTTAGTTAAAACTTTGTGAAAGGATTAAAAAAAAAAAAAAACGCAAAGTGCTTCAGAGTGGTTCAAAGTATTCAAAAAAAGTATCTCCGTAGATAATACTTCATTTTTTTTAAAAGTGATGTTCTAATTATCACTGAGTTCATTCAGAAACTTTATACAGTACATAGTTCGTAACATTCCCGATGTTGAATCATGAAACGAACTAGTTTTGCTGAGAGCGCGAAATTAAATTTATTGAATTTTGATCAGTCAGACTGCATTAATTAACCCCCTGTGCGCCGTATAGGTTACCTACATATCATCCAGGTTTACCGTTGTACCATTGCACCTAAATATGTAATATCGCAGAATTCAGCTTTAAGTTTTTCTAAAATGTGCAAAAGTATATTAAATTTAAAATGAATGCAGTTTCAATGGGGCTTGAATCACAGTCTCTCTCTGCAATTATTTTTTTTTCACTTTACAAATACCAATTGACTTCTTTTGGTTAAAGAGAGTTATTAGGATAGAAAGTAGCTCCCAGGCTATTTAAAGCCATAATTTAGTTTTAAGCACTGATAAAGCTACGTTCATAGGTAGATTATACAGCAAATAACCTTTCTTCTAACGGACTAAAGAAATATACGAACATATATTTATGTAATACCAGAAATATAAACACGGTTAGTAGATCCAATCTAAATGAAGTTAGACCAATATTTTACAAAAATAGGAGTATGTTCCAAATTGGGATGGCCGCAATTTAATATTGTGTCAGTAAAGTAGAGAGACGGCCGACGAATTCTCCAGTAAATACTTTAGCGATTCATTGCACGTTAATAAGTGTTGAATAGCTGATTTGGGACTACGTAAGCGCCCTAAATGATGTGGGCACCCAAAGGAAATTAACTTTGGCCTGGGTTCCTAGCCACTCGGGCGTAAGAGGAAATGAGGCGGCGGACGAGCCGGCCGGACATGGTTCGTCAAGGTCATTCGTAGGAGCTGGCCTTTCTTTCAGCACCACCAAATCGCAAACTAAAAAATCATCAATGAATGGATACGTACTCAGTCCAGAGAGTGGTAGCAAAAATCACCGGGGTAGAGACAGGGAAAAGAGTTCCTAAAGGACTAGAGGTCTGAATTTATTAGGGATCTACTCAATAAAGATAGGAATACTATCAAAATGATAGTAGGTCTGCTGACTGGTCACTGTAAACTAAATAGGCATACGTACAACATAGACCTGGCAGATGACGCAACCTGCAGATTCTACCAAGAGGAGAAAGGAACACCAGTTCATGTGCTGTGCCAATGTGAAGGCCCGGCGAGGACAAGGTTTCTAGTAATGGGCGCTATACAAAGAAGTCGCTCTTAAAGATGATACGCCTAATTAAGAGGGCCAAATTAGAGAGCGTTTTCTAGCAAAAGGGGGATCATAACAGATCTGAAAGGGCCGCGGTAAACAGGTGCATAGGCCACCCTAATCCTAATCTAATCCAAGTGTAGAACAACCTGATTACTACATAGGCACCCCAGACGACAGAGATACTCAAAGGAAAATAACATTGGCTTGAGTACTCAGCCAGGGGGGCGTGACTGGATATTAGGAGATAGATACACTGGCTAAACGAATATCGTCAAGGTTGATCATTGGAAGCGGCCTTTCTTCCGGTGTTACCATATCACAAATAGCAAAGTTTTACGAATGGATACATAACAAGTCCAAGGGGTGGCGGCGAAATTTACCAGGCAAAGACAGGCAAAATGGTTGGTAAAAGACATACTGAGTAAATACGCGAAGACTTTTAAAATGATAGTAAGTCTAAAAACCTTTTACTAAGACGAAAATCACTGAATTTACATACCGTGCCAATGCAATGTCTTGGCAAAAACAAAGTTTGTACCATGGGCTGCGGAGAATTAGAAATAGCAACGTAAAGAGCCGCCTTCAAAGACGATAGGTCTACTTATGAAGGACGTCTTCCAGCATTAAGGAAATCACAATCTGAAATGCCTCGCTGAAGTAGATCTATATGACCAATTCCAATTTCTTTTATTTGACAATTGTAGTTTTTGGATTGACATCGTTCAAACTTTATATAAATGGTAATTTATATTTTTTTTCAAGAGTCATGAAATGCAGAGTTATACCAAAATGATAATTATGCTTTTTGGTTTGACTAAAAGTAATTAAAAAAAGTTTTTTTTTATGTAAATCTGTACATATTTCATATTTAAAAAGAATGTTTAAAATTATCTAGTAAGTCAGATCACGTTAAAAAAAAGTAGTAACTAAAAGTAATTTTGAGCACTAAAGCACGAAATAAAATCTTCAAAGAACATTCAATTTTTATTTTATTTTCTTTTTAAATATAAAGGATTATCTGTGAATATTAAGCCTAAGGATGCAGGATGTTTGTCAGGCACCCTTGAGACGAACCTCCCACCTAATTATGATGAATGAGAAAGCGTGATGAAAAGATTGAAAGAAAGCAATTTTCTTATGGTACACCAGATATATACAGACATTTGGAAGATCCAACAGCCGATGTCATATAATTAATTAAATTAGTTAGACAACTAATTACAAATTGGAGACAATAGTTATGTTGGTGAAAAGAGCCCACGAAAAAAAAAAATCATGGCGATTAGGACCTACCATCGGATAGCCGTATCCAACATACATTACCGTGGTCAGATTGATAATCACTTACGCATTTCTGGGATAACGGACAAGGATGCCGCAACAAATTTTATAACTGAACTCAGCAAGATACAAAATGCTCGGTGCCTGGGAATAACAGGAGCGAATGAAGACTACTCCCACAGCAGGAATGGAATGCTTCCTAGGCCTCTTCGTCATTTGGTGATAATGGCGAGACAAGAATCGCATCCCGAATTGCAATAAACTCTAAGTGGTAGCTATGCAGCATTGGGGGACAATAATATTGCTTATCACGTGAAAGGCAATCACCTGAGAATGAAATCAAACCATCTAGTTTCAACATTCTTTGTTTTAATAGAAAAATTGAACTGGATATCACGGATTAAATAAGCTAGTATCAGTCCTCAGTCCAACTTCAGAAACCGGTTCGGTGAATGGATCTGCTCTGTAGGAGGATCAAAAACCCGGAGTGGGATTGAAGTATAATTTTATAGTGAAAGAGAAATATATTCGTCAGTGAGGGAATTAGTGAAGATACAATCACGACTAATTTAGAGATGCATTTGAAACCTGAATAGCTTGACAAACCACAATAAAGTCTGTTTATTATGAGAAAACCGGACATCTGGGAAATCCAAGGAAGCGAAAGAGTTGATGAGCTAACGCGAAAAGGATCATATGTAGGCACAGAACCTGTTCTAAAAGTGCCTAAAAACCGCACGACATCATGTAAGAAACTGGGTCCAAGAGGAACACAAAGGACAATAGAGTAATCCAACTAGGCACATTTATGGGGCGACCTTTATCAAGGCATCACCAGAGAGAAAGACTGAAAAACTACCAAAGCTTGGTATCATCTTAGTACAAAAGCAAGCCTCCTTACAAAACATTGTGTGCCCAAAGAAAATCTATAGGAAATTGGCACTAGCATTGGAAGTAGCCACTGTAAGATGCGGAATTAAATGACTGACCATACATCACAATCTATGCAAATGCCAAATCGTGGACCGCAAAAGGCAGGCAATTTTTGGCCGACAAAATATAAACCTAAAGAGTTATTTTGATCATCCAATCAGAAACTAGTACCAGGATGTTAAGATGCCTGGTTTGATATAATGAGTAAGGAAATGGGAGATTAAATATAATAAGCCAATAGGCTGCAGTGTTTCCGGAAACTCCATGTCACGTGAACTTCTAAAAAAAAAACGAAATTGGCATAAAGGGGAACAATCAAAACCATTCAAATTAATTAATTAATGAATAGGTGTTCCTATTGATTTCTTAAGAAATTAACAATTTAGCATTCTCATGTTAATTGAAATAAATTATAGGAATAGATTATTATGCACTGTAAACTCACATGTATTTCTTACTTCGATGTACACCAATAACACACACGTATAAATTAATGGAATTAAGTTCTAGCTAAATTATATATTCATATATTATTATGTGTATACCTATGCATATATTCGAGAACGCATTCAGCTGTGATTTATGTTATTAACGCAGCGCATTTTATGACAATTATGAATAATTGTCAGCAGGAAATGGTAGCATTTAAATGGGCATAAATCATGCATGTATGCAAGATGATAGTTTCTACTTACATCCATGTTCCGTTGGGTGGCTTCCGCGAGCCCGCATACGTTTCTCGTAGAAAATTAGCCACCAGAAAACAGAGAAGCACTCGCAGCATTTCGACGATGCTTCGGAGTATCTTCATTTTGCTGAAAAAGAAGGACGCATTGAAAACACTAATAACACGTTAGTTCTGAATTGTAGGTATGAGAGAGTGATTAGCCGTAGGCCCGCTCTAGGGGGAGGAAGCCGAGCAAAGGGCAATCGGAGAATATGTTCCGTATACTAAAGGCACATTTTCTCATAAAAATTTATGAAAATTTGATATTTCCTGGAATCTATCTTATGCTCGTGAGATTTATGAGCATTTATAAATCTCACTGGTTCTCTTGTCTTTTTTTTTTCAAGCGGTCATTTGTGGGTTAAAAACAATATACTCTGCTTATTTTATAGTCTTCACCTTCTTCACTCAATGTAGTTCGGATATATTAAAATAATCTCAAAGACATTTTTTCCCCTAATTTATAGATAACGAGTCGGTCGAATGATAAGAATTTTTTAGTAATGCTGCTAAAGAATTAGATAAGTTATGCCATTATATTCAGATAGTAACGTAGTACGCATTATAAATTAATATTTCGTGCTCTTTAGTGGTCTGAATTGGTGTTTTTTTATTTTTATTTATTAGCATAGTACCCGTGTATAAAATAAATATTTAAAATATAAGTCTTTACTTTAATCACCATTGACTAGAGTAATAATTACTTCACTTAACTATAATCTAACTTAATCCTAATTATTGGGATTAAATTATTGTTAAATACTTGAATATGTACTGCTGTTGTTTTATTTGCTTTAAGTCCATTACGATGGTCCATTCTTCCACTTTTTGGACCAAAACTAGTAAAGTTAGCTGGAATATAATATTGGACGTTTGAATTATTTTAGATGGTTTTAATAAGTACTTTATATCGTTTCTGCGACCTAGTTGAAGGGAGAATGAAAAAAATATAAAGTGTAAACTACGTATTACAGTTTATTACAAAATTAAGCAACTTGCATGATTAAGGATGTTTCATTATCGTGTGATTGAGCTAATTACGAAGCTTGTGATCTAACTTTACTTTAAATGCCAATCTTGGCCATCCAGAATAAACGGAAAACGTAGATGGGGCAGTAATATGAGATTGTTTTGTTGAATTTATCCGAGTTTCGAATATTAAATGTCCCAATAATCACGCCGTATTCTTCGTTATAGAAGGTTCGAATTGTCTAGGAACAACTTGCCAGCGATCTGAGACACTAATACAAAATCGACGCGATGTTTTTTCTCGTATTGTGAACTCACAAATACCGGGCGCATTTGTATCCATAATAGATACCATGTGAGAGTACACCGCTTCAGTTTTTAAACTTTTTCATGAGTTTTAAACCACACTTGGAATAGGTTTTACATATCTTGAAAGAAAATAAATTAATTTTACAAATGCTTGAAATATGCATGCAGAAAAAGTTTGTGGCTAATTAATGTCGAATAAGAATAGTATAACAGGAAACAATTATTATCTGCGCACGTACAGACTTTTTTTAGAAAGCGTAACGTATGTAATACGTATATGCATTATCATTGCATATAATGCAATATACAAATATCTCATGTATACTGTTTCTCTTTCATGCAATCTAAGGCCTTTGATAGTGTAGTCTTGATAGACTACTTTGAAGTATTATTATATACTTCAAAGTAGTAAAATACCTGCAGAACTAATACATATATAAAATTTTATTTAAATTTATTGCGAGGTTTGTCAGTTGGTGTTACACCAATTATACTGGTGCATGTTTTATTTTTCTCAGGTACGTAAGGAGTGAATAGTCTGTACTGTTTTAATCATAAGCCGCTGTAGAAAGTGCAGCACCAACTAAATAAAGCTAATGACTACAATAGACCACATTTACGAAATTCAACCTCGGTATCTACGAAATAATTAAGAATGGATCTTTTTTTCTGTTTATGTAGTTTACCGATCGTTTCAAATAAAAAGGGTCCCGCAAAAAATATATGTGTACAATAACATTTCGTTATTTTTCGAGTTTTGGCTAATAATTAGGCTATTAGAAACCAGTGTGCACAGATAGAAGAATCAGCTTAAGTGTTCCCGAAGAGCCAAGGAACTATCTGGAACCGGCACAGCTATCAGCCGAATGCTGGGAGATAATCTAAAGTAGTTCCATTTATTATCTTTTTATTATTATTGATAATCACAGAAAATTATTTAGTTAGAGTAGAAACATTTCAAATGTTATGGCTCGTGTAGTACCTTTAGGTGGAGTACGAGTTTTAGGATGAATTGTAATTATTTAGCCTAACTGACATGAATAAAGTGTGAAAGTATCTTGCAAAATAAGATTGCCTTTAGATCTTCTAGTTTAGGATCAACCTTCTTAAAGGTTTGAGTCCTAATTCTTGTAGTAGCAGGACAGTAGCAGAAACATCGAAGAGCTCGTTTCTGTTGCTCAAAGACAATTACCTTGGCACTTTTAGGGTCAAGTTCAAGCAGTTTTTTGATTCGGACATGATTAGTTGAGATACACTTCTTCGCATGGCTAAACCAAGCCCAACTTATACCAATGGCATATGCCTGTTCCTCGAACCTGCTTCATAGCACCCTTTACCGCAAGGGTGTATGCTTCCTCATTTCCGAAGTATCGAGATTTTGTTCTTATGGGTTTTATTTAGAGTGTGTTTATACTCCAGGTCAGTTTCAAGTTGCATTTATGCGCCTCTAGTGCTTTCAGTAGCATCCGACCGTTCGTCACTTAAACCTTTACCCTTTTGTGTTTGTAGCTTTTATCCAAAATCTCTCTAGCACACATTTTAATGGGACAGATTTTAGTCTTTAAAATTATTCTGAGTTGTCCAATATGGTAATATCTTCTGCGATAAAATTATTCCTGCTCCATCCTGCTCGGCTCTCGAACTGTTCCTAAACCAGTAGGTCAACCAGGCGTCATTAGTTTTTCGTCAAGGAGGTAGTGCAGTAACCATCGATCGCTGGTAGAGCACACATCATGTCCGAAGGCATTGCCAGCATGCCGTGGGAAGCAATCCATTGTAGTAGCTTAGAGGTTTCACAGACATGAATATGTGGCGATTGATTTGCTATTTCCCATAGAAGAAGTGCTATTAGTCACGTAAGTTTTGCTGTGGCTCTGGATTGGTGCGTGTTTTGCCAGCAGGCTATTGCTATATTAGTTATGGTTGGACGTACTACCATCACATCGAGCCAATCGACTAGCTTCGGAGAGTCCCCAAGATTTCCCACATACCATTCGTCAAGTCCGCAAGGATAGTCTTGCCTTTGCCAAATGCGATTCCAGGATAGTATCTTGTCAAATCAGACGTTTAGATATTTTACACTATCTGCAAATGTAAGGTTTACACCTTGGATAGTGAGTGGTATCAAGTGCTCCACTCTTTTTTTTTTCCTGACGAACGGTGCTCAAGTTTTTCCTGCTGCATCCCATCCACTATAGAGTATAGAGCTGAGAAAATTTTCTTCCCTTCCGATCCTCTTAATAGTATTACAGTAAGCCGACCAGCGTTCCAGCCTAGGCCTTATTAGCATAGAGATGAGGAAATTGCATTATGCAATGCTCCATCCATGTCTGCAATAAAGATGTTGTACTATTGTAGTTAATGTATCAACTTGTCTATTTACATTATAGAAAATAACAGGGTATCACTTGCAAAATGCAGATAGTAAATTATATAATGAGACCCTGAATTATAAGGTCAACTTGTCAGGAGATAACTTTTGAAAAAAAGAAATATTGGAATAAAGGTATGTGTGGGACGTTACTAATTTTACTTTGCAAACAACTTTGCTGCAAAACAAATATTTCTATTCGATAAATTTTTGAAATTATTCATTGAAAAACATATTTGAATTTTTATAGTTTTTAAATTTTAAAATTATTTGGCCAAATAAATTATGTATCTATCCACTGTTATTCTTATTGTTAGTCAAATTAACTTTTGAAATCGTGATTCGAAGTTGCGTGGAATTCAAAAGCAAATATTTGCTTTTTATAATGGAGGATACGAGTTGATTTCATTCATGGTGTTTAAAATTTTAGGACAGAGTTGGTATTTTATTGAAGATTTATATTATAAAAAAATCTCTTATTGTCGAAACTTTCTCATCTCATTATATATGCTAATTCTGATCAAAGGTTCCTAATTTACACTTCTTTTACCAAACCTTAGTTTTTAAGGTTAGTAGTTATACTTACTACTAAAATCAAATCAAACAATTTTGTAGCAAGATATAATTGTTTTATAATAAAATGTGCCTTATATGTGTATTTGGAATTATAAATGTTGTCTAAATTATCTATTCTACTTAATCATTAAATCAACATATTCGCTAACACTAGTTGCTACAACTCCTATAATACATATTTACAACTGTAAATAAAAACCCTAAGTCTTTAAATCAAAATGGTTTTACATATGGAAGGATAAGTTGCCCTTTTGGAAGAACCACCGCTGAATATGACAGGTTGCCAAAATGCGCACCTCTAGTCCACAGATAACAACCATTGCTATTATTAGGATTCGAGAGTTCGAAATTCTGGAGACAAGATTGTTTAGTGTAAGATCGACGGAGTTGTTTGTTTGATACGCATATTGGTGTACGTGGAGGGGTCTCTCTGGATAGATTACTTCTCTGATATGATCCACTAACACCGTTTCTAATGTTTTCAAAAGAAATACATCATGCTAATTGGATGGAAGAAACTGGGAGAACAAGACTAGCTTCTGAAGGGCTTAACAAAGCATTGCTTTGAATGGTCTTTTTACAAGTTAATCGCGCAACTAACCGACATTGAATGTTACTATCACCCTCGCGACTGCCAATCGGTGTACTGAAGACGCTGATTAACTTGTGGTTGTAGTGTTCTTTGAGAAGGTCATTCATCATCTGAGAGCCTGGGAAGTGATTTTGTGCAACAAGCTCAAACGTTGCCTGTTCTAAATGTGCCATCTCTTTAGCGATCCTAATGTTTGCACCGGATCTCTCGAAGGTACTTTGTGAATAAACTCTGACAGAACATCCTGCATGACCCAAACAGTCTTCTAATTTCCTTATTATACTCAATCAGAGCTTGTCGATATTGGTTCTAGCTGCTAAATGTTAAAGCAATGTAGCATTATAACGTGTTAGTGTGGTGTGTTTTGTTCTATTGAAGATTCTTTCTAATCAAATTGGATATCAAGTAATAGTAACTAATTAAAAAGAAGAATATACAGTAAAACTTTGATTAAGCGTCGCTACCTGAACCAGCGCTTCGATGATTAATCGAATAGACGGATAATAAGAATTTCTAAAAGAATTCTGCATAACCCAGTTTTTTACATTTTATCCAGTGGCGTAATCGATTTTTTTTTCTAGGCGCAACAGTTTAGAGCTATGGATCGAACTAATGATTGTTTAAACCGAACAATCTGTCTTATTTTTTATTTCGATTAAACATAGTTTGGGGATTTCAAAAATATGTAGTTGTTCAGATTGATTTCGAAAAACAAGTTAAAAATTTGTTTATTTGTTCATATTTTATTCTTACAGCAACAACAAGTATAAAAATCTTCAAACTACAAAGAAGTAAGAGTTTAAACTAGATTTTGGAAACGACAACTGTTTTCGCGAATACAGTACTGGCAATTTTCGTTATTCTTCTAGTCGCATTCAAAATTGTCATGGGCTTTCTATTGAATGTTAGATAGGCGAAAGCAACTGCCTCACGAACTTCTACTATAGAATCATGACGTTTCTTATATACATAATTTTGATTGAAGCCTCACAAAAAGCAATTTGATATGGATTACCGTTTGCGTTCAACCTAAATGTAGAAAACAATGATTTTTCCATTGCAAAGTAATTCAAACCTTACTTTTAATATTTAGTAAATGCGTATCCCTCCGCCATAATGAAGAATAAGATAATAGGTCAAGAAACTTACAAAGTCTTCACTTGAAAAGAACTATACTTACTTATGATGACCGAGAAAGCATTAGTTGCCAAACGTGACTACTACTCATCTAATAGCAGGCAGTAAAATAAGCAAATATGCTTATTATATAAAGGAAATGACGGCATCATCTATTTTTCAATGGTGTAAGGTAATTATATATTTTTTCAGTCGGTAAATAGATAATTATAGTTGTACTTATTATACTATATATCATACCTGCATAAATATATATTTTGCTAGCGCTGTTGGATACATAAATAATTAAACCAATCTAATAGGTTATATTTATCGTTTCTAATAATTTGCATTATTTTAGATTATAAATCACAACAGTATATAATACGTATACACTGAAGTTCTTTTAATCATAAAAATTATATCTATATTAAGTACACAAAATTTAGAATTTTTGTTGAACTCCTCATTATAAGAAATTTACGAAATACAATGTCATGTAGGTATGTAGCTACTATAGAAATGAAAAAGGAAATAATTAGGAGTTTGTTTCTGATGGGTCCGGATGTTACACGTAGATGTATGGTAACAGAGCAGATAGAGCTATTTACGGAGAATGAGTTAAAACCGATAGTTAGCAGTATGAAGAGTAGTTGCTCCCACAGAGTAAGATTTCTCCATGGTCTTCCCTTACTTTTCTTGGCAATGCTGGTAAATAACTAGAGTCGTTCCATGGGCGGAAAGATAATAACAACTGATAGGTGACCGATTTATTATTAATTTGTTAACCTTTAGATAGAGCATGGGGTTTAGGATAAGCTGTAATTATTTAGTTTTTCATAAATAAATTGCGTGAGTATGAAGAGTGATAAAGCGCCCTATAATGATAGTTTTCCACCAGAAGCTGTAAACTAAATATCTAAAGATCAACCAAACGTTTGAGGTAATGAACTTCCTCCTAGAATTACAGATCTCTCGTTGGGAGTTGAAATTGCTAGAGTCGTTTTATTTCCAAAAAATAACAGTACAACAGACATATCTTATAGGTTATTATGCTTACTATTAATATACTATTTAATACTGATCAGAACAAGGTTACTATTTATTCAATGGACAATAGGGTTTTATCAAAGGATGGTGGACGTTATCTGCTACTGAGACTGTTGTGAATTACTCTATTATCGATTATGAAGAGCAATAATGTGTACTTGTTACTTTGGACGTTCGAAATGGATTTAATAATGCCAGCTGTGAGCACATAGTGCAAAACTTACTGAACAAAGGAATATCAAAGGATAAGCGTAATCAAAGACGACTACTTTGAGGAAGAATGAGGAAATCGACGTGAGAGCTGGAATACCGCAGAACTCTGTTCTTGAATTTCTGTTATGGAAGAATGACACTTAAAGGTTAATATATTTGTCCTTCTATAAAAAAAATACCTGTAGATTATAATTTTACACTGTACTATACCCGCTGAGTTGGATCATCTGCTGTCTGCATAATTACTAAATATTGTTGGAAAATTAACTCCAAGGCTACCGTGATACGTTTGGTTACAGCATGCGAGATAAAAATTTTCTTGGATAGTTTTTAAAGATATATAGAGTGCGTCATTAAATAAAAAGGGTCCTATTATGCCACTCTTCTACTGAACAATGTATATTTTTAAAGAATTTTAAACTAAAGGCCTTCTGATTCGTTATAAGTTATTGTATTTAATATTTTGTTGTATGTTCCATACAAAGGATGTTTTACTTTTTCACACTATTGATCAATCCAGTATATAAGCAGTTAAAAACGTACAAATATACTTCCTTAACAGTCACTCATTTAAAACAAATAATCTTTATCCATAGGTTTTACCTGCGATAAATTATTAAGTACATACTTTTCCTGGCGTTGCCGTCGTTGAAGTTAGTACACAATAATTCTTGCTTTTAATTTCTGTACGAAATGCTTTCCACAGCACACATTTTATTTTTGTCCAGCAAGCCTTATTATATATATTTATTAGCCTTATTGTGTACGTTTTACGCTTTGGCAAGACGTATTTAGACCGTCTGTCTGCGCTGACTAGATTAGAAGATTAGTACAGCGGCATGGTGTATGACATCGTTACAATCTTTGTCAATCACATGGTATGCCTCGAAACAATAGTCGATCGAAGTGACCAACCGGATACCTGTACTATATGACTTTGCAAATGTTAACCGACATAATATCTTTTCACTATCTCTAATAATAACCGCATAGACTGAAAGTAGTAGTTAAAGCATGTTTAAACACATTATTACATGTTTATGTTAGCAGTTTTGTTTAATACTTGTTATAAATATATATTTACATGTATAAGATATCTAACTTGATAATTTTGTACTTTTCCTACTGAGAAAAGGTTTCTCACTTCTTTATATACTTATAAGTACTTAATTAGGTTAAATTAATAAATAATGTGCCGTTGGTTAATAAGTATTGTTATAAGTCTATTAAATTCTGATCTAATGGTTCTCTGTATACTGGTCTCCTCTGAACTTGTTAGATTACACTTTATTTCAGAAATGTTCTGCCTAATTATTTTGCGTGTATTCAAATTTTATCAGCATTTCAAAATAAAACATTCAAGAAGTTTTTATTTACTTAACAAATAAGGAAAATCGGTGTGTATATACAATAAATTCAAATTAAATAAAATGCCCTCCACAATTAAATTTGAGAATGTAGCAAGACGCAAAGCTCGAAAAAACAGCAGTTTAATTTGACCCATTCATACATATAAGCTATAATACCAGTAACATTCAGTAACAGATGTAGGAGAGTCCGCTATGTCCAATGCACAAATTAAATCTAATTAAAATTTATATTTTTACTTGTATAAGATATTGAATTACCAAACAGGTTTGTCCGGTTTACAAATCTAGATAATATACATGTATATAAAAGTTGTGCACAACTTTTGATGAATATTGCTATATAACCCAATGCATAATCAAACGGTGTAAGTGAATTTACCGTGGAATATGGAACTTCCTTTAAATGATCAATTTCCAACTGGTTTGCAAGTGTAGATATCTACTATGTTAAATATTGAAGATTACTTATGCGTCCTTTATAAAATATTTTGTTGCGTAAATGTCACTAATTCTTACAAGATGGACCTAAAAAATCACACTTCAAAATTGCAGGTTTTTCCATTTTAGATATTACACATATTTGTATTTAGTCACTGTTTTGATATTTGAAACTTTGTGTTGTATACTCTCTGTATTATATTACATATAGACGAATATTTATTATTGTAACTTGTTTCCGAACATTTATTTCACGGCTGTAGGCGCATACATTGTGATCTAGCAATAAATTTTCCCTGTAAATCAAATCTATAATGTGAATGCGTTCCACAAAACTGGGCGCGTACGTACCTATATAAAAACATATATGGTTGGTCATTTTGAGATCAAAATCGTACTTTATTCTAACGTTTAATAAAGTTATTTTGTATAGGCTTCGACGTTGTTCTTGATTTCAACGTTGATAAGTTTCACATAGCCGTACCTACATGTGTAAACATTTATGGATACTCCCTATTCATACATATGTTACGTAAGTCACATTATACCTGCTTTATGTAGTTTGATAGGGGAAGGAAACGTATATGTAACTATAGAAATAAAATAATGGTTTTGAACTAACGTGGAATACTTACGAGTATTTCCCTTATTTTTTTAAAAGCCGACGTTACGCTATATCATCAACCCCGACGAAATTTTTCCTTAGGGAAATATGTTGCAATGAGAAAAGATTTTTTGACCGGTTTTGTTTATTTTGGGTACCAGGCAGATTCTTCCTTAAATAAAAAAGACGCATCTTTTTTTGTTATGTTTTCGGATTTTTTTCTCTCTCAAATGCTTCGCAACCAAATAGCTTTTATGTATTTTAATTTCTTCTTCTTGGTTTTTAGGTCGAAAGTATGGAAATGCACATTAATAACTACTACGTTTGCTTTATTTTCAAAGGTTTTTCAAGTATTTTTATACTTGATGATGATTGACTTTTATATTTTTATATAAAATGTAAATAGTGTAAATTATAAATAAAATTTGTTTGTTTAATAAATGACAAATTGTGTTGTTTACTAGGATTATGAATATATTATGTTTCATTTAAAGATTGCGTTTTTATGTTTATAAATTTGAATTATTTCAAGTATATTACGATTGTTTATTTCGGGTACCAGGCAGATTCTTCCTTAAATGAAAAAGACGCATCTTTTTTTGTTGTTTTCGGATTTTTTTTTCTCTCAAATGCTTTGCAACCAAATAGCTTTTATGTATTTTAATTTCTTCTTCTTGGTTTTTAGGTCGAAAGTATAGAAATGCACATTAATAACTACTACGTTTCGCTTTATTTTCAAAGCTTTTTCAAGTATAAAAATATAAATTGTAACATTTCCAATACAAAAATAAATTTTATAAACAAATTTTTAGATGTGCAATGGGTTCACCAATTTCTAGGTATATTTGCACAAATTGTTTTAGAGTATATAGAAGAAAGAAATGTTAAATAAAATAAATTTCGAAATATTTTTTTTTAAAGATATGTAGATGATTGCATAACCGCGTTAGAAGAAAAAAATATACTAGTTTTACTTGAAAAATTTAATTCCTTTCATCCAAGATTAACATTTCTAATTGAAATTAAAGAAAACAATAGCATTACCTTTTTAGATCTCAAACTCATTTAAAATGATAATAAAATTCTAACTAAATGGTATACTACACCAACATAGTCTGGACATCATCTAAATTTTAAATCTTCACAACCTTTATTTCAAAAGGTTAGTGTTACTATTAGCTTAACTGACAGAGCTATAACATTAACAAGTTCAGTTTTTCGATCACATACTATTAATAAAGCAAAAAATATTCTAGAACAAAATAATTATCCAAATTCTCTTATAAATTAAATATTCAAACAAAGAATTTTCTTTTTTATGATAAATCAACAAAAAATAATAGTCAAACAGTTACAAAATTCATAAAAATTCCTTATGTTAAACATTTATCCGAAAGAATAATCAAATTTTCAAACCATATGATTACGACATTGCCTATCAAACACAAACAATACTTAAAACTAAATCTATCAAATCTACAATCAAAATTAAAAAGAAAACATCACGCATAGTTTATAAAATAAACTGTCAAAATTGTAATGGTGTATATATTAGTGAAACCATGCAATATTTGGAAAATAGAATAAAAGGAAAAACAAATATAATAAAAATCTTACAGTCTAAAGAAACATGAAATAACTCAAAATCATACCTTTGATTTCAACAACATAACAATTTTAAACAAAGAACAAAATTGTGTGTGTAAACCTGTAATATACTTGAAATAATTCAAATTTATAAACATAAAAACGCAATCTTTAAATAAAACATAATTATATATTCATAATCCTAGTAAACAACACAATTTGTCATTTATAAACAAACAAATTTTATTTATAATTTACACTATTTACATTTTATACTTGAAAAACCTTTGAAAATAAAGCAAACGTAGTAGTCATTAATGTGCATTTCCATACTCTCGACCTAAAAACCAAGAAAAAATTAAAATACGTATATGTATATAGTCAAGAAAGGAAGATTTAAAATCAAATAGTTTTTGTTAGAGAAAGTCTAAGAACTTTACTTCATAATGGCGAAACATAGAAGCCCATAACCTTACTCACTGGGACAAAAAATTACTTTTTTCTTGGAAATTGGCTATTTTGGAACCGTAATGACTCGGCTACTGCAAATTCAATTCAACTTAAATTCGCAAAACAATTACATTGAAGGTTTCCAGGTTGTACGCTGGGTTCGATCAAAAATAGAGTCTTCGGGTTTCTGGGTGATGTTAGGTACCTACAATCATTTGGAGTTGACTCTGCCTGGCTCAAAACTAGGATCGATTTGGAGATTCTAGAGTTTTTTTGGTGTCTGGAAAGGTTTTTCGTTCTTCAATTATGGTTAAGTATTTGGATTCTTCGTGGATCAGGATTTAAATTTTTCGTGGACTGAAATTAGGTAAGTCATTTTTTTTCTTAGCATATCTTTACTTTTAATAAAACTTTTTTTTTTAAGATTTTTAAAGTAAAAATCAAAAAGCTCACTTGAGCATCTTGAGAGGTTTGTTGTTGTATGTTTCAACGCCTTCTTTCCAGATACCCGGTCCTTCAATCAGCTAACGGAATTTGTGTCCCGTTGGGGGTTCGATCGTCTATGGATGTGGCTGTCACTGACAATTAAATATTTATAATATATTTAAATTTAACAGTTTTAAGAATTTGTATATTAAAATATAAATGAATTTCGATAATATTTTGCTAGGAGCCTATGTTTTTTTTTTTGAAATTTAAAAGATGAAATGAGCATTCATTTAGCTGTCAAATGGTTCATTTTTGATAATTAAAATTAGATTTTCATGCTATTAATACAATTTACCACTGTAAATAAGTATTCATAAGAAGATTATTCCTGAGCATATATGTATACAAATTCCTTCCTTATTGTCTTTTCTATTGATAACTGGAATAGCTACATATTGTAATTCTAGGTCCGAATAATCTTAAATATTTTAAAGATATGAACGTAAATAATAGTATTTGGCACGTGAAATGGTGTAGGATTTACGATATTCGTGCCACTATTCTATTACGTGCTTTCCTAGAACGAGGTTGCTTTTTAATTCCACAAAGGACGAAAACGCCTGAATTTGTCTCAAGAGGCTCGTTTCACGAGAACCTCTTAAACGCTTTCAAAGCGTGTCATTTGAGACAATAACAATTCCGTCGCACCGGAACCGAGGCTATGTAATTACGAGATCGCAACTCTGATAATTACGCTTACACACAGTATCATTCGTAATAATCAGTGTCACTTGACGACTAACGTCAACAGTTCGCCCGACACCTTACTGTCTCTAGAGTCACGCGGTGCAGAAGTATATAGTGGTGTGGATGGATATCGTGGTTTACTTTGCACACCTGGACAATCGCGTGGGACCATTAACCAGATAGCGTCGTCGAAAAAATACTCGAACGACAATAACACCAACCACACACACTTGAGCCCAATTAGTCGATATGTGCGTGCGTTAATTAACCAGTCGCAGAAAAGAACATTAACAGTTCCATTTGTCCATATAACTCTTAAGCGCGTAAGTAGGTTAGCGGTCATAATTTGTCGAGAGAGAATGCGTGGAATTGGCATTTTATGTGAAAGTAACAAAAAGGGCGTACGACTGATTTGTTGCCACGATTGCATTCCACGTAATCTGTTGTAATTTCTTAAATCGTAGTTCCGCCGGGCAAACGTTCTCAAGGTGTATAACTAAAGTTTCGACCACACCGTTGTGGAACATGTAAATTGATTTAAATATGATTTTGCGGAAATCATCGTTGTTCTACTTTTGTGTGAACTCGAAATTATTGCAGAATACAATGAAATAAATAATACCTTTACTATTGAAGAGGATAAGTACCTGTTATATTTGAAGAAAGTAGTGTGTAATTTGCTTACGAATTCGATTTTCCCACAGTACTGTATATGCCTTTAGTTACAATATTAATCATTAGAATTTAGTTATTACATTCTCTACTAATAAGAAATAAAATCATGGGCCGGTTATCAAATGCATTGATTCATTGTGGACGACTCATCTTCGGATAAATAGTTTCCTTGTCTCCTCGCTGTACAATAACAAACTACAACATATGCGTAACAATAACACCGTACTACACTGAGAGAAATAAATTGTACTTTTTAATATAAATATATTATGCGTTAATATATTTTACAGCTCTTATAGGAACAGTCATATTTTATATTACCGCTGAGAATATTTGTATATAATAAATTTCTGTTAATAGTGTTTATTAGCTCGTATAGTAGAGAAAGTGCATATACTTCTATTATTAATTTTAGCATTTATGCTATTAATTGTTAATATAAGTGTCCAATAGCATTTAGAATTTTTGATAATAAAGTTTAAAATTTTTATTGTACTTTCCGTAATGTAATATTTTACTGTGTGCAATACTTACGATACTACTATTAAGGTAATAGTGTACGTTAAATAAGAAGTATTCATATGCATTCAATAGACTATACCGGATTTTCGCAATTCTCGAATGCGCTGGACAAGGTATACACAAGAAATGTGTATTATTTATTTATTTCTTAATGGTTTTCAAATCCTTACGCTAAATTTACCCCAAATAACTATTCCTTGTAGTTTCTTTAACAAAAATATGACTTTTACTTAACATCTTGCACATTACAATCAACCAAGATATCCGTTGAAACACAATCAATCAAGTAAATTATATACATTTTTCGTTACTGAAAGGATAAAAGTTATGGATATTTTTGAAGATCTCTGCTTATTTTAACACTGCATAACAGGTAGGTAATAAATTGGAATTAAAAACCAAAACTAAAGGTAAGGTTTAGAAAAGATACACTACGTAAT
The DNA here is from genome assembly GCA_004143645.1 of Protaetia brevitarsis. Lineage (NCBI taxonomy): Eukaryota > Metazoa > Arthropoda > Insecta > Coleoptera > Scarabaeidae > Protaetia > Protaetia brevitarsis. The sequence goes on from RXPK01000216.1 coordinate 2,273,500, forward strand.
TTCTAATAGGCGTTGTCGAAAACTGCAATTTAATCGATCGGATCGTAATCGAAGATTCTTCAGATTACTCTACAACTGACGTGAATTCATTGAATCAACCGCAGACACTTTTGATCTAGCACCGTTTGCGAACGTTAAGATCACAATTGGATTAATCTAATTGTACTTTTTGCGAACTCCTAATGTTATTAGTATAACACAATTTGCAAAATTCTAACGTGTATTACCTCATTAACATAAAACAAAATCATCACAAGCACGCAAGAGTTAGGTTAATTTTCTAGCAAAACATAAGCATCCACTACGAAGTATATTGTATTACCTCTTATGTACATACCAAATACGTTTACTAATTGGGGCAAACTCCAATCCATTAACATTTTACTCCACGTTTGTATCCATTATTTTTACAATTGAACCCATACAAGATACACGACAATCAGACACAAACAGGAATCAGCAAGAACGTATTGATTTAAACGTAATTTTACACGGCAAAATAATGTCTTACTGGTCGGTTTCATCGGTAAAGTTCGACGATGAAAAAACCAAGCGGTGGGCAACGCATTATAAAAAGTTATTGTAGAGAGTGGATATGCTTCTATACCAGATAATATTGCAGACAATTAACACTACTATCTATACCATCCACGCTATTATGCAGGATTTCAGCAATACAATATATTAATATTTATTTTCATTGAATATAGATAGTAAAATCCAGATTGTATCTCTTATTATAGATATTTTAAAATCTGATTATTTTATTATTAATAAACAACACATTACCCTTTTGATAATAATTATTTTAGTAATTAATATAGAGGAATTTATAATCTAATTTCTACATTCTACTTTTCTCTCTGTACGCAATGTCCCTTAAAAATCTCCAATTTCTTGCATTTTTTTCTAAGGTTATCTAGGGTGTAAATTACAGATTTGTTATTGATTTTCTCCGGTCAGGTCAAACTTATATTTTAGAGTTAGGATTGCGATTTTTCTAATCCAGATCATTCAAGTTCCAGCATATTGGAGATAGGCTAAAGTTTTTGCTTAGGCTTACAGGGTTAAAACTGCGTGGAAAATTTAGTTGGAACTTCGCACCGATTTATACCTGGAAAGTCATATATACCGATCAAAAAATCTGGAAAATTCATTTAGAGTATTGCATTGTTTTACATCCGAGAAATCATATTCTGTGGTAATATGGACAGTACCTAATTCTCCTATTAAATTCATAATTCGTAGTAAAAGTTCATGTTCTTTTAAAATGTTATAGTAGCAAGGGTAGTATATTTTCTTGTTTGATGGCATAAAAATTCATAATTCGTATAAAAATTCATGCACAGATCAATGGTAAAACATACCATTGATTCGTGCATGAATTTTTCATTCAGTGTATAGTCAAAATATGTACAATTTAATAGTTCTGGCGCATTTTGAAAAAAAAAACCGGAAGTTTTCTGTAATTGTATATTTTTGTTAGAAAAAACCAAACAGTCATTTTTAATGTAAATTTATTTATTAGAAATCTGCTTTTTTTTTTTTGGTTATCGTGAATAGTCTTAGTCAGAGGTTTCACGCGTAAGGCTCCAACAGTATTGGCTAACATCTGAGTGAGGCTTTTTCTTTTATATCGGGGTTCCATCATGAGCAACTCTTGATGAAATTTCTCTCCATGTTCGTTTGAAACTTCCCCCAGGTTGTCAGGGATGGAATCAGTACAGAATTGATCTATAGTTATGCAGCATATTAATTTTTAAAGGCATCAATACGTTTATTTCCTTTAAAGTCATATCTTTCACTAGTTCTTCATAAACTCGTTTGTTGCCTAAAAATCTGCTGGAAAATCGGCAGGCGGCATGTACCGCCACTTAAGAGTATGTCTAATAGTTGTGAAATGGTATTCACTTCCCCTATCTTCCCCTATCCCCCCAGATCTGAAGTGCCTCAGGCGTCTGTATTGAGACCAACACCTTTTTTACTTAACATAAGTTATTTTCTTTATTAAACATCAGTAATGTTATGACGTTGTAGGAAGGCAGTAGCTTTTTGTCTGACGTGAATAGGGTTGCTTTACGGATTAAAGACTGGATGGGTCGCATCCACTAAAATACTACATCTATCCGATTACACGCTATTAAAAATTACTTTTTAGTGCCAATCAGTTAAATATGACTTAAACCATTCCATAGATTGACCGCAAATACTGTACTTTTTCCATTTATGTAGTAGGTTAATATGGAATGATCAAGAAATCAAACATTTTAGAAAAAGAAATAATATATTAATGAGTTAGCTGTAGATCTTTTGTTGCTTCCCGTTCCAAATCAATTTGTAACCCAATTTGTTTTATTTTATATCAAGCTCAGTTTTTCTGGTTGCTTTTTTGTAATCAAAAAAGTATAACATGAAAACTGCCCAAAAATAAATATGGTGGAACGTGAAACAATGAGAAATTGTACAACTCCATTTTATATCATACGTATGACCATTAGAAATAGGGTATTCATTGAAAACACTTATTAATATACGCAAATAAGGATGTATTTTAAGTGGTGCACGCGATTGGGTCTAAAAACAATACATTTAGCACTGTGTTTTCTTTAAGACCTGAAGAATTATTATTATACACAAACTCTTTCTTTTTCGCACAACGTCTTTTTATGTTGCATTTTAAAATTAAAAGATTATTATTTCTGTAGAAATACGACATTCCATCATATACGTCTATAGAAATAATCCGTGCCCTACAGGATTACATAAATTGGTACGTAAAGTGATGTACTGTGATAAGTACTTTCTAATTAATTCTATTTAAAATTGTAATTTATTTATTGCATTAAATCATTCTTCCACGACCAGTTTCGACTAAAATATTAGCCTTCTTCAGGTAAACAAAAATTAATTGAATGTATTAGCCAATTCAATAAAAAAACATAGTATCACAGCCTGTGCATTTCAATGAAGGGAGAAGTTTTAGAGAAAATCGCGTACCATTTCTAAGGCAAAGAACTTACAGTATCCTGTAAGGAAATCTGTTACGGTGGGAGAGATGATTCCCATTGAGCTGCAGTATTTCTTCAACCTTCGTTTTTGATGGTCCCTTAATAAGACTCTTTCCATGAATTCAGCTGGTTGCATTATTTCAGTGTTCTTTGTGTTTCTCTTCAACCTAACTCCTTATCTGCCCTGCAGATGTGTTTTTAGACACTCCTAGAACAGGTTCTGAACCGATATGAAGCCGATGATCCTTTTCTTGCTAACTCATCGGCTTTTTCATTTCTTTCGATTTGCTAATGTCCGGACACCGGAAAACTTTTCAAAAAGAATGGCGAGTTGTAAAATTTTATTATAATTATTATATTTGTTACATCAATAGAATCAAAAAAAAATGACTACTTAAAAAAGAGTAAAATGTTATCTTTTAAATTTAAGCTGCATGAATAGTTATAATGATTAGCAATCAAGTTTTGTTTTCGTGTATTGTTGACGTCCTTCATAAATATCTACTTGTGTATGACGTCACAAGAAATAAATATATCTATCTAAAAAACTTAAATAAATATTTTAAAATGAAAACCATCCCAGAAAATGTTTCATTTATTATATGTGCAACTTCATTAACTACTGTGTTTATGTTTGGGTGTACCTTCCAATCTATTTTTCTAACTTGCTCTAAAAGATTGGATCGAAGAAAAATCGTTTAGAGCCACATTTCTTTTCATGCTAACTAAGTAACGTTTTCGATATCAGAATTGAATTGAAACATAAATTTGTCATTATCATTAGATCGGAACCGGATATTTTATTTTGGTCGAGTCCTTGATGTTGACGCCATCACCCCTCAAAGATCATTAATTCAAAAACTACTCAAAAGTGAATTAAATAATTAACTAATAAGTTAACGGAATGATAATGAAATCTTTGTTTGCCTGAATCAGACTTTTTAATATGTAATTTCTAAAATTATAATTACAACCAAAACTAACAAAGGTAAGAATCAATTGGACATTATATCAACAGAGTATTTATTAATTCAGTTAAGGATGAACTTATAGGATAAGAAATCAAAGGATTTTGCTAAGATATGTTTGCTCTATTAAAAGTTTCAGAAAGAGCGATTTGAAAATTTCCCATTCGCAACTCATTCGTTATTTGCGGATGCATTATCTTGAAAGCTACGATATCCATCATAGAGTTCACATCAAACCAATTAAATTTTACGACTAAAATGCCTACCAATAAAACATACAGTGAACAAACATATATAGACTTACACACACTTACGAATGCTCGCTAGGTTCTGACTGAAATGTTAATAGAAGCCCTCTTACATTCGTACTCAGCAATTTCTAATTGCTGCGAGAATTGATTGGGTAAATAAAACTTAAAGCTCTAACGTATCAATTAATGCCGTGAAATAATATTTACATAATATTTTTGCTTTAGGGATAAAACGGCAGATGTTTAATCAAACCAGGAGCTTTAGAGCGCATTTTCTGCATGTTTACTCAAATAGGTCGCAAAATGAAGCACCTACATCCACTTATCTTGGTTTGCGCTGAAATATAAAAGTTATCGAATGATATCTGAGGAATAGTTCTAATATTTATCCTATTTTATCATCTCCAGTGGAACAGACAGCTGTTAATTAAATCACATACAGAAAGTGAAATATCGATAAGTATAAGCGATAAAGATTGGCGTAAGTTCTATTTTTATGGCAGCTTGTAAGAAAGTGATTTTATAAGTGTAATTCAGTTTCACAAACGACATAGTATATATTGTCAGTATCAAGAGGAGTCAATTACATTCAGGATTTACGTCAATTACAGTTAATTATGCAGTATAGGTATAAGAACATATATACAGGTATATAGAACAGTATCATTTTAAATGCGGTTTCCATAAAAAGATTAGAATACCTAGCAACACGTTGTGAGATCGTACTGATCATTTTTAAACAGGGTTGCCAAATGACAGAAGACATATTTCACTAGATTGCGATTATAATTCCACCAGAAAATCACTAGAATTGGGAAAAGAATTGCTTTATAAAGTATTTTGAGAAAATCAAAAAGAAATATTTTATATATTTATGTAATTAATAGTTTTTTACTATAAATCCCCTTTTATTTCATTTTTTGTTATATTTTTTATGAATTTAATACAACATTTATTAGGTAGTCGTCAAATATTAATAATTTACAACAAAGTACAACTATAACCGTGTTTTATAAAATCATAATATATATCCTTATTTATTTTATTATTATTATTATTTACTATTTATTTATGTATTATTTTGTACTTTTATTTATTTATTTACATATACGTATATGTATGTTAGAATCAAAATGTAGAATTAAAATTCACAAAAAATCATTCTCATCTAAACGAAAATACATTCTAACATTCGAGAAGAAACCTTAATAGCCAAATTTAAATTTCCCGCCACAATTTTTAGTGAATTCAACGTAAGGGCCATTGAAATAACTATTAATGTAGTACAAAATGATGGGAATTTTATGTGTCAACATTGAAGTTACTAAGAATAATTGCGGGAAATTTAAGTAGGCTATTAGGGAAGCTAAATTACAAAAGACTTATCTAGATTCCATGTCATAGAATAGAAGTGGTAGACTTACATAACATACATTATACTGTACAAAATAAAATGGCGACTGAAATTTATCTTGGCGAGAGTGACGCTACTTGGTTTTCCTATACTTTGATGTAATTTAATCTTCGTGTTCAATGAATTCACTAGATTTATTACTAAAATTAAAGAAAATCCACTAAACTTTTCACTAGCCACTAGAATATGATTTGTGTACACCAGACGTGCTTTCAATACACCAGATTTGGTGGGAAATTCACCAAGTTGGCAACACTGTTTTTGAAGGAATCGTGCGACGCGTCACCCCCCTCCACAACGGTCGGCTTGGCCATCCCCATGCTCGGCATTCAACAGTCCGCTCTCACGGAATAAACATCATTTCAGAGATTGCTACTTGGAACACACTCACCGATAATAATTGCATCCCATTCATATTATATGCTACAGTGCTTATTTTATTAATATTTATAGTATGCAGAACCAAGTGTTACTTATTGTTTTGGATGCTAGCGGTTGTGCAATAGACATGTCAATGTAGCAAGAAATATTGGGATTCTGTGAGTATCTAACTAAATAAACCTCTGATAAAATCAATACAAGATTTGCATTGTTCTAAGATAAAATATTAAAAAGAAATAAAAAAGGATTTTTATAAATTAAAAATATGTTAATGCTCGAAGAAATCGTCTTTTTTTCCTGGTAATACCCTACAATATAGGGGCTTTTGTCGTTTTAGTAGTTATACTGGCGATAGCATTAATATTTTTTTGAAGGGTATGCGCTCGTTCATGAAGTCATAAAAGATTAAGGGCATCAAATCGGGAGATCGAGGAAGTAATGGTATCGTGGTTCTCATGGTTATACGCTGATTACCAAAAGTTTTTTGCAAAAACAATTGTGCTGTTTCTGTGTAAGTATTAGCCCTATTTTTAACGTTAAAAAATTAGGCTAATCAGGCGTTAGGAAATATTTTGAATTGAAGTTTAGGTAATAAATTAAATTTTAATGCGGACAAATCAGAGGCGGTATTTTTTGGCAAACCAGAGTCAAAGAAAACCTATATTTAAATTAGGGGAGCGTAGAATTTATTGTAAAGAATTTGTAAAACATCTCGGGGTTATTTTAGATGATAAATTAAATTTTAAAGCGCATATTCAGTATGCTACCGCGAAAGATAAGGAAAGAGTATTAAAATTAGAGCATCGGCTGGGGTCACCTGCGGTTTATACGGTAACGCGGCGGGTTCTATTTACAGGGCCGCTATAGGACCGGGAATGTTGTACGCGGAGGCGATATGGGAGCGCGTGTGTAAAATTAAAGAAACAAAAAAAAATAATCAGGGCGCAAAGATTATTAACGGCTAGGGCCGCGAAAGCGTATTCATCTATTTCGGCAGACGCGGCGTGCGTTATTTCGGGTATATTACCAGTAGATTTACGTTTAAGGGAACTTAAATTTCGAAGGAACGCGAATAAAATAGGCTTTGAGAGTTTAATTACGGCAACGAGAATTAGATTAGAACCGGGCGATTTAAAAAGGCGGATTGGGTCGGGGGTCGAATTCATCCCAGGGAATTAAACGGTAGTAAGGTAAGGGAGAGGGTTCAGAAATTTTTAGGAATGGGTCGAAGGGTGAGGGTGATACAGGGGCGGCTTTTGTTGTTTATAATAGGGGTATTGAAATATATAATTAGAAGTTTAAATTAGGTTAAGTTAATATTAGGAAGGGGGGAGGGGGACGTGAAACAGATATTAGAGATAATGAGTCGGTGGAATGATGGGAAATTATTAGTAATCCTGCTAAGAAACTGGATAGGTTACGGCATCATATTTATAGTTAGTAGGGTTGTAAGTATTTATGAATGAAAACTTTATAGTCTTTGGTGGTCTGAATTGGTGTTAAATTATAGTTTTAACATGGTTGGGGTATATAAATAAGTATTTAAGATATAAATCGTTAATTTAATTACTATTGATTAGAATAATTAGGATTAAGTTATTGTTAAGTATTAGAATAGCTGCTGCTGTTGTTTTGTTTGGTGTTAGATCGTAACTTCTATCCTTCAACTTCAAATTCATAGTGTGTAAAAGGGATCAGCTACCTGAAGACGACACGACTGTCGGAATTTAGACAACGTGGAGGCTGCTCTTTCAAAATGCAGAAGGATAACAATAATTTGCCGGCCATCAGTAACAAGGTCTGGTACTTCTTCCCAGATCCTACTCCCAGAGTAAGGTTTTGCCATGGTCTTCGCTTACTCCTTGGACATTGATTATATATAGATGTATTATATATAATCAATGTCGAAATGATGATTATATATAGATATATTTTGCATAATCAATGTCCTTGGCGAATGGTGGGGGATAACGAAAGTCATTTCATGTGCGATAGCTAGTATATAGTATATAGTATATACTACTTAGAATATCTCGTGTAATATCTTTTAGGTGGAGCACGGAATTAGGATGATTTGTAGCTATTTAGCTTTTCATAAATAAAGTGTGTCAGCAAGGGTATTGCCATTATATTTTGACAATTGGTGACGCAGCACGTGGATTCATCATCGTGTATAATATTTAAGACGGTTGCTACAGTTGAGACTGACCTCTTTTGAAAAGCAGATATAAAACGGCCAACTACTTCTTAAGCATTGCTGCCCGAATTTAATTGTGTGTCATTTAATTATTTTTTCTGCTTTCCATTACATGTGTAAATTAACTTTGCAGTGGAAAGAATTTATAATAAAGAAATAAGAAAAACAAAAACAGAATGAAATAACCACAAAGATTACAAAAATGTTAAATGAGAACGAATTAAATAAAAGGCCGAGGTAATAAAAAATAACTGATAGCAAAGACTTACATTCATCAATGCGGGCCAGATTAGTACTGCCGCTTGCAGTTTGTTTGGAAAACTGCGTGCAGGAGGGAAGGGCGGTGGGTGTGGTTCCCGATTTTCACTGCAATATGTTTGGCAACTATATTCACGAGCTGATATAGTATACACCAGAGACCTGCACGAGTGAGTACGGCATCGTGCGAGTATAGATACGTTCACGCATTTGACGAGTATAACAATGCGTATTATAGTATGCATAATAGTGCACATCAGGTATGAGTAGTAATCGGCATCGTGGCATCGTATGATTACTACTCGCGGCATCGTCAGGAGCAATTGGAAACATTTTTATTTTCTTTTTACACACACGTAGATAATCTAGCACCTCATATGTATACATATATTTATCATTTAAATTTCGATCAGATATTTTCTTACTATTGTATCTTGTAGAAAGAAATAACATTAATAATTTAAGGCGGACCTTCATATATTAGTTAAACAATACTTAATACTATTGATTCAAATAAAGCAGTGTAAATGGTTTTAAAGTAGTTAATAAAATATTTTTTACCAAAACAATTTGCAACTTGTTCTTCATCTTCATATTCTTACGAGTAAGTATCGTACGATTCGTACGCGATGTGACGATGCCGATTCCTACCGATACGATTCCAGCCTTAATGATTACCTACTCGCATCGTCGGGTAAGGTAATCGTCGATTATTAATCGATTACATTTTACTTACTCGTGCAAGTCTCTGGCATACACTATATATGCATGTACAACATCGAATAAACCCTAGTTTAGTTGCTCTACCCTTAGCGGGCAGAATGTATCCGTAGAATACCCAAATCAGGTTGGTACGTTTTATAGGCCCTATCGCATTTTGTTTTCTAATTCTACTTTTATTTAATCACGCACAACTTTACTTCTTTTTCATCACAACGAGATTAGGAATTAAATAGATAGATGACATATAAATGAAATAACACTCCTTTCATTCATTCTGAAAATGGGATGAAAGCCTGAAACCTAAACAGTAGTATGATTTTTTTCTTGTCTAAGGAGTTTTAGAAAACATTCTTAACGTTGAATAATAAATAATCAACGAAAGAATGAAAAAAAAATACAGTAATGCAGTAATCTTCATCAATAGGGAAAAAAGCGTTTGATGCTATATCCAAACCAAAATTAATACAAAAATTGATAAAATTGGAATTCTTGGAAACGAGAAAAAGCTGATACCTACCTACCTATCTGGCAGAACAGAAACAGAGGTGGTAAATAAACGTGCAAATGATGAGCAAACTCCTGAATATGGAATACCACAAGGCGGAAATTTTTTCCCTCTGCTCTAGGTGATGTACACCAAAACAAAAATCACTGGAAAAGTGTATATACTTATACCGACTATACCTGTTTAGTGTTTTGGGGAAAGAATAAGGAATTTTCACTTAAGTTAGGGACAGTTTGTAAAATTAGCGATTTCTTGTTAATTTCAAATCCACACATTCGTCCGGTGCGCAATTAATTCTTAGTTTGCCGCGTTGCGTCAACATAAACCACGACTTGCGTTAACCGTTGGGTGAGTTTCTTGTTGGGTGAGTTTCTTTCGGGCGACCAACTAAGTGCTAAAAGGATAGGAATTTCTGCAAACGTAAAATTTGCGAGATTTTTAGTATTTTTATAATAAATTTATAATGAATTTCAAAGAACAGAAACTGTTTAGAAATAGAACATTAATAATTACACCACTGGCAAAATACTACGGAAGCACTAATAGTCACGTGAAAAACTCCGAGCATTTCGTTGAGATTCTGTCACAGTAACACAAAGTAATCAAGGAAGATTTATTAGTAGGTACCCTTTGACGTCGAATTATTATTCGCCAACGCTACAGATTATTAGAGAACAACAAATGCTAATAAACGCACGGATGAAAAGGTCGCGTTGTAGTGTATCGTAAGAAAACACTTACAGATGGACATCTTGATGCAACACCTCACTATCACCCACAACAGAGATGTCTCATCATCAGCATGTTGTTGGGAAGAGCAGAGGAAATTAGCGATAAATTTCACAGACCTCCAGAAAATAGGGGGTAACGAAAACGCTGACGAACTCGCCAAGGGATGGTAAGAGACAAAAATGTACAGACCAGAACAAAAAAAAAAGATAACAAAACAAATCATCTGAAAGTATACAGCAGAGTGGGTATAGGCGAAACAACATGAACATGGAAGAAAACATTCGTAGAGCACCTATGCGGAAAACGAGCTAGAGAACTCCTACAAATGAGTCAGAAAACACCTCGGCATCATCATGTGACAACCGCACATGCGCCTGCGAAAAAACAGCTCAACAAAATCGACGGTATGAAGACTCAAACTGCAAACTTTGTGAAAGAGAAAGAGAAACAGTCAAGCATAAATAAAGCTAAATAATTACAAATCATCAGCTCCATTTAAAGGTACTACACGAGGCTGCCTATTCTAAGTACTATATGAATTCTACTAACTTAATAATTACCCTATGATTGTTAATACAAAAAAATAATAATACAGTACCCTCGCAATTATGTGATTACTGATTTATGTAAAGGCTGAAATATGTAAACAACAAAAAAAATGTGACTAGTTTACAAATTTGCGAGTTTACTGTAAATCAGTCATTGGTTGTTATTATATGCGCCCCGAAACGACTTTCGTTATCGCCCAGCATTCGCCATTTGATTATATATAATCAATGGCCACGCAGTAAGGGAAAACCATGAAAAAACCTGACTCTGGGAGCAGGATCTGGAAAAAAGTCCCAGACTTTGCTACTGATAGCCAACAAATTATTGTTATCCTTTTGCATTTTGAGGCAGCCTATGCTCTAAATTCCGACAGCCGTGCAGTCTTCAGCTGCTTTCTTCTATACACATCATGAATTTGAAATTGAAGCGGGATAGAAGTAACGATCTAAAAACAAACAAAACAACAGCAGTACATATTCTAATACTTTAGCAACAACTTAATCCCAATTATTCTACCAACCATGTTAAAACTATAATTTAACACTAATTGATGCCACTAAAGGTTATAAAATTTTCATTCATAGATACCCCACTACCCTAATAACTGTCTAGATATCATGCTGTAACCTATCTAGTTCCTTAGCACCATTGCTAAAAAACTCTCACCTTTCAACCGACTCATTATCTCTAATATGTGTTTCACGCCGCGGCCAATTTAACACCCAGCTAATATCCTAATTTCCGTACGCGACCGCCACTACCTCACCGCATTCAATATGTGAATCATTAACCTTCCCAATTCTACATAAATATGATTTAAAATTACCGTGACCCGTTATTAATTCGACCGTCTGATACGACAAATTAATCCTCATTCCCCTAAAACGTGAAACATTACCTATAAATTTCCTAGTCCACCTGCCATTTAAAGAAATATCCGACCCACCCTGCCAATCATTATCAAGTTTGTCCCTAAACGCTTTTTTAACTACGCTAGCCGAAATTAACTCATACCTAGTTATCGCACTATCGCCCCTAGGCACCGTCTCTTCCGCTAATTGATCTGTTCTCTCATTACTGATTGTACCTACATGAATCCCAGTCCAAAAAGTATTATACCCCTCTCAATTCCTCAATTGTCTAACGCCTCTAATACAGATAAACTATCTGTTATAATTCGCACGTCCTGTATAAATTCCTACTTGCGCCTAATATAACGTACTGCCTGATTTATCGCAGCTAATTCTGCCTGAAAATTATTGCAATGATCCCCTAATTTAAACTTTTAGCTATATATTTCAATACTCCCATTATAAACAACAAAAGCCGCCCCTGTACTACCCTCACCCTTCGACCCATTCCTAAAAATTTCTAAACCCTCTCCAAAAGCGCCTATAAATTTATCATAAGTAATACTTTTTAATTTCCCGGGATGAATTCGACCCCCTATACCTACCCGCCTTTCTAAATCGCCCGATTCTAATCTAATTCCCGTTGGCGTAATTAAGCCTTCAAAGCCTATTTTATTCGCGCCCCTACAAAATTTAAATTCCCTTAAACGTAAATCTACTGGTAATATACCCGAAATAACGCACGCCGCGTCTTCCGAGCAATGGAACATTTGAGGAATCTGAAGGTGAATACGTAGCGCACCGCACGGTGGATGATCTTTACCTTAAGTTAGTAAAAGGGACTAGGGACCTCGGAGTGGATTTTATGATAGTGGACACGGCGCAATAGAAAGGCTGCAATGCTCTTCAGAAAGTAAACTCTTAGAATCTTCGTATGATTCAGTAGGCTGGGTTCCATATTCAATGCATAAAAGTAGGGAAAATTGGCAACATTATTAAGATATTTGCCAATATGGTATTCCATATCTTACAGGTTTATTACGCATATAATGGATAAAAAACGATCGCCCACGAAAACACACGATCTTTCCTTTAATACCAATCCCAGTCCTTTTCGCTAAACGACTCAATATATACTCTGCTGGGCTTTCGGGTTGGAACCGCGTGCTGGATCTTCTTCTGGCCACATTCCTAAGGTACATTTTCAGGGCTGTTGTTACTGCTATTGACCTGAAACTTAGTCAACAACAGCAGTAGTAGCAGCCCTAAAGATGTCTCTTGTAAGTGTGGACGAAAGAAGAAAAAGAATTCAGAAGACCCAGGACGCGGTTTTAGCTCGGAAGCCCAGTAGAATACAGGGTATTCCACGTAACTGGTTCATTAAAAGTTTATGATATTCTATTATTTACTTATATTTGAGATTTTGACACCAGTATATGTTCGATTGGAACTATAAATGTAAAATACCTTACCTTCCGGTTGACCGGAAATGGATGTCAACTTTCTTATTTTAAATAGAATGATATAATTTTTTATTCATTTTTGGATTCTACAACTATAAATACGTCAGTTTTTATTAACTATTCCTATAGCTACATGTTGCCGTTTTTGAGTTATTTAAGTTTTTCTTTTTTTTTTAGTCATAATCATTGCATCATTGAGAAATTAATATCTCGCTTAATACTGCAAGTAGAGACTCTAAATTTGCTATGTTATGAATGTAGATATTACTCTAAGAAACGGTAAGCACACTTTACATTCTAACATACAGGGTGTCCAAAACTGAGGAACAAAGTGACATATTTTCAAATGCAGAAAACTCAATTTTTTTAAATAGAACACCCTGTATTTTAATTCGGAATTAGGAAGTAAATATCATCCCCTATCGCTTTATATCAGCATTCCCTATACCTATCTTTAATAGATTTTGAGATATGAGCGACTCCGGTCAACCGGAAGTGATATTTTGGTTAAGGTATTTTGCAGTTATAGTTCCAATCGAACAAATAATGGTGCCAAAAGCTCAAATATAAGTAAATAATAAAACATCATAAACTTTTAATGAACCAGTTACGTGGAATACCCTGTATAGTATGGACCACGACCGCGGAATTTTATGTGTTAGACTCCATAAATACTCTGACAGAAGCTAACTTACCATTTCTTTACGAATTAGTCAGGTCGCTTTCTCGCAAAATTTAATGGAACTGAATAGAAATTCGAATATGGTCATAAGTCATAGAGACATGTAGAAATTCTATCCCAGCACCATCGTTCGCGTTAACCAAGGTTAATTTTCGACAATTTTTTTCTGTCCTACACCAAGACTCTTAGATACTAGTAAATAACTTTTGCTTCAGCGTTTCATTCTTAACATTGTTCAAAATTTATTTAAGCTGTTTTATTTTGGATTGGTCTAAGACGCCATTCACTTCGTCGTCTTGATCGCCCTCCACTTAAATCTGAGAATCTGTTCCATGTTCAGTTATTTCAGCCTCATTTTCTTTGCCAAGGCCTTCAAACACGGCCGCAGTTGCCTTGGAAGGTTAAGTTCGGGTCGATTCATGATGAATGGGTTGATGTATGAAATGTGGCATACTTTCACGCGTGACTAGATCATACAATTATTACAAGGCGAATAAGACTAGCCAGCGCATGTAGGGTGGATTCTGTTAAGAAATCAGAGAAGTAGGCGGCTTCTCGTTTGAATATGGATTTTATTCAAGTTATCAAAACACACCCTGTGGGCCATACTATACGCCGCACTTGCGCTTGTAGAAGGTTAAATCCCTACAATAAATCATTTATTTTATTTACTATGCATCTAATTAAAATTTCTGCTAATGAAATGCACACTGTACTTGAGGTACTACCGGTTTAATTTCATGTTGAACCTAGGAATGGCGGGTGAATTCATCGGGAGGATATAATGACCAATAAAACTGATTGAATAGCCTATGCTATCAACATTTAATTACCATACACATAGATGGTTTAAGTGCAAGTTGCTGTTCCGCGTACCATTAAATCTTCTATTAATAATCGAACCCTAGCCGCATATAACCTGTAACAAAATGTATGCAACCTGTATAATAAATTACCTAAACTTATTATCTCGAGTAGTAACATTCGACTTTAGAAAGTATTGATGAACATAGGGCATAGACAACAATTCACAAATATGGAAAGCAGTCGAAAATCATAAGTGAATATAATAAACATATCGTTATTATATTTACGGTGTCTACCTACTTTACATAATATTGTAACATTCTCCATTTACTAACAATTATGACATGCGCTCAACGATATTTATAGTTTATTTAAATTTCAAATATTAAGCGTTATAAGTGACTACCTATTACAGTCAATTTGGCGCTAGGTGCAAGCAATTGCGGTCATAAAATTAACATAAGGTTTTACAAGAATAAATTTTATCCGGTTCTGACAGGTGAAATGTACCAGCTAAACTTTATATCACATAATATATCATAACGGCTGCGTTCAATCTATATACGCACGTGTTAAACCTATTATTACTTGAAGGGAAATTGTGAGTAACGACTAAGTATCTCTGTACATAGTCGTTTAATAAATTACCTGTTGATTGTGTCGTATTGAGTGACAGATGTATGCTTTTGTAATCGTAAATGAATATTATCAAAGAATTAGGTAAGGTGAACTCGATAGGCATGGAAGTCAGAATTGATTAAAACATAAGCATAATTCATATTTAATCCATAAAATAAATTATGACAATTTTAGATGAAAAATCGGGACATGCCTTCTTTTCGAATAACACCATAACTTTTTGTCTGAATAACCTTTTTTCTAGTAACATATTGGTACACTGTGAACGGAAAAAAAATACTATACCCTTTCAATTCTTACTTAAATTGTTTTTAGCCAATTAACGGAACCGTAACGAACTATTAATCTATTTCCAAAATGTTCTTACAGATAATTTCTTACCAACACTGTCGAGAGAGCAGAGCATCCACCTTGTTTAAACAATACACTTTCAAAGTTAGGTTCATCTCTAACTACAGGCAACAAAAAAAATTGAAGCAACTCAACAACAAATACGTATGCTGTTTTATATCAAATTTATTAAAAATTACAACCGTCATTTTTCCATACAATTTTGAAATTAGGATTTTGCTTAGGAAAAATGTACAGTTTTGTTTTGGAACTCTCCCATTCGTTGTAAATATCGATTCATCCGAAAAGTTAATGTATTTTATAGAAATTTCGATTTGCAGTCTGATTCTCCCCTAGCCATAAGTAAAAGTCTAAATGCAAAGCATCATCACTATTTCTTAATTCTTATACAGAAATCGGCTTATAAGGTTTAATTTTGTGTTCTCTAAAAATTCTTTGTAAATGTCTTTTGCTATTTAACTGTGAAAATTTTTTTCGTAAGGATAATCTTGGGTTTGTTTCTACAGAATCTAGAGCTAGTTGTTGAAGCATCTTCTTTATCGCGTATCCTTTTTCTTTTCTTGATACCTTGTACGCTACCTGTTCAAATTTTTCCACCAAATTTCGTAAAGCATTAACGCACACGTGAACATTAGGAAACTTCTGTTGAAAGTTTTGAATTGCAAACTTATAAGATACCTTACCAGTTCCATAAAATTGAATGAGGTAAACCCGTTGTTCCAAAGTTACTATCACTAAGCATTACTATTAAGTAAGTCTCAGTAAAGGTTCACAAATACGTAATGACATTGATAAATAACACGTAACTTCATTTACTTGTTAGGTTATCATGGAAGATAACAGGATAATCTGATTTAACCAAAAACATTAAAGCTAGAAACTTTTTGCTTAAATTTTTGTGTGTTTTTGTAATTTTCTCAGTTGCTAAAAAGAATATTTAGATTTTTGTTTTAGAATTGGTGGTTTTGACAAGCAAACTCTTTTTTTTATAAAGAATGAGATTTTTTGCTTAAGTTCCAAATAAACCAAAATTGCGCCCTTGTTCAGTCCATCAGGGGACACACTGTATAATATTGATACGACGACTTACATACAAATTCAAATTTATTTTCAAGAGATTACCAAAATATAATTTATCCTTTTATAATGGACGAAAGGCCAAAAAAAAAGTATCAAAAATATCAAAAAACATTTATCTATAAACATCGTCTTCATGGACCCTAATCACTTATTTTCTCTGCCTCCGAACGAATATCGCGACCAAGAAAATTAATTTTTTATGAAGTAACGATTGTACGAGGGACAGACTTCAACAAACTGATCGCTACAGCTACGTTTTAAATTAATGAGGCCACAATATACGGGATTTACAAAGTAGGTATATACATACAATAAAGCTTTAGGTAGTCTTGACATGATTTGAGGTATATAACATAGCAATATATATACTTAAAATCTTGGTTAAGATGGATTTATAATGCATAGTTATGACCAAATTGAGTTAAAGTGTAATGATAATCAATTTGAATTTAACATGGAAGATGGCTATTAACCGAAACTATTAAGCCGGTAATTTTTTAGAATTAATCGAGTATTATACCAGTTGTTCATTATCATTATACATTTATAACACTGAATTCATCATTAAGTAATGATAGATTCGAAATTTTAATACACAAAAATGACTTCTATATCATTCATACATGTTTCAACAATCAGTAGAGCTCAAAAAAGAAATATTTTAGCTATAATTTGCTGATAAAAATTACAGTAAGGACACGAAAAATACTAAATACTGAATGAAATAAACACAGGAATATCAGAAATGTCATAAGACCTTAGTGATATTTTCTTTTATTCAACATAAATTTCATTTGCTAAATAAAATATTTTTCGTGTGCGTGGATTTATTTCGCACCAAATTATTAGCCAAATCCTACCTAGGCTGTGATTTTTTTCGCCTTCTTCTCTACTGCTGCATTCTTACAGTGAATATAGGTATTAGGTGTCGATTGTAATGAAAATATGTGTTTATATATGTATATATGAAACAATAGAGTTTCTATATCTTCTTTATAGCCTTACAATAGATCGAATACAAGGGTTTGTGGCAATAAAGGCTTTTATCAACAAGAACATCTATTAGAACGTAAATAAGATTTTGTAGGATGCGTTTCAATAATGCGATTATCCTCAGTCCTGGTTTTTGGTATTCATCTGCGTATTATCTTTCAAAAGAAATGTCAAACGAGTCAATGACATTATGCCATATAATAAATTTCCATGTTTGACATTTCTTTTGAAAAATAATACGTAGGTGAATACTAAAAACTAGGACTGAAGAAGATAATGATATTATTGAAACGAATCCCATAAAATTTTGTTTATGGTATATGTTCTAATAGATTTTCTTGTTAATAAAAGCCTTTATTGCCACAAACCCTTGTATTTAATATATGTATTCTAAGCTGCAGAATTTATAATTTTAGAGAAAAATTAGCTAATTTGTAGAATATATTCCTCAATATGTTTTTAAGTAAGAATTCTAATTATTATCTATAGGTCAACGGTAAGCCACTAAACTTTCATTAATTAATGCTAATAAAGTTTGAAAAATGTAAATTTGCAATCATTCACCATGAGAATTCGAATATACGCCCGAGAAATCTTCTATAATATTATTATAGTAGTCTACCTTGATGAGCAAATAAATGTTTTTTTTTCTTCATATATCACACTGAAGATACCAAACCAACCATTGCATCAGGTACCTATCTGAGGAAACATTCATGATTTCATATTACATTATATTGAACACTTTAGATCAAACGTATTTAATGGAAATAGGTATCCAATTTTCATGAAATTTTATGTAGAATCAGGAAATATAAATACAGTTTGGAAACTTTTGTATGCATTTAAGTTGGTGCATTTAAAATTTACGTAAAAAAAATCAAAAAGCTACTTTTTACAGTATGGTTGTGTTTCAAAAAAATAGTAAAATATCTAAGTAATAAGCAGTGGGTGGCCCGGTATATAATATGGCAATACTGGGTGTAATGACACTATATCTGTCGTACGATAGTCGTATCTTCACAGAAATCAGTTTAGTTTTCATTAAATAATATCTTACAGAATATACTGCGTGCTGTGCTATAGATTAACCAGCAATCTATTTTTAATTCTAGAACAGGTAAGCTATCTTCCATTTACATGGTGTTCACATTCACTACAAGAAAATCAGGATCAGAAAAATTGACCTGTTTTCACTTGCATGCGCGGCAGTTTTCTACACAGGAAATTTACAAATGGAGACCTGCTAGCATCCCAGACCTTTATAGCGTAATAACTCATGCTCATAATTACTTTCGCCTAGTCTGCTACGATGATTAACCAACTACTATACTTTAGTCACAGGAAACACGAATATTTTTGATTTCTTAAGCAAGCATAAAGCGGTCACTAACTTCACATCTAACCATACCTGCGTGCGACCCTTGTGGAAGTTTAATGAGTCGGAAACATACATTGTCCAACTCGTGCATATAGTGGAAGGAAAAAATGCGAGTATTATGATTTTCATACCGGTGATAAAAAACATATGTACGGGTATTGTTGTAATATACGTAACCTTTTAAAATCTATTAAATTAACGACTTGATCGGAGAGATTACGAACGTGGATGTCGCGTGCACTGTAAAGAAAAGCTCTTTGAAATACCAGTCGGCGGGTTTGATAAATAGAAATCATGTTATCATTCTAACCGCTATCCTACATATCTAATATTCTAATGAATAAGCATGAATTATAAACAATTTTCAACATAAATGTGGTGTCCATGTATATATGTAAGTACAACTGTTCTTTATACATTTACAGATGTTCGGTTGATACGTGGGTAGAAAACATTACAATTTATGATTATTTACGGATTTTTAAGTACTGGACATCTTTAAAATATTCTCAAATACATATACAGAAAGCAAACGTGCGTATGTTCACATGAACCTTTGGAAAACGTGGTTAGAGTGATATTTTGATTACAGATGTTTCAACTATTTCTCTGTGTGGTTCACAACGAAGTCGGATTAGGTAAAATGTACTTGAAAAACCCAGTTCGCTCAACTCAGAGGTATATAAAACGCTATTTCGAAGTTACGAAAATCTATTGTGTAAGAATGACATCGAATCGTTGGTTTGGTATAGTGATTTCATCAGATAAGGAAGCAGGGCGACATTGCGTTTTGACTAATAACCTTCTCTTTGAAGTCGGTGATTTTAAATGTGGTCCTGTGTAAATTATTAGAAAGAAAGAAATGAAATATTCGAAATATTACAGCAGTTATTAGTAATAAATGCAGGCTAGTAAAGCTAACCCTAAGTAATACAAAATATAAAGTAAAAGTCGAACGGGAATTAACAGGCAGTTTTGATATCGCAAAAGGGTTAAGGCAGGGCGATCCCTTATTCACCGTACTTTCCAACTTGGTTTTGGAATCGGTATGTAGGAAAAGCCAAATACAAACCAGGAAAAGTACATATTCTAGGAACCACCAAATGATTGCTTACGTGGAAGATGTAGTCATTGTTGCACATGAAGAAAGGGAACTTGTTAAAGTCTTAAGAAGATTTGAAATAGAAGTAGCTATAGTAGGTTTGAATATAAATTACGAAAAGACTAAATATATGGAATTAGGAGCAAATAAAAAAGAGGGTCTAAACACTAGTTAATGTTGGAACAAGATCAGAGACTGTGAGATGTGAGACTGAAGAAGAAATAAAATATAACATTACTAGAGATTCGCATGTACAGGGGTACTTACCATAGCCTTAAGATCAAAAATAATATCCTGGTAAGCTAACATTAGGATCTACAAAACAATTATTAGACCAATTGCACTGTTTGCAAGTGAAATATGGGCACTAACAAAGAAAGCAGAGGAAGAGCTGGACGTGTGGGAAGAAGATGCTTGGAAGAATATATGGAGGAAGGAAAGAGGATGGAATATGGGGAAGGAGAACTAATGAAGATTTGTATGTTCTGTATGGAGAACCGAAACTATAAAAGGTAGTAATGGCTCAGAAGATTAGATGGATTGGTCAAATTATAAGAAATGGAAAAGATCATATGATGGAAATAGGGACGGAGAAAAACCCGGAGTAAGCTGGAAGAGGCAAATGGAGGAACTACTAAGAAATCAAGGCGTGAAGGAGTGGAAAGAGACTGCTGGAGGCATAGATTTTTTAAGCCAAGATCCGCATGAGCTGTAATGTTTCATATATACAGTGCAGTTTTTTAAAAGCTGACATACGCTAACTTTCTTCTTTGAAGAGGTAGGCTAGTGTATCCAAAAGCAATATTGTAGATAAATACTTAGCTAAGAAAAATGAATAAATAATTTCATCGTAGTGTTGCCAAATATCCCGGTAGCTACGAAAAAGTTGTATTTACATTATATTTTTTAACATAGTTGAGAGATCTCAAAATTTTCAATAAACAAATTTTTTTTTTTTGTTGGAGTAGCAGTTCTAGAGCAATTAGTAAAAATAGGCTAAAATAGTTTTTTTTTTAAATCTGACATAGGCCAACTTTCTTATTTGTAGTGTAGATTGGTACATCCAAAAGCAATATTGTAAAGAACTACTTAACCAAGCAAAATTGACAAATAACTTCTTTGTAGTGCTGCCAGATAGCTACTACAAAGAAGTTATTTGTCATTTAGTTAAGTAATTCTTTACAATGTTTCTTTTGGTTGTACTGGTCTATCTCTTCAAATAAGAAAGTTGACCTGCGTCAGGTGTTAAAAAAACAATTTTAGCATAGTTTCATTGATTGCTCTAAAACTGCTACTCCAACAAAAAAAAAAATTGTCTAATATTTTGTATTGAGAATTTTTAGGTCTCTCAAATCATGTTAAAAAATACAGTGTTTCCATTTACAAAAACACCTTTTTAGTAACTCCTAGGATATTTGGCAGCACTGCAATGAAATTATTTATGATTTTTTCTTAGTTAAGTAATTCTCTACAATATTGCCTTTGGATGTACTAGCCTACCTGTTCAAATAAGAAAGTTAGCCTATGTCAGGTTTTACAAAAAGCCTCACGTATATTGTGTAAATTATTAACAAATTATCTGTTGTATGGTATATTTCGAGTAGGATTGTTATCTTGATCAGGACAATTTTAGATCCGGATAATTTACTATTTGACTATCCAAAATCTGAGATTATGATCCGAATCTGAATAGTGGATTCGAATTTTCGGATCTTAGTTTTACAAGATATATACTGTTCTGATATTTGTCAAATTTTGGGGATATTTATATACAGAAAAAAATGAAAATTTCTAGGAACTATTCACTAAGTGTGTTTACTTTGGTGTATTTTTTATGTTTTGGATTACTACCAATGCACAATTAAATTTGTATTGGTAGAATCTGCAAAGCAGAATATCCAAGCGCAGATCATATGCAGGAGTGTAAAAGCCAAAAGCTGTAGCCGCATAAGCTAGTGAAATCGATATTTGCATAGATTTGGCTATTTTTATCCTCTAAAGTAACTTTTATATAAAAACGGTGATTCATGGAATCCGTCCATTAGAAGTTCTTGAAGTTGCAATGTCATTTGCAATGATTTTGAAACTTCTGGGTCAAACATACTTGGCCATGATATATTAAAAAAAATAATTTCGTCTATTTTGCACTTACATCTAAAGTGATGGCCAACTTTGACATTATAAATAGAAACCTATATTTTTTAGTATATTTTTAAACATTTTAAAGTCAATTTTATCTTTTTACTTATCGGTTTCACGGTTATTTTGATTTCTGTGGGAAAAAAGCACAAAGAATGTGATGCATTAAAGGCATCCTCTTCTATTTCTTTTCTCCAAGGAATAAAAAGTAAACAAAATTATGCAGAACGTCCAACAATCTAGGGTTGATTTTGCATATTTAACGCCCTGTATATTTTTATATCACGCAATGTAAAATTGAATTTCCTATTGAAAAGTTACACGCGTTTTTATACTTATCTCCGCCGCTTCTTTTACAATTAGTGATTTTCAGAATACCTGTTTACCTGAAACGTTTCCTCGTCGCTCTAATTTTGCTTTTTTTTTCTGTACTGTGACCGAATACACCAATGATTTTATGTGTGTAAATAAAAATCCATGAACGTTAAATCAGCAGAATCTTGCTAGCCAAACCCAAGGTTCGTTGCGTCCAATTTACCTGTGATTAAATATTGTACTGAGTAAACGGTCTATCTTATAAGAAGAATGAGCTGGCGCAGATCCATTTGGTATCAGCAATATCTCCGATCAAGCAGAGACAAATCGTCGAGAAAGTCTGCTCGCTTGAATTTGAAAACGTATTCTCCCATTCATTATTAAGCGAAACACATTAAAACTAAATGTATTCTTAAAGCTAGCTTCACGAAGAAAGCAAGGATTTGGGGTGCCCAGTAGTGCATGTTGCGTCTATTAACAATACTCTCTCTGATAAATTTGAATTCATCCGTCCAAATACTTTTTTTCGGAAAAAAACTATAAATCTTCCTGGAACCATATTAATATTCGCTCGCAAAAAGTAAGATAGCGGGCCTTGCACAGTGTTAAAGGCTTATCCGTGTATGTTTTGATAGAATACACTGTATAGCTAAATATGATGCCTATTTCCTCAGCTGCAGCACGTATGGGAGTTGACTGTGAAAGTAAGCTAATACCATTACCTCATAGTTTTCATCTCCTGTTATAGGTTTTGGCATTTGTTTATTATGCTTCCATTGTTCAGTAAGTAAAAAGTTTTCTTGAATTTTTTGGAAGTATGTTCTGCTAGTGGTCAACAAGTGAGTATGTCGCTCATTACACACTCGGCAAGTTCTACTTGTAATTTTATTACATTCTCCGCGAACAAAGAATAAATTACTAGAATTGAAGGTTTTGGATTTTTACTTGTGGGTGAACATTAAAAGTTTGGTACAAAAGCGCATCCAACAACATGTAAAGATATGAAGCAACGAACTCAAACAACAAAAAGAAATATTTCCGAAATTAAAGTAAGAGTGAAATCTACACGAAATAGTAGATTTAATGGATTGATGGACAATATTTTGAATACTTAAAATAATGAATTGATATTATTTATATTTTTATTAGTAATAAATGTTGTTCCAGTCTATTCTTGTATAAGGTCTTCTCTGAAAGTCCTTAATTACATGATTTGAGTGAACACAAAGCATAGCAAATTTACAAAAATCGAATTACCGTGGGAACTATAGATATCAATTTGAAGTTTTGACAGCTGAAACTGTCAGTTCCCCTTTTTTCTGGATTGATTATAGCGATCACTTTATTAACCTTTTTCTTACTCGTTACTACATAAAAAGAGAAACTAAAAGATGACGCTATCTAGTTTCCATTCAAAGCAATAAAGCAAAAACAGTACTTTTTACGCTTTTCATCTACTTATTACCTTCTTCAATTCTCTTTAGTGAAACCAATTTTTTGACAATCGGTTGATATTCACTAAAGTTATAGGAACTTTTGCGTGTGAAAGTAGGTATGCTTCCTCCCACTACTTTATAAGTGTCATGAACTAAATGATAAATAATTATAGCCGCTTATTTCACATTTACTTTTCACCAACCTAAAGGTGCGTCCACACGCTCGGAGTTCGCCGAACTCCGAGCACTAGTTTGGCGAACTCCTAGTTGTGTGGACCATGGTATGAACGGGCAGTTCGGAGTTCGGCGAACCAGTCGGCAAACTGTTTGCCTATTCCCGATCTGCATTGGAAAATGGCGCACGTCAACGTGTACGCATGTTCGGCTAGACGGAGTTCGTGCACCCGTCCACACATTCGGGAAGGTATTTAGAGTGAGAGGGAAAGCTGTTGACAGCTGTCTAGTGAGTTCGTCTCTTACTAGTGATACTATTATACCTACAGTTTTTAATAACTGTTACATATGACAGCGGGTAACCGATACAAATTTATTTACTGAAACTACTATGTCGTATGCTGAAAATGACAGCTTTGGCAAAGATAATAAACAATTCAATTCTTTTTTGACATTGATATGAGTGTAATTTTAGTATTTATTATTACATTAAATTGATGCATTTCAAGTAAATTAAAGATCTTAAGTTTTATAAAAATTAATCTTTAAAACTAATGTGTAGATAAAGTAATTAAATAATTGCAATGGTATCTTAAATATTAAAAAGCTTACCACTCTTTTCATAATTCATCAAATTTCTAATATTTTACTAAAGAGGGTTGAAATGTATATTGTTATGTGATGATCTGGTTTATATGCGTATATGTCTATAAAGAGGCAAATAAATTAAAAATTAGAAGATATTTATTAATATATAATCATTTAAAAGAAACCACCCTTTTTCCGCACGGCCCTCAATTTGAAGCGATAAAGAATCCATCATACATCCCCGGTGGACCGTGTTTGTGCAAACATATTCGCCTCATTGTAAATATTACTCATACAGGTGTATGATCCTCGTAGATAATTGGATAAAAAATGGCGAACAAATTTGAGCAAAAAATATTTCTTTGATTAACCTATAATTCTTACAATGAACGTTTCAATGATAACAATCACGTTGGGCATAACAATTACAGAAGGTCAATAAAACTACTTCTTTTGTTCGAATTTGTTCGCCATTGTATACGCAATTACCCATACATTCATCATCGTAAACTTGGAAAATAACAGAAATTATATAATAGCATAAGTAATTGTAGTTGTTAATATTTTCATAACCTAATGAATGAATTACTGGTGTCCGTGATTCATATTGAGTTTCTGTCATGCTCAACCAAAATGACAGAACTTCAAATATTTATGATTTGCCGGGTTTCCAACCAAAAAGAGTTTCAGTTATGCAGTGACAGCAATGGTTCATAACCAGTCATAATTTCTGTACCAACACCAACCTAATTCATGCAATCACTCAATGCTACCACACTAAATCCTCATATCGAACGTTCGGCGTTTTCCCGTATCTGCTCGGAGTTCGGCAAACCCCGAATCGTGTGGACGGTCGCGTCCACACGATTCGGTAGTTGCCGAACATTCGGAGTTCGGCGAACTCCGAGCGTGTGGATGCACCTTAAATCAGTGGCGACTGGTGCATACGTCACTGGTGGGGCCAATACAATGATTGAAGTTCGTGTGCTATCGTCCGAAACACGAGCATGATACGAACTTATACGAAGAAATTAGATCATTGTAATGGCCCTAAAACGTAATCACCAGCTGCTCTTGAGCTAAATACTGGAAAATTATTGGAAAAAAATAAGAAATGTACAAAGAAAACAAAGTACGCCCTTTTGCGGAAAAACTCATGTATTTTGTGAAGACGTTTTCATGACTATATCCACTAGTACATTTTTGTTTTACTAACCCTTAAGACAAAATCACAAGGTAATTATGCCGAAATTGTCAATCTGCAATTCAATAGTGTAACCTAGTAGCCGATTTTTATGTTTACTGTTACGAAAACTGTATTGTGCGGAAATAATACATATACATTCGCACATAAATATGTTCCATCTGAAAAAAAGCGTAGACAACCGAAGCGCGACTATAGGTTTAATTTAACAACACGGAAACATGAATGGAACAATAAATTATTCAAATGAGAGCGCAAAACTTACAATACACTATAGACGTTGGCTTTAACAGTTATTCTAATAAAATATTTAAAGATTTGTATTATACCTACAGATGTGTTAGGTTTCACCGTTTTGTAAGAAGATATAGCTTTATAAAAAATGATATTTTAAAGTTAAAAAGAAATGATGCGTATATTTTTAACTTTTTTAACTTAATTGGCAAAGACTGGGGATGATGGCAAACGGATGGCAGAGAGATTACTTAAACCCCTAGTCCTGCAATGCTTTAAATTAATCTATGAGAAAAAGACATCAAAGTCTACTTGACGCAATTTCAAAATCACACCAAATTTACATTTTGCAATAAAAGCAATGTCACTTCTTTTGATTAACTGGTGACGAATTGGCTAGTTGTGAATATTCATTGAGACGAGATAGCTGGAGAAAAACAATAAAAGGTTATTCCATATTTATGTGTTTACCCGGCCATGAAGACTTCAAACGAAATTAAGATTCCACTTTGCCTTTTGCATCTGTGAAAACAGCGACCATCATCTAACACCTGTTCCCTCTTCAGGATATAATCTGTACGGTTTTCACTTTGATATCGACATCTAGGACTCTCACAAAGACGTCTCTTAAGCAGTTAGTGTCGTAATTAAAAAACGTAAATTAGTGGCGTTTCCAAAAATTAACACTGTCATAAAAATATGTTTTACGAGAATCGTATTTCGTTAGCCTTAATTAAAAATGTATATAGGCTTTTGTTATTATATTCGTCGTAAAGTGGAAACGAGCTCGAAGGGAAAATGGTGGATGGAGAAAATATACCCAGTTATGCACACGTAGTACTACGAGATACGCTTACAATTTTATCCATAAAAATTTTTAGTGCAAACAACATCTAAATTATACGCCTGCCGTCATAAAAGAGCACTCAGTCTTAAAATACCCCCATCTATAATATATTTTACGTTAATTAACAAAATAAACGTTCTTTATTGGTCAGTTGCACATAATGGAAACGGTGTAATAAAGAACGCCTGGAGGAGCGATACAGTTTACAGCTTTCCTTTTTCGAAGTGATAAAGCTGGTAGCGCTATTTTTCCCGTACGTTACAGTAAAATCTGCCACAACCAAAATGGCAATCATTGTTTAAGGCCACTAAAATCTAAATGTTAATGTTCGAGAAAATACAGCTTCTGGGGCAACATTGTGGGAAAGATAATGGATGTTACCATTACTGTTGCAAAGTTTTATGTTGTTTGCTAAATGACGATATAAAAATCTAACATCATCCACCAACGTAGTATTAGCCATAATTGAAAGCATAAAATCCATATTGGGAAACACATTAAAAATGCAGTTTGTTGGTTTATGCTTTAATTTTATGAATAAGGTTAATGCTTCCTTGTTCAACTTACAAGATTACTTTTTATAATGTTGCACTATGATTCCACATTTCCTGTACCATTTATTTTGAATGTGATAATTCTTTCCTTATTTTGTAAACTAAAATTATCTTACTTTCACGTGTAAATAATATATCTTCTACCACTTAGGTTACTGCAAAAAAAAAAATCAAAATAACGTTTGCTTAATTAGGCAGCAAGCAGTGGAGGCAAAGTTGGGCGTTATTCGAATAAAATTGTTGAAGATGATCATTTAAATAACGAATAGATAATTGTAACTATAAATAATTTTAAGTATACAACTGTGGATAATTTTTAACTGTAACTGTGTTACTCATAGTTAAAGGTAATTTTATTCCAAATAGCGCATATCCCTTGCTTAGCGAGGAGTGCGAGACTCCAAGCACCAGTATTTAGGCCAGATGTTTCTTTATAAGGCGCTCAGTGGTGGGTTGATAGGCGTTCTTTTTAGTATTGGAAATTCATAAATTATACTTGTCAAGTGTATTACGTACTGCTATTTTATTTTATTTCGTTCATAATTACATAGCTATAAAAATACATCGAATAGCTTTTACCTAATACGCAAACACAACAAAGAAAGCTTTTGGAAGCTTCCAAAAGATTAAGGGAGAATTAGTGCTGACGTAAAATACATTGATGACACTTTTTTAATTATGCACTTACTATTAAATAACTTTTATAAAAAAATACACTAACTGCTACATTCAAATAGCTCCCGATGTACTGTCTGAAGTATTTATCGTTCACTGATAGATAGATGTAAAAGATACTTTTGTCGCCTTCGGATAAAGATAGTAGATAAATTATCTTTATCTGTTAGTTTATTTAAATAATATCTTGCCTAAAAAGAAAGTCCTTACACTGTTCCAAAAATACCTGCTCATTTTTTTACTTAAATTCAGAAACAGTATAACTATACCATATTTTTCCAGAATTTTATGACTGTGTGGAGTGATATTTTTGCAATTTATGGAATATATCTACCATAAATATTATATGGCATTCCATCAATAACTGTTTAACTGACAGGACACGGAAGTGCAAAGTAAATAATTTATGCATAAATGAATTTGAACAGACTTTTAGACAATGAAAATAAATACGATAGCATAGTGATATAAATTACGTTATAGGAAAATCATGGCACTAAGTGATAAGTTGATAACCAACAAGTAGTACCGCAGACAATTATTGTACCCTACATAAATGATTACTGTACGATTAAGTATTTTACCTATCGCATTGTGGTTAAGGATACCGCCATTGTTACAGGAATACATTTTTAACACTGCGTAGGCTTTCACGCCGGTATGTGTTTGTACTATAACTAAACAGCTTCTTGCGGTTCGCCGTGTGTCAAAACTTTCGCTCGACGTTTCGCTGTTCATATTGACAGCTTCTTCAGGATAACTGAACTGATTCTCCATGGTCCGACATTCTTCTTATATACGCCCCTGGTGCATCCAACCACCAAGAACTACGGGAAGAGACTCATCAGGGAAGCCATAGAAATAGAGAAAGATATAAACCGTTAACAGAGAAGAAGGGTACCACCTTAGCAACACGTGGAAGAGCCTACTACGAACCGTCACGGTCAATGGGGGAAACTACACGGTTGGATGCACCAGGGGGTATATAAGAAGATGCGGACCATGGAGAGATCAGTTCAGTTATCCTGAAGAAGCTGTCAGTATGAACAGCGAAACGTCGAGCGAAAGTTTTGACACACGGCGAAACCCGCAAGAAGCTGTTAGTTATAGAATACATTTTTATTTACTAGCGAGGTGTGGAGTACATTTATAGATTTTGTTTCGGTCAATAACCTTTGCTTCAAAATGCTTATCGCTAACAAGTAGTTATTTAAATATTGGAAAGGAAATGTGCTTATGGTACACTGTCTTAGAGCCAGTTATAACAATTCTCATTAAAAAAAAAAGCAAAAGGACATTCGGACAAACGGTAAGAAAATAAAAAATGCTGCCAAATAAAAAAATCAACACCTAAGAAAAGTGGCTTTTTTATACGTAAATACAAGTGTACAAATGCATAAGGCCTTGCATAAACTGTTACGGGGCGCGCAATTTAATTTAAATATTTATAAAGTCCAAAACTATTAATATGCTGAAAATAAAAAGATTACTGTTGTGTATAAATTTAAGCTCTTAAAATACGTTCAAGGATGCAGCAAGTTATAGAAAACTATAAAAATAAAACATTAAGCTGACGTCTCAATTTATGTAATAATATTATTTTTGAAAATTGTAGCAGACGTATATACGCAAAAACATTATAAAAATGGCAAAATATTTATATAAAGTAGGATACACAATAAATAAAACTGCCTTTTAATCGATTACGGCAGTTATCCGATCAAAGCGGATAATCGATCACTACAGTTAACAGGTCACGGCGCTTAACCGGGTCACGCCGGTTATAATTTGTTGTACCGTATTTACACAACCGAGTAAACACGGTTATAGCGGTTATATACATACGGTTAACCGGTTATGACATCTGTTCGGTTGCACAGCACTACTAGTAATCATAACTTTAAGAAAAATATTTTTTATGACGTTAGTAGTAATACCTTAAAGGCGCAAATTTTAGTGTCCACTAACAAGCTTACACAAAATTCACCATATTTATGGTGCAATAGGTCAAGAATTGAAGATGTTCCATTAAAGTTGAAGTTACCACTCTGCTACGTCGCAGGCAAGCAATAGGACCCTCCCCATCACATTCCAGCAACTGGTGGCAAAAACTAGGTTCTTGTAGTAGTAACCGCTACGTTTCAATGAGCAAAAATGTGAGTTGGGTACAGTTACCACCTGCTGTAATTGGGAAACCAGTTCCAGGGTCGTCATTGGAACGTTTCAAACCATTATTCCTCATTTTAGTGCCAGACAGGTAATAGGACTGTTCGTACCACATTCCACCGACTTTAAAGGCAAAAACTTTAAAGTTTCTATGATGGTAGCCGGTACGCTCCAACAACTAACAATATTAGTTGGTATTTTTAGGTAAGAAAGCAGTCTTCGTTACACCTCATAATTGGCTTCATTATGTTTATACGCATATAGGTAGGTACACTTGAAGAAAAGAGTATCCGAACGATGCGAGCCCAAGCGAGCGACAGAGGGGATGTCGAGTGGCTTTCGTTCCGAGGGGCCGGTGTTTTCTCTTTTGTTTGCTCCGGCCTTTTTCGTTCGGGCATTTTTTCTTTGAGTTTACGTATTGCTATGGTATGGCTCCCCGGTTGTTCGAACTCTATGCTATTAATTTTCGAAGATCAAGCTTTGGCTTTGCCGCGCGCAAATTCTCACTGTAATTTAATATTTGTGTATTTTGCTAAGAATTTAGTAGTTTTGTTTGATGTATTTATTTTCAGTTAGTTAGTTTATTTTCTTTCTTTAATATGTTAGCTTTTGTTCATGTGTTAGGTCCTTCTTAAAAGGTATTTCTATGATTTTTTTGCGGCTGTCGCAGCGCGCATGTTGTTATTTTTGAGTCTATGCACGATTTTGCAATCCTCTAAAGGATTTGTTCGTTATTTTGTTAATTTTGATCATCATTCAGACATCTCAGCTTATTAATTGGCGTTATAATTTTGTGCACAATTTACGTATAAGGCCGTTAATAATTTTGTTTTAGAAGTGATCGCGTTTAGAGTTTAAATTTTCCGTTTTTTTTTTTGTAGTTTTTCAAATTATTGTTAATCACCTCGGGGTAGGTGAAAAGAAGCTTAGAGCTTGTGTATTAAATTTCATTTTGATTTTGTTTGTTTCTCCACTTTTATTTAATTAAATTGTTGTTTGCTTTGAATTTTTGAAACCACGTGGGTTTTTTTTTGTGGTATAAGAAATTCCTTCTAGAACGAATCTACCATTTTGTTTGCTAAAGGATTTGCATTGTCCTTTTTATTTGTAAATTCACAAGGGGTTATTTTAATCCAAGACCTTCTGTCATTAGGTTTTTTTCCCTTTGATTGTTAATTAAATGTTTTTTTTTTTTTCTTTTTACAATGGAAAAGTTATGAATATATATATAAATATCACTTTAAATAGTTCTTTTATTTTTGAATCAGCCATTTCAATTTTTGGG
Source organism: Protaetia brevitarsis (assembly GCA_004143645.1). Taxonomy (NCBI): domain Eukaryota; kingdom Metazoa; phylum Arthropoda; class Insecta; order Coleoptera; family Scarabaeidae; genus Protaetia; species Protaetia brevitarsis. The sequence goes on from RXPK01000216.1 coordinate 2,305,452, forward strand.
GATTTTAAAGAAAGTCAAATTTTACAAACGCCCACTATTACTTTTCATGAAAGTTACTCTGAGATCAAAGAATCTTTTGCGCCCTTTTGAATTTTTATCTGCTGAGCTAGCTAAATTAATTTTGTCATTTTTAATTTCTTTAAACTTATATGCTTGGACAATCAGTTCACAGCAGTATGTATGTATGTATGGCATATAAATGAAACATAGGAGGCTGCTAAAATGACGTCATAAAAAACAAAAAAAATGCATTAGGGACAAAATTATTTTATTGTATGTACCTACTAATTATAGGTGCTAATTGGGTGTATATATAAAAGAAGGAGTAATATCAATGGAGCATTAGTTTGTTTCAATTTAAAATGCAAATGGCCATTAATCCAATTTCACAAATTAGTTAGGTATATTGTATACATATAGATCAGTTAGCAAGATAATTTTCATCTAATTTTACAAAATTGCCGTGTGTGTGTTCATATGCCCCTATGAACGACTTCAATTTCCTCAAATGAAGGAAATGGGAAAACATAATTTCGTATTTTTTTTTGTAACGGTTTTAAACTTGTAATTACGCCTCTTTAAAAAATGTAAATTATATTTCTGTCCTTTTAAACCGAATAACAATTGAATCTAAACGAACTGATTGAGAATGAATGAGCTTAATTTTACATCTAGTGTAGTGCACTTCATGCCGTAATTACGACTACTCTACCTACACATGATTAGTTCATTTCTTCAAGTTTTTTCAAAGTAAATTATCTACAACCATTGCAATCAATAATTTGATTTAGGCGGAAATGAAGTGTTACTTAATTACATACAACGTTAAGTAATTGATTCAATAGCTGATTAAATTCCAGCCAAGTAGGTTCATAAAAACAATAATGCAATTTACAGGATAATATTAATTTAGCACTACCTATAAATTAGCATCAATATAGAAGTACCCATCTAGAATGACTAAAATTTAATCATTAGGTATATACCATCCTGTCTTAAGCATGGATATCTCACGATCGGTGCAACACGTTACAATGAAAACTTACCACACGAAGAGCTTTATTCATTCTTCAATGATCGCTAAGTAGAAAGTTAACCCTTGGATGACTTATTAGCGCTTCAAGAAAGATTTATATACGACAGTCAGGGATTCAAGGGGCCTACGCGATCCCATCATCACTGTTACGATTTTTTCCGATTCCAAATTAATATTCTATTGTATGCATTTTCAGCGGGTTTTGTATTTGTTTCGTCATGTTGCTTTATATTGCCCTATAAATCATATCTGTCATCTGGCTTATTGAACGCGTGTGCATTGTGATGCTCCAATTTGCATGGGGTTTTTGTAACTACTACAACCTATCAATCATTGTTACGGCCGCTAGATTTGTATTGTAGTCTTTATATTTCGCTCTACAGTAGTCGAAAATGTTTCTACTTCATTAACATATGTATATGCATATGATGCAGGAGAAGATGTAGTAAGTATAAAGTTGATTGATGTCTTATGTTATTACATTAAGCAAACTGGTAACTAATTTGACCTGAACATATCGCTTGAAAATTTCAAACAGAAGCGCTTGTTTAATGTTATATTGACACTTTTTTCAGTTAACTCGGGAATACTTATTAATTAATAGGTTAAAGTTAAGTTAGAAGTCCTATATAATTATATAGACTTTTAATTTCTCAGTTCGTTCTTCGTTGTTATTGATAAATAAAGTGAAACATACCCGAGTGGATCGAAAAATTGGAATTCCAAACTTCATCGTCTCAAAAACTCTGAAGTAAAACCAATACCACTGACACAAACCAACAAGGTTTGATCAAAAATAACTATTCGAAGGCTAAAGTTTAGCGGGTGGTACATCCGAAAATGATAAAATTATGCACATTTTCCTAGGAAAATACTGCGGACAGGTGAAACAGGATCTACTAATTGTGGAGTATTCCGTAGGCATAACTATCATCATTGGTCTACTGAGAATCCACACTTGGTAATCAAAAAAGACTTCAAGTTCAGTTTGGTGTTAGTCTCTGGTGCGATTTATGAGATTTGCTTAAATTTTATTATGTTTTGCTTTCCAGATTTTCTCTTTGTTTTATATAGTTATTTAGCAGATACTTTCATCTTTAACTATTATTTAACTGATAACAGATATTTAGAGTTACTAACGAAGGAGATAAAGCCTGCTTGGTGGTAAGTTATTAATAAAGTAAGGAACAACATGTACAGGGTGAGAGCGAAAAAAAATCTGCAACTTTCTGAAGAGGCTAACTTGCTGAAAGTACGTTATATAAACATACATCTTATATTAAATACTTATTGAGTTATGATAAATTAAAAATTTTATGGTTATGGCACCATACAGAGAAAAAAAATTGGAGTTAAAACCAACACTTTTTTAACGCTTTCGGTCGTTCCCTGACCAATGCTCCATTTTTGGAGTAAATCTACGTAGAAACCAATTTGTTAACTAAAGCAGTAGCATAGTATTTAACTCACTTTAAAATCATTAAATAGTTTTTCTTTTTTATGGTTAACTGTATAAATTTTTGGAAATAGTGTAACATTTGAAATTTTCTATAGGTGATAATTAAATATTATGGCTAAGAATATATTGTCTACATTTTTGAAATTTGCTTAAACTTTATTATGTTTTGCTTTCGAGATCTTCTTTTTGTTTTATATACTCATTTAGCAGATACTTTCATCTATTACTATAGTTTTAACTGATAACAGATATTTGTAGTACTAAGGAACTAGATAAGGCCTGCTTGGTGGTAAGTTATTAATAAAGTAAGTAACAACGTGTACAAGGGTGAGAGCGCAAAAAAATTCTGCAACTTTTTGAAGAGGTTAACTTACTGAAAGAACATTATATAAACATACATCTTATCTTAAATACTTATTGAGTTATGATAAATTAAAAATTTTATGGTTATGGTACCATACAGAGAAAAATTTGGAGTTAAAACCAACACTTTTTTAACGCTTTCGGTCGTTCCCTGACGAATGCTCCATTTTTGGAGTAAATCTACGTAGCAACCAATTTGTTAACTAAAGGAGTAGCATAGTATTTAACTAACTTTAAAATCATTAAATAGTTTTTCTATTTTATGGTTAACTGTATAAATTTTTTGAAATAGTGTAACATTTAAAATTTTCTATACGTGATAATTAAACATTATGGCTAAGAATATATCGTCTACATTTTTGAAATTTGCTTAAACTTTATTATGTTTTGCTTTCGAGATCTTCTTTTTGTTTTATATACTCATTTAGCAGATACTTTCATCTTTAACTATTATTTAACTGATAACAGATATTTGTAGTTACTAAGGAACGAGATAAGGCCTGCTTGGTGGTAAGTTATTAATAAAGTAAGTAACAACATGTACAAGGGTGAGAGCGCAAAAAAATTCTGCAACTTTTTGAAGAGGTTAACCTACTGAAAGAACGTTATATATACATCTTATCTTAAATACTTATTGAGTTATGATAAATTAAAAATTTTATGGTTATGGCACCATACAGAGAAAAAAATTGGAGTTAAAACCAACACTTTTTTAATGCTTTCGGTCGTTCCCTGACGAATGCTCCATTTTTGGAGTAAATCTACGTAGAAACCAATTTGTTGACTAGGAGTAGCATAGTATTTAACTCACTTTAAAATCATTAAATAGTTTTTCTTTTTTATGGTTAATTGTATAATTTTTGAAATAGTGTAACATTTTGATTAATCGAATTGATTGTTATAAACATGAAAATCTTACTACGTTAGCCTTAATATATTATTATAAGATTAATATAAGCTATTCATATGAACCATATGGGGAAATATGGGTACCCGAATCTCCCCATAGTGCTTAACACGAGTGCGCATTACTGCTGTGATAAGACCAGCGATAACATACGGGCAGTATTCTGGTGGAGAAGACAGAAGTGCCTCTGCAGAGAAGCTGCTAACAGCTGTCCAGAGACAAGCATTGCTGGGAATCACTGGTGCAATCAACGCCACAGGGATCGCTTCTTTTGGAGACTATTGTGGGCCTCCCTCCGCTGGAGCTTTATGTGAAAGCGAGGCAATGAATGCGATCCTTAGAGTGAAAATCAATAACTAGTGGCATTCCACACTAGGATTGGAGGGCACACTGACATCACGGGACTACAATACTGGACTGCTGTAAATGTCCACGGACAGTATGGCGCCCCAGATTATCTTCACTGAAAAGGTGAGAATCTCCATACCGAACAGAGAGAAGGCACGTGATATCACTGCTTCTGATGACTGTTTCACGGACGGATCCAAATCTAGCCAGGGCACAAGAACCGGTATTTGTGGACCGAACCCTAATCAAAGGATATCCATAAACCTGAGGAAGCATGAGACGGTCTTCCAGGCAGATGTATTCGCCCTTGCAGCCTGCGCAGAAATGATTGCAAAGGAGGCTGCATAAGGAGGAAAATAAGTATAATACCTGACAGCTAGACTGCTATCAAGACAGTCTCAAACCCTGTAACTATATCAAAACTAGTTAGAGGCTGCAAACAATCCCTCAATACACTGGCACGTGACTACACCGTGTCTCTGATTTGGGTGTTATGACATGGGGATACAAGAGGCAATATAATAGCCGACAAACTAGCCAAGGAGGAGAAAGACACTTCATAGGTCCAGAGCCCGTATGTGGAAGTACCAAGGATTCTGTTAAAAGGGAAATTTGGACCTGGAAGACTACAGGAGACGAGTTTATATGTAATCTGCATACGTGTGGAAATGAAAGTACTCAGGCAGAAATTATTTGAAAGGATCTATTGGAGCCCTCGAGGGTTCACAAATTTCCACTGGGAAAGATACTAGGCCTTATAGGAACACCAAACTGCTCGAGTGGAAGTAAGAGATTTAATAGGGACGGTACAATAAACACCTAGCTCAAGTGTCTGGGCTATAGGTGCCCACCCTACTTTTAAAAAAAAAAAAATCAGTGCACATCCACTAAAGAGGAACATGTGCGCTCATCTTCCTAATCCGAAAAAGTTAAGACTTTTTTCTTATCTTTGAACTCGTACATTTGCATCTATTATAGTTTAGCTTTACATAGCCATTTTATTCTTTCTCAATATTTAGATACTCAAATACTAGATATTTCGCCATTTTATTTTGTTACTTTTTTCATAGTAAACGAATAACAGTTACTCTTTAACACATTTACACAAAGAACGCAACTCAAGAGATTTCATTTATTTTGGCATACATACACACATGTATTTGCATCCATATCTGTACGTCGAAATATAGATATAAAGCTAATAATTACCAAGCAATCACAAGCATATCTAGATATGTACGCGCATGTCAGAATTGCCTGGAGTTATCAAGAAATCGTGACGCAACCCAATACAAAATAGTTCAAGCCGGGACGGAAATAATTGGTACTACCCGAACTAATTTAACAGGTATACTTATAATCCAATTCTATAATTTATTTTTCACAGCCCACCTAGTAAATTAAAGCCCAATTCAATTTATTTTTATCAAATTAAAAGTTAGTACCTAATATCAAACAGATATAAATACGTAGATATCGTCGAATATATCGAAACGTCCATAAAAAATACTGTTACTTTGAAATAGGCGCTTATAGTATGTAGCTACATATCCACGAATCCGTTGCGGTTATATTTCAAGGCGACCTCGAAGACCGTGAATAAATCACTCCGGTGCATCGGGCGCGCAACAGAAAAGAAGAAACGAGTTACAGAGTTTCATTCGTAATTTAATTTTTATGAGGCGTCTTTACTACGAATTCGTATTTTATTGGCGTTTTTATTGCGTCGATGTAAAGTGTACCTCGACCGTGTATGTAAGCCGATAAAAAGGACTAGTTAACAAAGGTTTTATTGGTTGTTTAATCTCGTGACAGGGCAACGTTTAGGGACCGTATAGGAGCGGGATTTTTTATGGAGGCGCAAAGGAATTGAGTTGAGTTACATTTTTATACGGACGCGCCTGATCTTTCACCATCAATTAAATGCACAATGGATATGATTTTTAAGTACCTTCTCGATCGCCGAAAGGACCAAGGTAGATGACTTCATATATGCCATTCAAACCTGACATTTAAGAGTATTAAATCCACTTCGAAAGTTAGTGAACTCCGTGTGACTTATTAGAATAAAGCAATAAAAGTTTTGTAAGAACATTACCTTGACTGTAAGAAACACAAGAGTTTATATTTTGATCCAAATTGATTACTCCAGCTAGTGCTCAAAGAAAAATAAAATAGCCCTGTTAACTGTTCATCAGTTAACTGAAGGTTTCTTAAATGTAAGTAATCCAGTCTTGTCGTGAAATTTATAAGCTTTGTTTTTCTTGTCTATTTACGTTAAAACACAAACCGCTGAGGCGCCCAAAAGATTTTGTGCTGTAGCAGAAAACAAAACGCAAAGCTGTTGTACTATTTATATTTATATATGAGAGCAATATAGCTTCAAGAGTCGCTATTTGCCTTGAGTACCTTAAATCATCGGTGCATATGGATTTTTGCGAAGTATGTTAGTCATGAATACAATCCCAATTACAACGTACATTATTTATACGTTTTTAACCTAATTTTTTTACGCAGAGGCTTTGTTTCATAAAACATTGCGTTGCGTCATAAATTTTGCGTTGTTTCAAGAATCTTTGCATTTTTCAATATACTATTGTCATTTTCCCGGCTAATATTTTTTAAGCAAAAGAAAAATAAATAAATAACTTTCATTAATAAAACAGTGTAATCATTAATAACATGTATAATTCATTAACAAGTTTATATCGGAAACATATAAAAAGTATGAGAACTCTTACTCAAGGTGAGTATACTTATTTGGAATGTTCAAAATAAATATTATTAATTATCCAGTATAATTATAGATTCTTTAATTGAAAAAAATAACCTTTAAAATATCCCGCGCTATTATAAGAGAATAGAAAACCACCAACCACGTCTACCAACTTATAAAAACTAAAATTTTCAGTCTCATAAGAAATAACAGTAACCTCAAAATACCTCGTTTATCGGTTTATACAGGCACCAGAGTACCTCCAGATGGAATTTGCTTGTAGTGACAATCCAGGTTAGCTTGTATATTAACATAAAATCTCAAATCAGAAGAATAACATCGGTACCACAAACATTCAGAAGAACAGACCTACTCCGTTACATTCAGGATGTATGATTAAACTCGGAACAGCAAACACATGTATGATTCTTTGTAGACCATGTACCCAGGTATAGTAAACACCAAATTTGTAAATTTATCCCCTTCGATATCAGATATACGACAGCAATATGGTTTAATTCATTATATTCGATGAGAAATGACACAGCTTTTTCTAAGACTTTATATCAACCACCACATGTAACCAAGGATCTTCATACATTTTCTCTCAACGTATTACATTGGGTCACTACCGCATTCAATTAAAATAGAAACCTAGGATACCAGGCTATCGTACAGTTGTCAGACGATAAATTATATTCAACTTCCATGACTGCTAATACGATTTAATCCAAATTATACTGGACTTACAAACATAAAATAATAATTACATATAATATGGTTGATAGCTTTTCTCGTATGAAACACAGCAATACATATATTGTAAAGTTTTCGGGGTTCAAATTATTAACACAGGCGACTATATTTAATAAAAAGTATTTATTTCTACATTTAATGTCTAATTAAAATAAAATAACACTACTAGAAAATACTTATTAAACTAAATTCACTTAAAAACTAGTGATTTATTTTCATCGTTCGCTTACTTCGCTTGTTACTCTTGCTTCGATATTTTTAATAACACTCCCCAATACAAACTGACTTTTCTCGTTCGTGCGCGTGTATTTATATTTGGCACATTTGATTCTGGAGTGATCTACATTTTTCCTGATCTTTCAAATTTTATTGTCTACTTTATCCCCGCTCTAAAGACGCCAGCTACTGGGACAGCAGGAAATTCAAATTTCAAATTTGAAAATACAATACAATATCTCTAAACTAATATAGTTTGGGAGTAGTTGTACAATGAGGACTAGGTGGAAGGGTATAACATGCCTTTTAAATTAAATCAAGTTATGTAGAATTAAAATTAGGCAAATATCCAACATTAGTGCATAGCTGTATACAATTATATCGATTTTAATGTTACTGTTGTATCAAACTAACAGCGCATCTATGGTACTTAAAATCTGAATATTGAAAATACATACATGCAATCGCAAAACACGCTCTCTGAAGGCGCAAACAATTATTTTGATATATTTGACAGAGATTTGAAAAACAGAATAGTATACCGGGTGAAAAGTTGCGAGCTGTCGATTGCATTCTAGGCGATTGGAAATTGGAAGAACTTTAACTGTAGGCGTAGTTACGCACGAAGCCACATAACAGACTTACTAACGTTCGGCGAATTGTTATAGTTCAGCCGAACTCTGATATTCTTTTGTTGTAAAAAGTAATATTAAATCCAACATTACATTTGTATTAGTGAAAAGGAAAATAATAAGACGGTACTTATTTGATAACTAAAATCTATTCATGCTTGTTTTCTATTCATACTTATTTTTATATTGGAGCATCAGAAAATGTAAACTATAAATTTCAGTGACAGAGCTCATAAACAACATCAAAAGAAGAAAAAAAAAAAAGAATGAAAAGCAGTTTTAAAAGCCAATAATTAAATAAAATAACATACATTGCATTCGTCGGTAAATAGTATATTATTGAAAAAATATTGATGTTCGGAATATTTATTAATCATTCATTCATAAAATTCCAGGCGATAATTGTCAAGTAAAAGTTCTTGGGATGTGCTAATTTTGTACGATCTATACTTATTCTAACTTTTGCACTATTATTAAATCCGCAAGCAATTTGTTTAGATGTCATACGAGGATTTTATTCTACTAATGCACAAACTTATTTTGATATCACTGACATTTTTGGCTAGGACATTTTCATTTTTGTTATGTATTAATATAAACGTTGTTTCAAAACGTCGGAGATGTATTATGAATAGTAGTTCGCACTAGGAATTGTTCTTTCGGGAAAATTTGCTGCAAATAAATGCCGTGTGTAACTTCTGCTGAATTGTCCCCGTAAAATTCCATCCTTTCCAACGCTTTCTTAAGAAATGAGAGAAATAGCGACGCAATAAAAACGCCGACTAAAGTGAAAGTAGTAGACAGAATGTTGAATTGATTTAAATTGAAAAAATCGATGTAGTGATACCATTTTGTAGTAGTTAGACAAAGGTATAAAATAGCGGTGAGGTGAATTGAAGGGTATATCTGACACATAATCGCCCAGCAGAGTAGCATTCGTATTTCTCGACTAACCGATAGAAATAGTATTTTCATCCTTCTTTTGTTTCATTTTACGGCAATCGACAGGTCGAGAGTTGAGCTCTTGGTATAAGCTGATCTATTTAAAATAATGGAGCACTAACATAATATTTATATATTGCCACTAAATAATTTACTCCAAGGAATTCGTTGAATATATGTTTGGATTAAATGACTTATATACCGTCAAGGTTTTTAATCAATTGCCACTCGTACAATTTCTAAACATTTCTTTTAGTGTTTTTACTATTATAAAGAATGTACCTCGACTTGATTGCTAATAGTAAAATAGTGTACGCCAAATTACTCCAAAAAAGATCAAATACCCATAATTCAATTTTTTAATTTATTACCAAATTTTCGCTGAATTTTCTCAGCTTCTTCAGGGCAATAAAAATGAAATTACATTAAATTTAGTACATCAAATTGAAAAGTATGCATCAGTACTGGCAGAGAGATGAGAACAGACTGTACAAACGTTGTACACGTTACTTCTTCTACTTATTGTAAAATAGTATACGCAAATTCACCTATAATATTAAGTTATGAGAACAATTATAACAAAAAACTCATTCGGAATAACGTAGATATCTACCTTACATTTACTTTCGATCCCACCTCCTTTGGTGGGTACGTTCTGAAATTCAATTTAATTAATTCCGCCGAAAATTTTAATTTTACGTTTTATTATTAATTATGTGATACACCAACTTTCATCCAAAACAAGCGTAAACTGTATATACATTTTACTTAAGGTATTTTAATTTAAAAATAAGTGCGATACACAAGCTTGGATTTTTTATAACCCGAAGAAGGCCGAAACGTCGTTATTTGTGAAAATAAAAGTATAGTTAATATATATTTCTGCTCAAAAATAACCGTCTGTTTTTATTCACTTATTAGAGCGATTATTATTAAACTTAGTAAAAATATCTTTAAAATTCTCTTCACCTCAGGCAAAGCTTAATTCTGCAATACTAAAATAAAATTGAAACATTTTTACTCCGGTGTATCCCTTGTAAGTCTTATAACATAAATTCCAGGACAAGCTGTTTTGTGTAGGATCAGGTTTTGAAAATATAATTGTTTGAATGCGACGTCTCGACAGTGGTTTTACTGCAGTCAACAGAGGAACCCTGAGAAGGATTATATCGTGTCAATTTCATCTAGACATCACCCAGTAGCCAACTATATTTATTTCATATTTCAGAAATATTTAGAAAATATTAAATCTTTCTCGAATATTAGTTATTATGTATAAAATATATTAGCAATACGTTTTACAAACACATATGTTAAATAGCATTAATTATATTTTATTGCAAATGATTTCTCAATATATTTTTCTTAACTCTGCAAGAATATTTTGCTTTGCATTTCTGTAAATACAGTCGCGAGCAAATGTTATAGGCACCCTCAATTTTGGGCGAATATCACAGTAATAAATGAGAAAATAAAAACTTATAGGTAATACATTATAAATATGTAGTGTTTTAAGGGATCTTATTAATTTGTTGCATATTGGAGTGTTTTTAGTACAGCTATAATACTTTTTAGATGGGAGGGGGAAAGTGACATCTCGACGACTTGAAAATATATTTAAAAAAATAATGCATTTACAAAAAGCATCTATAAAAACTATTGTAACCATAAAGACGATTATATACACACATCACAATAAAATGCAAGAAACATGAAACCCATTAGTTTTGTCAAAGGTGCCTATAACATTTGCTCGCGACTGTATTTATTTCATATAAAAAAAAAATAAAGGTTTAATTTTTGCTCTTGCACATTTAGTGCGTAGGATTAATAATATAAAAAATGGTAATAATATGCATACATATAAGTACCTATTTAAATTACAGTTTAAGAATAAATTTAGGTATATATATCTAAAATTATGATGTAGTTAGTATGTAAGTTGAGCGCTGTAACTTCTATTAATATAAAAGGTAATTATATAACGTAGGAGCTAAAATAATTGCAGCGAGGTAACCGCTGTATGCATCCATTTACACCAAATCAAAAGCAATAATATAATTCATAATCCAGAACGATATATACTTCTACATTATCTAACTTTAGAATTCATTTTTAATTTTTTGATTTTAATTATTTATTTTATTTACTATATTATGTTTTTGAAGCATTATTGATTATTAACTTGTATCGTGAGTATGAAGAAACAAGTTCTTCCTTTTTAGACACTTCCAGCTATGTTGTTCTTTTTATTTTCCGGGAAAGTTTCAGATAGCTTTCTGTTATCGATGTTATACATTCTAAACAACCAAGATATATAGGTTACTGTCTACAAAATAATTTTAGTTCATTCTGGCAAATCAAATAGCTTTGTATGATTGCATAAGAAAATCTCAATTTTCATATAAATAACATTTTACAAATATTTAAAAAAATATCAAACTTACATTGATTTAAAATCTGTAGTAATTATTTCAATTGTATATTTTATCTATATTTAGATAAAATATAAAAAATATATTCAAAAACTTCTCACGAAAAATATTTATCAAATATATTTTTAAAAATATACCTGATATATTTGTGGCTGTTAGGGTGTATTCAACTATCAGACACCAATTCATGTCAGTATTCTTTAAAGAGTTATATAATTCCTTTATAAATTATTGGTTGAATATTTGCGGTGAAATAATAAAAGTCTTAAAGGATAGAGGTAAATTGCCTCCCGAGATAATGTGGTTGGAGCTTACGACTTCAAAGGCCTGGGAGGCAATTTACCTATTTATAAGACCAATTAAGTCTGACCCTTTCTCCTACTACCTGTATGGAAGGCAATTTACCAACACCGGTCTTAAACAATACGTTCATAATTGCCTTCAAAATTATTCTCTTATTGTTATATATTGTTATATGTGATATAGTTGCCTAAATTTTAGAATCAGTTAAAATTATAACTCTCTGACTTCAGTAAGTATATAAGCTAAAGCTATGCATACGCTGATGCTAACGTTTGCTAATATTCTACTGTTGGAAAGTACGTAGGCATGTAGGTGTTTCTGCTAATGTAATAATCTTGTCCTACTAATGTTGATTTTCTTTTCAATGCAGAGATTTGTCCTGATCAATTTAGATAAAGACAACGTATTATCACTACTTGCATTTGCTAAATTATTTACGTGGTGTGACGTTAATTAAATCAACTTGAATATTTACATAATCTTGAACGCCATTTATTCTAGTTCTCTATAACCCCTATACCTTCCTACTTTTAATTAATGATTTACATATGTATCCTGGACATTTTTTTCCTCAACACATCTTCTCGATTGCTTATTGCGGCTTGTTATCATGTAATTAGTTCGAGACTGAGCTTAGCTCTCTATATTATAGGTAAGGATGCAAAATAATAAAAGAAATACGTCCCCGTAATCTAATGTTTAATATGTCATGGTTTTTGTGCCTACAAGTAATACTGTTAATAACATATCGTTAAGCAGTAACGTTTCGTTTTTTCTTTACACTTCTAAGTAATGGTGGTGGTGGACGGTAGGTAGTCGAATGAAATAACAACATATTAAAGTATATATAACAGTAATTAATTCTCAACTAAGTAATATTATGTTTTGTGGCTGTACAGGACATTCAGATTACAATGAAAAATGTATTTCCTTCTCACAGGTAAGTATACCTAACATATATTCTATCCAGAGTTGTCGGTACATTATGCTGGCTACGTTATAGCTAGAGCTACAATTTTGAGAGAATCAGCAAAGGATTAGTGTTTTTAAAACAGTTCATGAAAAAGCAAGGAATTTCAGAATATCTTCGAATCGCATAATTATTTTTAAATGTTTTTAAATCTTTTGAATTTGTGATTTAAACCTTCAATATATTATTGTTTATTCGTTATAGATTATTCAATTTATGTCACATATTACTTTTCATTGTAACTTCTTCTTTTTTATTTTAATCTGGAAGTGTAAACCCAATGCTTCACTTGGTTGGTAGGTTGTCCGCCGCTATCCCACAACAAATTATGATTAATCTGACGACATATTCTAAATATTTTTTATTTATTGAAAATTTTTTTTGCGTTATAAATATCTAGACTAAATATTTCATAAATGTAATAACTAGGAATATTTGATATATAGGCATACCATAAACCTGTTCAAAAATGATGTAAAAATAAAGGTATGTTTATACACTTCCTATTGAAATTTAAGTTTTGTAAGCATTTATATGATTTAATGTATTATGAAAAAGTGAAACTGAACTCAGTTAATGGATGGTTTAACAAGCAAAGCTGATATTTTTTAACAGTACAACATCTTTAAATGAGTAGACAGTGTTCTGTATAATTTCTTTGCGTATAAAAAATATACATAAATATATAAACCTAATATAAGTGTTAATTATAATTTATCTTTTTTTTTCAACTTGAAATGAGTGCTAACAAAAAAGTATACCTTAACAAAAATTGTCAATTCTAAGAATTTGGGGTTTGGAATAGTTTAATAGTACACCATCTTGGAACTGATTTCATGTGAGCTCAGCGTTTTGATGGCTGCTTGACTATCAGACATGATGATAATCCCCCACTTTCGGCAATTCATGTCAATATTGAACTAGAATCTTTCAATAGTGGTATTTCCGCCTGAAAGATACTTGGGTATTTCCTTAAGCTTTCAAAGTACTTGGTACAAGGCCCGTACATTCCAATTACAGTTTCCTCTGCTGGTTTGGAACCATCAGTGCACTATTTCTATTGAAATTCGAAATGATGTTGATGATCCCACTCGCTCTTGTTGCTAAGCTTTGTTCGTGAATTCTTTCGCAAAGCTGAATTTTTTTGACATGTCATCCCGGGGCATATCTCAGTTTTTATGCAGTGTCAAGAGATTGATGATATCAGAATAATCGTTGATTATTCTGAGTGCGATTCTTTTTGCCATGCCCTTCACCACAATATGAAGAGGGGTAAGATCCAATATTACCTCGACAGCTGCTGTTGGGCAGATTCTCACAGTCCTAGTTATACATACGCATGCTAATCTTTAAACTTTCGAGAGGTTAATTCACGCGGTGACCAAATTAATTCTTTTGCTTCAAGCTACTGATGCATAAGTGATAATCGGTCTCACCATCCCTGTATACATCCCAAAACAGTATACCATGTGATGGCATTTTAGTTTCAAGATGGTGTTATGATTCCACTCGCTCTTGCACTAAGCTTTGTAGTCATCCCGTGGTATGCCCAGGTTTGATCACCGTCAGGCACTTGGGGCCTACACCTAATCGTTCCTTCCTTGATCATTTTGAGCGTAGGATACCATAGGCAAACTCACAAATTTTAATCCATACACGCAGTCCATACCAAATTTCAAAAAATACTTTCTCAACTAACAAAGCTATGCGATCGTTCCGGGACTTTGTACTAGCCTTATATATAATATATAAAACAATCTACTGTTTATTGTTTTGTATTAGTATTCGTTACTACCAGTTTTCCAAGTACCTAAATAAGTATTCTGTTCAGAATTCATGTGCCGTAAGTATAATATTTTGTTATTATTTTCATAACGTATTAGATGTTGATTTTTTAAAGGGTAATCAGGTATTTGAATTTTTTTATTTAAAATCTTATGTTTTTGTTTTTAAGTACATACAAATATAGCACGTATTTTGAAAAGAATATTTTACCGATTCGTGATCCAAAGTTAATGGATCACGGTATTTCAAAAAATTAAAAAAGAAAAGCATTATCTCTGTGTGCTTATTACTATTAATAGACATATATGGCGTGGACAATAATACTACGTATATTTTCTGCAACATTTAAAAACTTTTTATTTCATTGATGGGGTCATTAAAACGTAAACTATTTTCTTGTAGTCTAACAATAAATTACTGCGCTGCTACAATCTAAATAGGCAGAATTCTGAACTAGCCGATTCTATAGTTGAGAGGACCTGCTGCATAGTACCATAAATGCCTGCAACTATTTAAATGCATTGTGACATGCAGGGCCACGAGCTTGCGTTGTAGGTATTTCTGGCAGGAGTCATGCAACATTCATTTTCACATACTTAACATGCACTTTAAATGCAATGTGGAATATTTCTTCGGATCGTTTTATTTCTGCTTTCCTATTATTCCCTTTAGCCCAACAATAAGTGCGCAAATAACTTATATAACATTAAAGCCGCATATACGCATGTAAAACATCTAAGTATAACCGGCTATTTTATCACTTGCTATGTGTTAAACGTATACGTTGCATAACTGCGGTATTAATCTTGTCGTTGGTATAAGGTAGGTAAAATAGTAAAATAAATAGTGGAAGAAACCTCTTAAGAAGATGCAAATAACACCAGTCGCAATTTATATTGTGATATCATTATCTTAGTTAGCGGAGCATTCCACGGCAATCAGAAATATTTTCAATTATCCTTAACAACTGCCATAAATATCTGGGATATTTCTGAAAATTCACTACTAAGCGATACTCGGTTTTTGCTTAATTTTAAATAGATAAATATACGTTTAATTGGCGCATTAAATAAATTTCGCAGATAATGAACCTACTCCGTTTGAATAAATTAACTGTAGTGCTTGCAAATGAAATTGCCGAGATTAAAAACTAAAAAGAATATAATAAGAATATTTATAACGGCAGCAACTATTAAATTAGTCTCGTAGCTTGAAATTATCAACGACTATCATTTTATGAAGCACAATTGTGGCGCACTTGCCGACGTGAATTTTCTACACAAAACAAAAATCGGCGTTTTTGGAGAGATTAGTAAGTGAAAGTGGCGACATTGCCGAAATGAAAAAATATGTAGGATAAGAGCTTAGGTAAGTTGAACATAACGAACATAAATGTATTAGGAATTTATTTGAAATATAAACAAAATTATGGAGCATTTAAATTAGATGGGGTTAACATAGTCCGTAAAATATTAACATATAAAACAACGTAGTATTGAAGATACCTTTCAAAGGTTTTGCTTTAGTAGACTTAGAAGAAAGATGTGTCAAGTCAATGCAAAATGGGGTTGTATATAAACACCAATAAATTGGTTAATACAACACATTCCACACTACGATGCGTTGGACTAAACTTTTAAAGGTTGCTTCAACACTACATTATTGTAGACCAACATATTACGTGTTCTAATAACCTAATTTATTGTTGTTTATATACAACGCCCAATTTTACGTTGACTTAAAACATCCTTTTTCTCAGTGTAATTGTTTTAAAGACGTATCAACCTAATTTATTGTTATTTTATAAATATAACTTAAATATAAAAAGCCAAGAGGCTGTAGTGCTTTCAGACACGTCAGACGGTTCCCACAACAACAAAAAATATACAACTCAGTTTTGTGCTGAATTAATAGTTTTGTAGTGTGCACCATAAATTTTATTTTACCAGGCAAATCACTATAGCACTTTACAATGACTGCTTTCTGTCAGCACTGATACGCGAACAAAAAAGTATTTCTGGTTTGTGTCAACGAGAGAACGGTTGTGTTGTAAGGGATGGCTTCAAATGGAAGACGTGAAAGTGTAAATACTTGATAGATACTTGCCCACCTGATAATATTTCAGTTGGAATAAGTGTTTGCAGAAAAATGTCGGAAAAGAACAAAAAAAATATACAAAACAAATTACCGCATTTCTGCTAATAACTGTAATCACTTAAGAGGAATTTTCCTTGTGCAGGATTCGAACCTACATACTCTCGTTTACCGGACGAGCGCTCTACTATTTGAGCTAGCGAGGCATATGTAGGTTCGTGCGACAAATCGACATATGTTGATATCAGATCTTGAAAGGCCGGCAGGACGGCGAATATGCAAAGATTGCAAGCTTTTTACAGTATGAAATAATCAACGAATTAATGTATTTCTGCTAATACCTGTAATAATTAAGAGAATTTTTTTCCAAGAAAAAATTTCCTCATGCAGGATTCGAACATACACACTCTCGTTTGACCGGACGAGCGCTCTACCATTTGACCTAGCGCGGCATATGTAGGTTCGTGCGACAAATCGACATATGTCGATATCAGATCTTGAAAGGCCGGCGGGACGACGAATATGCAATGATTGCAAGCTTTTTACAGTATGAAATAATTAACGAATGAAAAAATCCTCTTAATTATTACAGTTATTAGCAGAAATACATTACAATGGAAATACATTTTCACTAAATAAATAAATACGTACACTTAAAGAAAAAAGTATCCGAACGATACAAGCCTAAGCGAGCGAGAGAGAAGATATCAGGTCCCTTTCATTACAAGGAGCCAATATTTTCTCTCTTGCTTGCTCAGCCTTGAATCGTTCGGGCATTATTTTCTTCAAGTCTACAATCCAACGGCTTTATTCTTCCATTAAGGTTAGATACAGAAAACTTTTTCTAAATATACAGTAAAATTCCTCGCCAGAGGATGCTTTATTTTGTCTTTGTTTGACCCGTTCTAAAGCATTTTTTATAAAAAATTTACTATCACTTTGAGCCCCCTGATGCTCTTCTTTTATGCCTTCGCTAATGGCGATGCCCCCTAAACCAAATGTTTGTTGTTTTGAACATCATTAGCATATCAAAATGTTATTTTTACCTACTAAAAAATCCAGTATTAGACATTTTACAATAGATATTCTAAACGACTGATAGAAAAAGAAATTACGCTTGTTCGAAATCGTGAAAGTACATTAAATTGGATATCGTCAATATTCGTTGACTGGTTGTCCATCAACTTGAATGACTACAAAATAATTACGTAGAAAAACGATAGTACATAGTACCTAATAGAAGGGCGAATTCATTTTTATGATGACATCATATTTCAATTCTCAGTTAAGATTAACATGATCGCGTCCTTCCCATGATTCCCTGCAAGTGTGGCCGTTGCGCGGGCGTTTCGCTTATGTTCTGATTGTGCTTCTTCTGGATTCTGCGTGGATATATAGTATACAACCTTACAGAATATCAATGCAGCATTTCGTTTTTGATTATCTTGTATTCTATAAATTTTATTTTTCGCATTATATTTTTTTTAATGACTTGAAAATTGAAAAATGAAACACCCACAGTTTTTCGATAGAGGATTCAATTCAACATCACATGGTGTAAAAATATACAGGCCGGTTCATTTGAAAAACTACTTTTAGTATTGAGAAGTTGCCCCAAATCAACTGTGGGACACCTTGTATAATTTTCTTTATTTTTTATTGCTTGGTTAAGTAAAGTGAACTCGCCCTCCACAGTCAACGTAAAAATTATTGAGCTTTTTGAGATTTTTTGAGCTTTTTTCACTCTGAAACGGCAACCGATAGATACAGAAAGGGAATGATACTATTCAAGACACATCGACAAGTTTTGCTTAATTAAGTCTGCAATTATTATTAGAATAAAACAAACACAATTTATTTATATGTGTTTGAATCCATAATTGTGTAAATTTGATAATTAAATTCATGAAAGTACTATTATATACTACTTTTTATTACATTTGCTAAATAGTACTGAAAGTTTCGGTTCTAACCTTGAAGCTTCATCAGCTAGCTATGAAATAATAGTCAAAGATTAAAAACAATCAAACATGTTAAATGCAGAACACCGATGCGTAGTGCGGCGAGCGTACCCTCTCCGCTATTACGACCTATACGGGATATGTAGTGTCGGAGAGGATACGGCACGTACCCTGTACACACGAAATGGTCGACCAGTAATACTGCAATAATATTAGTAACTGTTTTTTTTTCATGAAAATATTACCGCAAGGATACGCTGAGAGAAATATCCTTTTCATTGAAAAGAAATTGCATTAAACCAAAAGTTTTTGCGTTTTCTATATGGCCAACATGATTTGGTGTTTCCTTGAAAAGGAATATAATTTTAAAATTCACGCACTTCTTCGGAAATAATTATATTTCATTCAAGTCCTCTTTATTTGAACTTGAAAACTATGCAGATTGGGAGAAAACCGAAAGCATTTTGATTCAAGATTTGATTTATTCTTCTTAGACTTAAGCGTAAACACAAAAAAATGTCGTGTTCATTTTTAATCGAAATGAAAATGAATTATCTCCAAAAACCCATGCACTAAGGAGGCCTTTGCCGTTAGAATGTTGTAAATCCTAGTTAGTATTGGGGGAGTTGGTCGCAGTGACCATCTTAGCACTCTAGTGTGTTGTTAAAGAAATCGTCCTTTCAATGGCGATGACTCCCCTATCACATGTTAATCTGGTACACATTTTAGATTAATATGTTATGATCGTAGTTTCCAGCCAATTTTGTGCGAAATATTATCTGTTACTGGAATGAAAATGGAGATGCGCCATCTATGCGACAATTTCTCTACTACACATAAGTATATCTGCTCATCTGCTGTACTAAATGGGGAGAAAGCTGCTATACGAAAATAAATGCGATATTTATTTTTCCTTCCATGTAAATATTTATTTAAATTAAGCAATACTGTGCTAGCTTCAAATAAATCTACTAATCAAATTATTTATTTGATTGAATACAGGAATATTTTTAATATTCCTAAATCAAGTAATAATTTAGTAACTATAACCAAATGCATGAAATGATGAAATGTTTGAAAACAACAAGATCGTTTTTCCCGTGTATAACAGTTTTAAAAACTTCAAGCACTATATACTGCTGTAAAGTTCCTTGGCTTATAAGTAAATCAGCATTAACTGAAAAGGTTCAATTATCTCTGAAATTTCTTTTTATCTCACGCGAAAAGTATTCACCTTTGTTCGTTATTGTTTGTGTATCTGAAACCCATGCACGTGGGAACATGAACAAAACAAAATACTCCCGTGTAAAAAAAGCACTCAGCTTGAATACAGGTGCTAGCATTTTCCGTTAAAACGCAAAAGTTTTAAAATCAATGTATACATGCGTGTCCACGCAAATAAAGCAAAACGTCCGGCTTTTTTATTTAAAATATTGTTTATAATTCAACATGATAACGTACTCAAAAGAAACTAAAAATATGTTGTTAAATATCTATAGTCCAACAAATATCTCGTGACAGTAGTGAGTCATTGTGCGCACGTTATACTGGAGTGGGGAGCGTATACGATGACCGGTTTACAGTATATATGTTTCAGCACCGCCCTTTTTGCCACTGCCCAACTGTCACAAGCAATTTGTCGAGCTGTATATAATAATAACAATATAATATGTAAGCGTATTGTCTTACTTAAACAGAAGTTATACAGACATTGTAAAATATTAATCAAAACTAAGGTGCATTTCATTTAATTACGGTTACTTTTCGTCGAAAAGCATGTACTTAAGAAGAAAATAGTCTTCGGGCAAAGCAGCACGTTACTTCCAATTAAAATAAACACTTTTCTGAGAAAAGGTATTCTTTTCGTTAAACATGATAAAAAACAAAAGTTATAAAACTTTTTTTAATGCAATCTCTTTTCTCAGTGTAATGTTCCAAGCATATAACCTGAAGTTAATTCGGATTATTTACATAAGAAGTACGAACAAAGTCAATAACGATATCCTGAATGTTTTCACGCATATGCTTCGGTGGGGAAAACAATTTCCTATTATAAAAACTGATGTTAATTAAACAATTTTTTTTTTAAATTGCAATTAACAAAATGCCATGGAAACAGCAATTCTAATTGTAAGTATATTTATCTCACTTTCAATGTTCTGGATAATATTTTTATTTTCAAATTAAAGAATAATTTCCATTACGAACACAATCATGCACAAAAAGTCGATGCTTCCGTTCTACTTACCCAACACTTTAATCGAATCTATACTAAAAGAAATTCGTCACGTACCAGATTATTTTCTTTGTAGGTACATCTTTCTTCAGATGGATAAAATAGAATCTCTTTCTTTGATATATAATGAGTGGTAATTTTCGAGCCTTAATTCATGTGCACCCGGCTTTTCTAGTGGTAATTCCTCCAATTTGTTTCTATAATTAGTAACTAAATAGATTTGACGTGCTAACTATCTATTCTGCCAAACGGTATCGGATCAAAGTCTGTACTTATATTTAATAGGTAGTAATTATATCACGTCTTGTGTATTCAATAACAATGAAGTTTTTTTTCTGTTTTTTTTAGCATACTGTTATTTTGACCGATTTTATTTGGTAATCAGGTCGCCATTACATCGCAATTATATTCTTAATTACATGTTACGTGTTTGATTTTACATTATATTTTAAATTCGTGTTTCTGATATTTATAATGCGTTAGCTAATTGGCAACAGATTTCGTAACAGTTTTTCGTGTTAGCCTTTGTAAAGAGACAGAAGTATATCTCCATAGTCGGTAGGTATCAGAGGAAATTCAGCAGCAATGCCGTTATTAACTTCTTTAATCACGTTGGATACTATAAATTATCTAGGTGTTGTTTTAATTAACCAGAAACTCTTCATCTCTCTTCAGCTTTTTTTTAACATAATGTTAACGGTTTACCTCAGATGCTAGTATATATTACAACAATAAATATTTTGCCAATATCGTTGCCATCTTTCGCTGTTGTGATTTCCAAGTTAATATGTCATTTCAAGAAAATTAATTTTAATCTGTTATGTTCAAAATATAATTAATGTGATTTAAGATACACTAAGCGCTGCCATATACATCTTAAAAGTAAAATTTGATAATTAATATTTTCGGTTCAATGATGAGAAACTGTGTGTTTTTTTTCCCGCAGGTTATAATTTACTTTAATCCTAAAAAAAATATTAGTTATAATTAGGACTATCTATTTCTGTTACGTCTACCTTTATAGGTAATTAACCCTATGATTATCATGAGATTCTTGTTCTCCTTCTTTTATCTAGAGCATATACATATACATAAATGATACTGTGTGTCAAGATTTTCAATATTTTTTTAAAGATTTTTGCAAATTTACCAATCTGTCAACAAATATGTTCTACTTCAAACACGAAATTGTAATGCAATTTAGAATAAGGAAGAATAGAGTCGCAATTGAAAGACATGCATGTTTTGCCTTCTCCAAGGCTTATCAGTGTCATTCGGCGATCATTTCTGATATATGTACGCATCGTACACCAAGGGAAAAAATACGTGAATATAACGTTTACGGGATATATTGTAAATATCTAGCTTCGTTAAATAAAAGAAATGAACATAAAACGGATAAAATAGAACGTCCTAATTCGTTTGCAAATTCTTTGCTATAATTTGGCGACTTAAGATTGTCATAAATTAAAATAAAATTTAATTGTTGTGATTGATTAAATAACTTTACTTTTAATTTAAATATCTACAACAGAATTTTTTTTTCTGAAATCAATGTCTTCTATCTATTGGTAAAAAGATACGCTTCTCAAAAAATTTCATATGAAATCTGAAAAACTATTCAACAGTTAAATGTAGGAATACTAAATGTAAATAAAATGTATTTCAATTGTGTTTATGTGTTTATAAGGAAAATTGTAAAAATAGTGATATTGATGACAATACTAATAATTCTATTTATTTCTTCTTTCCTAATTGAAGCGTATAAATATTAAATGCAGACGTAATATTTCCCGATAAATTTTCCCTGTTTTATTACGCCACACTATTTGCCTACTTCTATTTGAATTCAGAGTTTACCTTTTTATCTCATATTCAATAGAGCAGATATTTTTAATATGTCCCGTAAAGATTATTATTATTATGATTATTTCATATTTTATACGAAATTTGTTGGGAGCATATTTTTGTACCAACAGATGATGACAGTGGAGTATTTTTTTACAAACATTTTTTTTCTGTTGTAGATGTTTAAATTAAATAGAAAGATACATTGGTAATTGCCTGAAATTTCACATAATATTTAGACGACCCAATTATTTAATAATACAGAATGTAAAAATACTTCCACCAAGTAACGGTAAATAGATATGTTAACTTTTATGATGGTCGTGTTTTTACATCTTTTTATGATCTTATCTCAAAACCGCAAACAAGCATAACATCCGGCATTGTTTATTGCCGGTGGCCGAAAAGAAATACCTTAATTTTTTCCATTTATTTCATTCTGTAAGCCGGATATTACAATATATTCCGTAAAATGATGTTCACGTCATCTTTTTCTTTACTACCTAGCACCGCGGATACTTTTTTCTCTGACTGTACGTTACATACGCGTCGCCGAGTGAAACTGATGGGCTTTGGAGAAAGCGAAACATGTCTGTCTGTCAATAGTGACATTTTTATTTAATTTTTCTGCATTTTTCAAAATATATTCAGGGTGTGTCTCGACGAGCCTCTATTAAAAATATATGGAGAAGTAAAAGCGTGCGAGGTTTAAAATTTTTTATGGTAAGTCTGTGAGTGTAGGTCAGTTTAGATAAAATATATATAATATAACGTATATATTATATATACTGCTGTGGACTGGCACCCCGGGTTTCGGAAATTTAAATTTGTATTTTTGTTCAGTCCGGATTGGTTTTGTCAGAGCAAGGATAGAGTTTCCGCTTTTCTAATATTTGTTTATTTTGAAAAGATTTTATTAATTGATTTAATTGTTAGTATTATGTTATTTGTTCAGTTGTGTAAAGTTAATTTCATTTATTTGTACATTTTGCGTGTACCAATATTGTATATAGTTTATATGCTAGTTTTTCTTTGCGATGCGTTGCGGCTTCATCGCACGCAGATGTTGTAAATTTGATATATGTACGACATTATCCCTTTGAGGCACTCAGTTCTTTGAATGATGACGGCTGTGTAAGTACATGTTTTCATTTTGTTTGTTACCATTTAGGTAATTTCATTTAATTTTTAAAGTTTTGTTCGTTTAATTTGATATTAATTCATCCATCAAAGAACTCTTTATTTAATTATTGCTGTTTTGTTTAATTGTGTACGCATTTTGGGCGTTAGATCAGTAATTATTGTAAAATGTTCTAGAAGATTTCGTGTTTTTAGTTTAAAGAGTTTAAATTTTCCGTTTTCCTTTTGCTGATTTGTATTTTATTGTTAATCACCACGGTTAAGGTGAAGAGAAGCTTTGTGCTGTTAAAATTAAATTTTAATTTAAATTATATTTGTTTCTCCACGTGTAAATTATAGTTTGGTTTAAATTTCGTGACCGCATGGATATTTTTTGTGTGATTGAGATTTTTCTTCTGGAACAAATCTACCATTTTGTTTTGCTAAAGGATTTGCATTGTCCTGTGTAAATGTAAATTCATGCAGGTTTTGATTTTGGCCAGGACTTTCAGTCTAAGGTTTTTATTTTGCCTGTTAATTTTATTTAAATGTTTTTTTTTCTTTTTAAACAATAAATTTAATGATTGTAAATATCATTTTAAAATTACAGTTCTTTTATTTTTTGAATCAACCATTTCAATCTTTGGGGATTTTAAAGAAAGTCAAATTTTACAAACGCCCACTATTACCTTTCATGAAAGTTACTCTGAGATCAAAGAATCTTTTGCGCCCTTTTGAATTTTTGTTTGCTGAGCTAGTTGATTTAATTTTTAATTTAAATTTTCACTTTTAATTATATGCTGGTACCTTCCGTTCACAGCAATACGTATAATATATACGTTATATATTATATATACGTATAATATATACGTTAGCAAGTATTTTCGACCGAAAATGTCTCTCTGCAAACTCGCATTGGACTCGTTCAATGCTATTATGAATGTGAACGGAGTTTCATGGCAGGCTTAAGACGATTTCGTACATTAAATGGTGTAAGAGGTGGCCCATATTGTTTGAGTGCTTTTCAAAACCTCATAGCGAAATTTAAGGCAACTGGTTCTGTGATGGATAAAAAGAAATCAGGAAGACCTTCTGTAATCACTGATATTGTAGTTGCGGAAGTTTTACAAGAAACGCAAGACTTAGCACATGAAAACGAATATGGAACATCTAGTGTCAATAAAATAGCTGGACGTTTGGAATTAAGTAAGACAACTGTATGGCGAATTCTCAGAAGGAAATTTAAAATGCATCCATATAAGCTGCAGATTCTATTTGAACTAAAACAAACTGACAGAATCAAAAGAAATGATGTCGTCTTACAAACAGTAGCGGAAATTCAAGTGAATCCACAGTGGCTTGGCAACGTTTTTTTTAGGCTGATGAAGCACACTTTGAACTTAATGGTGGTGTGAAGACGCATAATTGTCGAATTTGGTCAATAAATAACCCACAAGTGAATATTCAACAATATTCTGGTGCGGCTTTACATCACGTTTTACCGTAGGCCCGTTTTTTTTTTGAACAGATTGAGAATGGAAGAACAAGCCCAGTTACGGTAACTCGCCAGCGTTGTTGCAAGAACACGACATTGAAAACATCATATTTATGCAGGATGGTACACCTCCGCATATCTTCAGTCCAGTTTCCTAAAACTTGGTCCCCCAGATTACCTGATATTAATCCAGCCGATTTTTGGTTATGGGGATACCTAAAACAAAGATTGTTTTTAACAAAACCTAATACCATCCATGGATTGAACGAGAGGTTGCTGCTTGCTTCAAGAAAATGGCGGCCACATTCAACATTTGCAATAAATGTAATATTTTTAATAAATCCCGTTTCTGTTTATACAAACAGCCATTTTTAATTTTGGAATTACTCAAGGGTTGATAAAAATATCAATATTTCAAAATACCACTTACTTTTGAAAAACCCAATATAATAAACTGATTGCAGAAAGAGAGAGCAGCAAAAGGAAAGATCTTCAATTTGTGGTAACTCAATTTTTTAAAAGAGGAATTCCTAATTTTCTCTGCGCCAATCGATGGTGCGTCAAACACTACGTATAAATGTCAAAAACCTGTTTTAGCTGAAATGAATATTTTGGGAGATATTTCGGAAAAAAAACTGTCGTACACATTTATTTGATATCAATTTATTCAGGAGAGTATTCTAAATAATTTAATATGTTGGTTCAAAAAAATAATCTCGAACTGCTTTCACTGTCGTCTTTTAGAATTATACTTACGTTTTTTTTTCTACATGAACCAATGAATAGTTTTGAGTGATTTTTTGCGTCTTTTATTTCAAGGAGTTAGACATTATATTTGGAGAACGTTTTTTCAAAATTTGAATTTAGCTATATTCTGTAACAAATCAAAAATTTAGAAGGTTTTTATACTCACAGGATTTCTCTGGTTCTAAATATTTTGTATCAACTTCCAAGACAAAGTTATTTTACTAGCGTGTGTTGTTAAATTGTTCGATCGCTTCCGCTATTTTCGAGAAAAAGAAATGCTCGACTTTTTCGTTCGTGTTCAACAAGCTATTCATCTCCTTAAAAAAGGTTTACAAGCCAACAAATTTGTTAGGATATTGGCGATCGAAGGTTTCCTAACTCCTATTTGGTTATTGCAAATAATTCGACATTTTCAAAAATTAATTTAAGGAGCATTGTCGAAAAAATGCCGACCTCGAATCATCTAGTTTAGAAAGAGTACTAGTGCAATAAAAAATAGAAAACCATGTATTTTTTTTAAACCTGGACGGCCGAACGTGTTTCGTTTATATAACAACGTATACATTGTGATTTTTTGCAAAAGTTTAAGCATTTGTGTTTGTGTAACAAAAAACTTCTCAGTCACTTCGATTTTAATATTTTCCGCTTCACAGAATCAGCCTCCCTGGGACAGGTAACCTAATCATTACCCTCAAACGTATAGAAAAATCCCTCTAATTAACCGGATGCCTCTTATAACTAACCAACTGCTTTTTGATTCAGGATTTTTTATTGTATTTTTATGACTAGTTATGATGCCTATGACAGGTCTAATATCAGATTACGTATTCATGCTACGAAATTAATGGCGTTCGAATTTTACAAAGGTCTCGTGCAGGTAGATTGTAAACCGAAGTACAACCCACCTTATGTTTATTTAACAAATGGAAGAACCATGTTCCTGAGTTATTCGTTATTTACAATTCTATTGGTTTAATGATTCCCGGTGCTCTTGATATTTCCAATGCTTTTCTCTTTGTTTTTAAGATGTTATGTCACGGGTACACATCTTAATATTTATAGCTAACATATTTCATAGTCATAAAACGCATCAGCAATTAAAACTATAACTATTTTTTTTAGCATTTTACTACATATTCACATATAAATGCGCTGATTATAAAGTCATAATAAATAACATAAAATTCTTTCCCACAATTTTAAAAATAGCTTTAACATTTTGCGCAGCAACTTAGTTGCAATGCCACTGATTTAAGAGTAGCAGTATTTTTCCAATTAAAAACTTAAAAGTTGACTGTAGATTGCAAATTCTTTATTTTTCAGCGTAACCCAATATCGCTTTGAAAAGCAATTATAAATCTCATAACAATATTTCATTTTGTGCGTTGGGCGAGAACAAGAATTTTTACCGTCAATTCGCGATATTTATCGTCTTGTTTTTATTTAGTTTTTAATGGACACCGCAAGGAAAGCATAATAAAACAAAACGATGCCGTAAGAACAACTAGAAATACCAAGTCTACCTTCGTTCACTTTCGAAATTGGCACATTGTAGAACAGAATACATTCGTACATATTTTACGGTTTTATATATGCATTCGTAAGTGAAAAAGTCGCCACTAAAACTAAAATTAAGTGATCTTCATAATAAAAAACATTTTTGAAGAATTAATACAGCGTAATCACAGTGTTATGTAATGCATGGGCTATTTCTATAGGTGAATTTTCGCGACATAATCTGGAGGTATGTTGACTTGTGTTCGATTATGGCCCTCCTTTAGTTTCTCTCTTAGACTTACACATAATCCAACCTAGTTTCATCAAAAAATATTGCGAAAGTTAGACATATATCATAGCCACATACGGCTACTCAACGTTTTAAGAGGGACTCGGATCGAAGGGTGAACCGAACAGCAGTCGCTATTTTTTCTTTGTACCGAAGCGAAACCAGAACCCATATTCTATTTTAATTTAAGGTTAATTACTGAACTAAAAATTTACGATTTTTTTCTGGTTTTTTTTGCGATTTGTTGGATTTGTTTTCTTCTAATTTTACGGTAATCTCTTGAGTTTCAAATAACAATAATAAGGAAATGTAAAGATCATAGAACGTAGAACCTTTTACGTTTTCCTTTTGAATTGTATTTCATTAGTATTTTATAACACAAAAATTTAGGTGTAAAGTCTTCGCGCCAAAGGCTCTGCTCCGATAAGCCATTGACAAGTGCCCCTCAAGCTATCGGGCTGAAATTAAAGCAAATGAGTACTACTACTAAATGTAACAACAGATAATATATTATATAATAAAATATTACTTATTATTATTTATTCTTACAAAATTATTTTTTATAGCTCAGTGCTTTCATAACTACTAGGATTGAAATGTACAACATATAAATAATCCTGAAACCGCTCGATGATTGTCCTTTTTTATTTGCATGTTCTACCACACAGAAAGAACTTAAAATATATATATACATATAATGAACCCAAATACATACATTACTATATAACAAAAAATCAGATTGACACATTACACTCAACTCAAAAAAAAACAGCCCTTCAAAAAGCAAAAATAACAATAACTTTCAACCGCGTGCATGGAAATAAACATTATTTTGTTGTTATAATTTTCTTTTTTATATATCGATACTTTTATAACTACTAGGGCTGAATCCTTAATACAAATAATTCTGAAATTAATCGATGAATAATTATTTTAACTCTAAAATAACCAATAACAAATTACTCCTACTAAAATCATTCAAAGAGGTTTTGTCTTTTAATTACATGCTCTACCACACAGAAAAAACTGAAAAAAATATATAGTACACCTAAATGTATACAGCCTAATATAACAAAAACCAAGTTAACACCTTAAACCAAACTCAAAAAAACCACCCCTCAAAAGGCAAAAATAGTGATAACTTTAAACTGAGTGGAGGGAATTAGTTCTTGGTTTTTTATAGAATGCCAATAATCAGTGTTTACTTACATATTTTTTTAACGCTTAAGTAATTCCTGAGAAAAAATATATTGAATTTTTCCAACCTTATGCTAATATTTCGAATGGGGTGGCATCGATTGAGCTAACTTTTGGTATTTACAGTATGTGTGACAATAGTGCTCATTTGCTTTAATTTCAACCCCATAGCTTGAGGAGCACTTTTCAATGGCTTATCGGAGCAGAGCCTTCACAGTAATAATCTAAAATTTAAAAATTTTAAAGAACATAGGACTTGAAGTACAGTACATACCGTACGGCGGTGGAAAAAGTGTGGATAACATACAACCATATATGCACATAGGCGTAAATGTTCACGATAGCAATGCGCGCGCAATTTCTAAGTAAGAAAGGTTGAATAGTAATGACTTTCCCATTGGGTGTCGAATTTTTCGATAACCACCCCATTATGGTGCACGCATTTGTAGGGCGGGGTTATCGTGATATGAATAGGCTTATACGTATATGTGGTTGTATGTACAGTCAAATTCAAAACTCATGTCTTCCCAAAATATTATTTCTTTCTATTTTATAAATATGATGTTTCTTTGTGTTTGCTTAAAATGTGAACCTTGTTTCATTAAGCGCTCCAGTTTTCGTGGAGTACGTTATATCGTCACTTTTCCCGTAGCTATATGGTATATACTCTGAATTTGACGTGAGAACTTTATTAACCACGAATTTGTGTTATAATATATTGATGAAATACAGTGGAAAAGGAAAATGTAAGTGTGCTTGAAAAAAACGAAACATACGTAGCAAAAAAATAAAACTAAAATTTTTTCATCAAGAAATTTTAATTTAACCTAACCAATATTCCCAAGAGAAAAAATTTCTGTTGACTAACCGCTCTACTGGTAGTTCATAAAATAAGTAATAAAAAAAGCGGTTAACGTAGTTGTAATAGTTTAGTGGTTTTTAACGATTATTCGCCGACAAGAAACGAAATTTTACATTTCTCTTTTTTTATATATTTGGTTGTTCTCAGTTCTTTTAGAATTTAAAGTTGGTTGGGCGGGTAAATAATTACGAATCCATAAATACAAAATTTTTATTAAGAGTAATTAATACCACTACATTCATGCATTTATTGCGAATTTCCGGAAAAAAAAACGCATTTATGTATCAGGTGCCAATGCCGCACACGGGTCATGAGAAAAATAAGGAATAAAATGATAAATGTGCGAACAAATATATCTATGAAATATAAAAAAAAGTAAAATAAAAATTAGATTCGAGAATTGGGAAGTAATCTAAATTCCCGTATTATAAAGTTGAATTACAACATTTCCACGAATGCTATGGATTCTATGGATATCTAAAACTATTTGTAGTATACATCGGCTGTAATTACTTCTTCACATTATGTAATTTAAAAAAAATAATCCAATTATAAAATATGATTAGTACTTTAAGGAGGACCTGGTCTCTTTTAATTTATTTGTAATTTTAATATTTCCTTTCTTTTAATTGCTCTTATTCCTATTTAGTGTAAAACATACATATAAATATGCTGCTTCATCATATCATGCATTCATCATATTTACACATTTATTTATTTTCTAATATTTTTTGGTATTGTACTGTAAGTAGTGGATTTTCATGATTTTTGTGTTTATAATATTCCTGAATACTTGTACATCACTAGTGTATTATGTATTTGATATCTGCTCTTAACTTACTCAATCACTTAGAGTCGCCATAAAACAAATTTGAAAAAAAACATTGAATGCCACTCATAATTTCAAACAAGAATAATTTGGAGAAATAGACTTCAAAATGAAATCCTTCTCGAATCAGATTATAAATACTATCACCGGAATCTCTAAAGAAATATTACATTAAATGAAAGGTTGGATCGAAAAAAAACCCTTTGAAGTGAAACTCTTTCCGGATTAAAACGAAATAATATTTTCAATACCGAAACCAATTCAGAACCGAACCAGAACCATTATTTTATTTGGGTTCTGGTCCCTGCATACAAGACATGTCATGAACTGCCTACACATTCTGTAATTGAAAAAGTATTCCGTTAGATGTCTAATAATTTTAGACACTAGATGATATGTTGCTATGCTTTAATTAATTAGTGTTATTACTACCTGCTAGGCTATAGTGTTATATTAGTGTTAGAACAAAGTACAGCTTCAAAAATCGCAACCAACCGTTATTGTGATTATTGACAAAAATGAATATTAACAACTAAAACTAAAACGTAAATCGTTATTCACCACACTAATCGTAAACGAAAAATGTTTAGTCTATACTGAGGTTGGTTATATTCTAGTATGGAGTAAAGTATTCGTAAACCATACTATCCCAGATTTAAAAGAACTTTAGCCGGAGTGCTGCAATTTGTTTAGTAGCAAAACTAAACATTTCTTTCCACAAAAGAGCTGGGTTTTCGCCATCCGAAGCTTCTGCAAGTAATACTACTTTATTACTCCTTTTCTAGACCCTTGCTGTAGATATGGTTAAGGAACAACAACAGGATAAGGGCAATGCTGTAGGTGCCCAAGAGAATTTCATGCTATTTGTTCTCCTACTTCTCACAGTAATCTAGAAACTACTAATAATATGTGCAATTTATGCGTAGCTAGAGAAAAATTAACAAAGAACGAAATAGCTCAAGCTTTAATCTTCATAAAGTAGGATTGCTTGAACTTTTTTAGGCAAACTTACATCTTTCTACTACTCTTACTACTCTACTTATTAAAACAATACTGCGTTAAGGCAACCAAAATAGAGTACGTCTTATTTCAAAATATTCATATTGTTCAAAGAAATATTATATTACAGAAATTGTCATAAATATATTTCATTACTTATTAAATTCTTATTTGATACAAGTTAAGTAAAGCTAAATCATATTTACCTAGTGTATACGTGTATATGTACCTGGTAAGTATAGTGGAAGTAAGCCACCGTAGTCAACAGAACGACACGAATTGCGATTTTCTACGCCACGGCGGCTGGCCAGATATCGCATATATTCAAAAGATATCTATCACAAGGACTGTAGCGTAGAAATAGACCTATAAAGATCCGATCACTCCGTACTACAAAAGACTTAATTAATTCGGAACAATTGTTTCGGGACACGTGGATCCCCATTATCAATCGAGGATCGAATGAATCCCATAAAAACAAGAAGGACCTACTACTTAAACATGCACCACTATCTCCCTCTAAAAAGGAAACATATTTACAAGTGCTATTTCTACATCTATTTGACCCAATGAAATACCAATAATTAGCGACGAATGTGGATCTTTTCTTTTCTACCTTCATAAATCAAACAAACTGGGGTATTTATATGTTTTCTTCATATACACGGAAAAAAATCTCTTCAGTAATTAGCATAATTATGTAACCTTATCACAGATTTTTGTTAATTATTACATGTTGTTTTCGCAAATAATACTTTAAAATTGTGGTTAAACTTTTGCTGTACAATTTCACACAACTGTGACATTTTTTCCAACGTTTGTGTCGAGACGTACACGACAAGATTGTGGCAATTTTTGACACAGAACTTCCTAGTTTTTCGATATTTTTGTTTCTAAATAAGTGGTCTAATTCAAATACACCAATGGCGAATTAGAATGGCAAAAGCTAACAATGAGATACTACAGTCGTCAGAAGGCGTTATTCCAGTACACCGCCATCAAATTTTTAACAGATAGTCAGTTTATATCATAGTTTACACGCCCATTTGAGCATTTTGAGCTGTTGGCGTGGTTTATGCACCTATTACATATATCTAATTTCGGAGTGATGGAGGAGTTTGTTGTAATCAAAATGCAACAGTAGAACCTGGAAAAACTGCTGGATGTGTTTAAAGGTAAGACAAATTGAAAGTTTAATATTATAGCATGGCATAAGTAGGTACATATATCGGCAATATATATAAACATATTTGTCTTAACTGAAAACGATATAAATTTAATTTAATCCAACATTATAAGTACATAAGTAAATATTTCTACTAGTGGCTGTATCCTGCTGGGTGTGTAACTTATATAGTGGGTGATGGTTCAAATTTTACTAGCAATACTTCTTAAGAATAACTAACAATAAGAGTATAATTTCTACGCTATTTCCAATTGCTAATGATAGAGAACACATTAGTGTTATCTAATTTTAACTCATTTTTGTTTTAGATAACGAAGTAAACGAAGAATGCTTCAAGAATTTAACTTCTTCTTGTATTGGGAGTTCGAAAACTAATCGAGGCCAAGTTCAAGGAATACTTTTCAACTGTACAGGTATCTTCTGAACTCTATAAGTAAACACAGTTTAGGTCACCAGATGAGAGTCATGTCATATGCGCCTGCACATCATACCACGAGTTTTTGCTGATTTGCTGATTGCTAAATGTTGTGTTGTTGAGTTTTTTTTTTTGCATAATGTATAAAAAATATATTTACATGTCATATGTTTATCACACTGTTATATTTTAATATTATATTATTTATTCATATATGAATAAAATTTTGCATTTAAATGCGTCATTATAGATACAACACCTAGTGCTGTTTACTACAAAATTGTAGTGTTATCTGAAACAATACTGTTGTATGTTTTCACACAGAAGTGTAGTAAATAGTAAGAAAATTTATATTAAATAATACTTTCTAATAAGGTGATTTTTCGTACAATATATGTAACTAAAATGTACACACTATTGTGTCAATGCGTGGAATAGATTTTTCAGTAATTTTTACAATATTGTATTTAATAGAAATACAATCCGCTAACTACAATCGTGTGATAGAAATTTAGATAAGTTGTAGCCAGTCGTATTCCCAGGACAAATTGTAGTTAACTGTTCTACAATTGTTGGTTTTTTGACAACAATTTTTTTTTCGTGTAGGTATATGGTTTCGTATGCGTCTAACTCTTTCAAATTTTGTTCTTTATAATGTTGCCTAAACCTTTTGAAATACGACGAAAAGGTGATTTAACAAACTTTTTGTCGCGATTGTCTTAAGTTAAAATCGTAGCACTTCTAACTTAGTGTTTATATTGGCCTTTTTTACGTTCCGGACTACATCTATAGAAGACTAACCATTCTAAATCCTTACTTTTTAATCAAATGCAATTCTTTTTTAAATCTCGCCTTATTAAGTGCGAATTTTATAAGTCTATTGATTAGGAAATTAATTAATTTCTAATAAAATAGAACAGTCTACTAATAATTAAGTTTCTAATACTCTGTATAATGTAGTTTTTTTTTAGTTTTATGGGGACATATTTTTGAAGTCATAACGTCAGTTATTGGATATGATTGAAGAGAGTTCAAACAAAGAATTCTTTTATCGTAAATCTAGAAGTAGCAAAAATTCCTTTTCATGAACTAAATTTATTTTTTTTTTGTCAAAACTAAGATCCTTTTTGGTTTTATATTTTGCAGAAATACTACAAGTTTTTAATGTAATCATAATAAAGTAAATTGAATTATATTCAAGGATATTTCTCACTACTCCTCCTGCATCAGCCTTTCTCACTGGCGAATGAAAAAATAACAAAACAGGGCTCTGGCATATACTGTTTAATTTATAGTACTAACTATAAACTATAACGGATATTTTAGCAAAGTAGATGTAGTAATTCTCAACGAAATCAAATGTAGTTTTGTTGGCGTTATTCAAAATTTTCAATCATTATCCTAGGTTGTAGCGAGAATAGATATGGCAGAAATTAATTTGCAAACGCCATTACGTTTCCATTTATAACCATTTACTTTTAACGATCCAATTGATTAATAGTCGTGTATTTAGTTTAAAGCATGTATGCTTAGCTTTCGCGCATGAATTGAGTAACCTTCTATCTAGATTCAAGAAGTAATGTAAAGTACTGATGTACAGCTTGCTCCATATTTCAATTTTAAAGTCTCATTATTAATAGGCACTGTGCTAGACGTCAGGTAAGGTCTTTAACCTACTTACGTTCTTATCGTTTTATAAAACAATGCGAGAGGTAGTTTACTACTGCATTCCTTGCTTTCTCATTTAATTTGCTTTTTTTTTATGTTTATCGGATTTTTATTCAATACACAGAAAAAATATGTAGTAGTAAATACAATACTTGGTATTATCTAAATAATTCATTTGATTCTAAACTGTTTTCCAACATCAGTTTTTTTTAGAGAAGTTTATGCAGTAAATGGAAAGGAAGAAATGTGAAGCATTGACACACTTGTGCACAAGTTATTGCTTCGGTAAATATGATACTTTCCAGCAATTAAAAGATGTAATAAAGTCTTGATTTACAGTAATAATCGATATTAAGTTATAGAAATTTCTTTAATGGTGACCCTTTCACATACGAGATGTTTGAACATTAAATTAAATAAATAATAAAAATAGACTCGTTTAGAAGTATATATTTGAATGGTTGGAAGACTAATTCTATACAATTGGAAAAAACGTTGAGTGCATTCACAACCTTGCATGTGACGGCAGATTTGGAAAAGAGGCGAGAAATTGAATGAACACTACTCCTACATTTTTAATCTTTTCTGTTTTACTTAGTAGTCGTTCTCTACGGCTACATTCAACCAAATGATCATGTTTAACGTTAACATCATCTCTGCATAGTATCGGAACGTGTGTTACGATCTAAGTTGCTCAATCAGCAAATATACGAAAAACTAGAAGCCTGGCGTTCTCCTAAAACGCTTTCCTTGAAGAAGCCAGTCTATTCTCTCCCTCTTGTGCAAGGTACCTTTGGTAAGTTTGTCTTGTTTTTGAACAGTGTTTAATTTTCTTCCAAATTTTCAACCCCTTTTAACATTTATTGATTTTTTAAATTTGTTTAACTTTTTTTTCTGATTTTTCAATTTTTGACATTTTTTACCTTTTTTCCTTTCAAATGCTTTTCTTACAATTATTATCAAAAATCCTTTAAATTACCATATATTTCAAATGTTTTTTTGGTTTATTGGATCCGCCATTTTGTTTTTCCGGTAACTGTCAGATTGGAATTCAAATGTACCACATCATAGAATGTGAAATACGCTGATTTTGGCTCCCACCTTTATTTTATTTTTTCAAATACTTTTGCGCCATATTGGGTGCTCCATTTTCTTTTCAACTCTATATTCATAATTAGCAACCCAAATACCCCTAAATTATCTACATGAAAAAGAAGTTGGCTTTTCTTATTACATTTCCTTTTTTTTCCGTCAGACTGTTCCGATATTTTGCTGATACACGAACACAGGTATCTATCATAACATATTGCTGTGGCCTGGCACCCCGGTTTTCATAAATTCTGTGTTATGTTATTATCAGAGATCAATCTTTGTCGGTGCGTCGGGCAAATTCTCTCAGAAGTTAATATTTTATTTTTAAGTAAGATTTTGTTAATAGTTTTGTTTGATGAATTTAAGTATTTTATTGTTCAGCTATTTATATTAATTTCAGTCATTTGTACTTATTGCCTTCGTCAGTGTTGTATATATATTTTGTTCATTGTAATATTCAAGAGAATTCTCGTTGTATTTTATGCGCTGCGAGTGCACGCAGATAATTTCATATATGTATGCGATGTAGGGCCTCTAAAAAGGCAGTTCGTTGAAAGTTACTCGTAAGTAGATGTTGTTTATTTTCTTTGATGCCATTTTTTGGTAAATTCATTTTTATTTAAAATGTAGTTCGGTTTAATTGTATTTTATCAGCTTTCAAGGAACTCTTTTAATTAATTATTGCTGTTGTGTTTAATTGTGCACATTTTTGGATATAAGATCAGTAATTTTTGTAATTTGCTTTAGAAGAAATTGTGTTTTTTTAGTTTTAAGAGTTTAATTTTCCGTTTCGTAGTTTTCAATTTTAGTTGTGAATTTTTAATCACCTCGGAAATGGTGAAAAGAAGCTGTGAGCTTGTAGTTTTATTTTAATTTAATTTTATTACTTGTTTTTCCACATTTAAATTAATTTTAGTTTGTTGTAATTTTAAGATCACGTGGATTTTTTGTGCGATTTGGATTTTCTTCTAGAACAAATCTACCATTTTGTTTGTTGAAGGACTTGCATTGTCCTTTTTAAAATTGTAAATTTACGCAGGGTTTGGTTTCAACCAAGACCTTCTGTCTACGGTTTTTTTTTACCCCTGTAATTTGTATTAAATGTTTTTTTTTTTTTTTTTTTTTGACAATAAAATTAATGATTGTAAATATCATTCTAAATTATAGTTTTTTTATTTTTGAATCAATCATTTTAATCTTTGGGGATTTTAAAGAAAGTCAAATTTTTCAAACGCCCACAATTACTTTTCATGAAAGTTACCCTGAAATCAATGAATCTTTTGCGCCCTTTTAAATTTTTATCCACTGAGCTAGTAAATTTAAAGTTGATTTATTTTTTTTTTAATTTCACTTTTCATATATGCTGGTACCATCAGTTCACAGCAATATATCCAATTTTTGAATTTATTTGTCACAATTTTTCATGTTTTGGCCATTTTTAAATAATTTCTTTAAATATTATCCCTAATTTCCACAATGTAGAAATTAGAACAATACTTTTATTAGTGTATGGTGTCCCAGAGGATTAGTGTAATAATTTTATTCATATTATAACGTTAACATCATCTCTGCATAGTATCAGAACGTGCGCTTGGATCTAGGTTGCTCAATCAGCAAATATACGAAAAACGTTCTGTCGTGAAGACTAAGTGAACATAAGAACAAAACTTTATGAGTTACGTTCTCTGCATTTCGTTTCAATCCCTAAATGGAATTAAAATCCTAGGTCGTGAATGAACCTTGCGCTCTTTTCAACACTAATTCCATCATTTTCTTTCCACATCTTCTCAATGTATTTTATCTTGCGTCCTTCTGTCCAATTAGATTAGATAAGATTACATTACGGTTAAGATGGCCTACGGACCTGTTTCATCGCGAACTCTTCAGATCTATTGTGTTTCCCGTTTTCCTTGAAGACTCTAATTTTGCCTTCTTAATTATATATATGCCTATTTAGTCTACAGTAGCCAGTTAGCAGAACTACTATCGTTTTGACAGTCTATCTTTATTCAGTAGACTAATGGTAAATTCAGGCCTCTGTACCTTTAGAAACTCTTTTGCCTATCCTTCTCCCGGTGATTTTTGCCACTACTCTTTGGACTGATTATAAATCGATTTATTGATGGGTTTTTTAATTTGCTTCAACGAATGACCTTCACGAAACTCGCATAGCCAGCTCGTCCGTCGCCTCATTTCTTCTAGCCTCCTAGCCCGAGCGGCTAGGAACCCAAACCAATGTTAATCCCTTTGAGTGCCTACCTCATTTAGGACGCTTACGTAATCCTAAATCACCTTAGAGTCCACACTTACGGAAATAATCGCTTTAAGTGCGCACTGACTGTCAAAGAAGATAGCGACGGTTTTACCAGAGCTCGGTCCATCTTTCTATTTCTATGACACAATGATGAATTGCAGCAACCTCAGCCTGGAACACCGCTGTGTTCCAGCTCCGCTGAAGCTTACCAAAAAAGTCTACTTGAGTCCGCTCTTATGGGAATGCCTGTCCCCCAGCTCTTGTTATCTACTATTCTAGCCTGATATTTCCTATCTAGGTTGAATTTTTGAACCATGGCATCCAATGGCATCCCCAAAAAAGGTTGCCCCTTTATGTTCATCTAACAATTTTTGATACTTAGTGCCATGCGACTTACATGACTATGCATAAGTCCATGTACTGTAGACCTGGCATGGCAGGTCAGGTTGTATCTAAATATATGGTAGTGGCTGGGTTAGAATTACGTCAATTGCAGTGGTGGGAGTCGATCTAATCCCACCCATAGCACACAGACACGCTAGTCTTTCTACATTAGTTAGCGGTTTGGCCGCCCTCGCCTGCCGCACCTTTGCCCACCATACCATAACTGTTTGATCGAACTATACCCCAAGGGATTTCGCCTCTTTATGATATGTCATCTTTCACCTCCTGTCAGAAGTAATTGTAGGCATACTAGCGTTCTTTTTCTTGTAAACTTAACAACTTTTGTTTTCTAAGCATTGACTCATAGTTGCTGTTGTTTATACCATTTGTCAACCGTATTTAGAGCCGTTTACGTACGCTCTACTAGAACCTTTGGAAACGTCCGCTAACTCCTATTGTAAGGTCGTCAGCACACCCCAGGCAGTGAAACCTCTTTCCGGTCAGCTTTCGGATGAAGTCGTCCACTAGGGTAGCCCACAGCAAAGGAGATAAAAATACGCCCTGCGGGCAGCTCCCTCCGCTTCCGCTTCAATGGTAGCCTCACCAATTGTGGATGTAATAATGCTTCTTTTCAGGCTGGCTCTTACTCACTGCAGAAGCTTCCGCGCGATGCCTTTTCACCGTTCAGATTTCTATTGGTGATAGTACAAAAGAAGTTTCAAGCAAAGACAGTTAGAAATCTTCCGTGAAAGGAGACCTACCAGCACTAAGCTTTACAAGATTTATGCAAAACTGCATACAACGCCATTCAATTTTTCCCTGAAGGTATATGCTTATTATCTATTTACTTACTAAATATCCAACTTGTTTTTGTCATACTTGATTATAAAATATTATGATTTTTTACATATTCGACAATTCTTTTCATTGATAAATATTTATAAATTAATACGAATACCAGTTTGAACGAATCTGCTCGACAATCGTCATTATTAACCAGCAACATGGCAAAGACGCTGGATGCACTTGATGAAACGTTAATAAAGTATTTCAACGTCCTGACTTGTAGGGCATTAAGGGCCCCCTCACAATATTTTTTTTCAAACATCGCAGTCACGTGACGCCAGCATTCTTAGTCGCCCTCAAATTAATAACTATGTACTAGCATAATATTGGTTTGGAGTGTCGCAGTTACGCTGTTATATTACGGTCAACCATAATTTTTTGTAAGGCAGAGCAGGGAGTGATATTACCCAATAAATATTAAAGAAATCGTACAAAAGGGAAGGCGTACTTTGTGTAGTTTATTTTATTGAGATGTACAGCCATGAAGACAGTAATGGTAGGTGACAGTAAATTATGGAATGTAAAATAAGCAATAGTTAAAATTTAAGTTTTCCAAATTGTGTAATTGAATCTAAATAGTAATGTAAGTTTTTTTTCGAAAAAAAAAAAACGTCACCCCACTTCGTATCTTCTTTAAAGTGGCAATTGTTAATAATGCGTGTTCGATAAATGAATGCTCAATGCACCTTTGTTTGTTGGAAAAGTGAAAACAATCCAAACATACGCATGCTCCACTGTTACTTCAATTAGTTAATTTGTTATAATAGTCACATAGAAGTTTGAATTATGGAAAGCATTCCTTTTGAGCCACTTGTAAATATATAATAATACCGATAATAATCCGTAATCGGAAACTTTTCCTCTGTCATTATTTTCTTATAACTATTATTTTTTTTATGAACGAAGAAGAGAGAAGGTATCGGTTCCTGGTAATATAAAGCAACCGATATCTTCTACTTTGCTCGCGTAGGTTGGCATTGTTAGGATTCTTTTTTTCCTGATCTGTCTTGCAGATCAAGAGTTTTAAGGAATATCTTAAGTGTAATTATTTAGCTTCAACATATCTACTCCTGACTGATATAGTGTTACTGTTTAAATTGCATTTACATAGGTCCAAATTGACCTTAACATACCAATTAAGATATTAGGTAATGTCTTTACGTGTAATGATAAAGAACAACAATGTCATCTTCAGAGGCATGCCGTTTTTAATCTTTGATCTAACATGACTCTGAAAATGACGTTGTAGCCGAAACATGTAAGCCAATATTTATACTATTGATTGATGCATGAAGACGATTGTGATAGGATACTGGAATTTTGCGAGTAGTTTTTAGAAAAAAAAAACAAGAGGGAGCAGTCTCCTTTCAAAAGACTATAACGGTAAGCTATGGTCAAAAGTAAAAATTGAAATGTAAAGGAACGTAAAAAAAAACTACCCTAGAATTAACGTATACAGGATTTCTACAACAAAACTTAAATGATGAAACACCACCTAATTTTACACGAAATGTAAGGGATTATCTCAATAAAGCTGCTGCCAGAAAAGTGGATCAGAGTAAGGGGTCCAATTGAATAGCCAGTTAGACCATCTGACCTTAGCCATTAGATATTTTTAAAACTACAATTTAAGTGACTGCTCCGAAATCTGTTACTGGCTTAAAACAATCCATTAGAGGAGAAATCAACAACATTACAACCGAGATGTTAGAAAATGTTAGTAATTCTATTCTTAATCCGATTCAGTTTGATAGATTACAAGCAGAGGACCCATTTGAACATTTATTGAAGAACATGTATTTTTCAACAACATTAGATGTTGGATTGTTTACATTGGTTTAGTTACTGAAACATTTTCAACTCAGCAAAAAAAAGCAAATTATTGTATATTAAATCCGGTATTGCCATTTACAAAAACACCTTTTTAGTAACAACCGGGATATCTGACAACAGTAGACTATACAGTTATTTGTTATTTCTTTCTTAGTTAAGTAATTCTCTACAATACTGCCTTTGCAATTTGGCCTATGGCATGTTTTAAAAAATTAATCTGTATGTAACATCTTTCTCAAATTAAATGCGAATATAAGCTCTGCAAATCTTCGACTGCTTATGCAACCGAAACTACATGTACTCTATACCTAAGGGTATGTAATTCAGAAATGTTCTCCATTTTTAATTAACATTTAAGCCCATTCTTGGTTGCATAAATAATCAAGAATTTATTGGCCTTAGATTGCATTTAACTTGAGAAACTTATAGATGGGTTAGCCATCGGTTGTATTGGTTCGTCATTCGACTTACAATTTAATTGAAAATTTGAATTATCAAGTAGGCTAATAATTTTCAACACAAATTGTTCGGATTAGGTATTATCATGATATCAACGTAATTTTTTAAACATATATTCATAGTGCATGTATTAACAAAATAAATATCAACATTAAACAAAAAAATCGAAGCTGAGGTATTCTACATTAAGTTTTTAAAGTGGTTACATTTTTCTCTAAACAAAAGCTTGTCATTCTTAAAGAACTTAACTATTTTTCGTAGTATTTCAACCGTATTATTATTGCTAAAGCAGCATTTGATATGCATATTTACGATTGTACTTGGCGGTTCTGAGTAAACAACGTCTTATATTAAATTATTTGTTGTCAAGTATATTTATATTTGTATATTTTCCTGCGTAGCTCTTTTTTAAGCTTGGATAATTTTAGCTACTAATAGAGTAGTACTAAAAGTCTCCTATTGGCATTCACAAATTCAATATCTACATGATTTTGTAAACATATTCGTAAGTAGTGGTGATTAGCCTGTATAGTATATATAAAAAGAAAAGCTGTTTGAAAAGTAATTCTTATCACTGTTTTTAGCACCGATATTTGCGTTTTTTTTTATGAATATGTATATATTTGGAACCGAGTTGTAATGTAAACATCTGCACTGTTTTCAATTAAATGTTATTGTTTGGTAATAAAAAAAAATAGTTTAATTTGACTGTCAGTAGTAGACATGCAAATATATTTTACAGAGCTACTACTAAGTAATCCAAGTCACCTGTGTCCTTTTGCACCTTTATCTTTTTCAATTTTCTGAAACGATCCTTATAGTACAGGGAATCCTGAATTATTACGAATAGCTTAGAATCTGCTGATTTGATACAAATCGTGTCATGCAAATTTGAAATAAATGGATATTAATATTATGTTTAGAGTCATCGAGAGAATCGAATACGAACAGTATTATAGAGACCTTTAATTTTAGAATCATTAGGTTTGAAACGTAAGGTAATGAGTATTGATGAGCGATATATGGCTATCGCTGATTTAATCACCGCTACTTAAAAAATTAACGAACATCTATACGCAAGTTAAAATAGAAAACGAAAACACCAATACATAACTACTTATACTAGTAGCACTAAACAAATCACCAGCGGTTTTCTCATTACCGGTAAGTAATTTCAAATAATCATTTTCTTTTTATGAGTTCCATGTTTCTAATTTGTGAAAAATATTAATGAAATGGCTATTTAGTAATTAGAGGATGCACTTGGGTCCGCTAAGGCCCGTAGACTAGGGAAGACGTAATTCTTATGTTAGCAATCGTTTCAATCACAAATAGATTATTAATATTAAGCGCGAACATACATAGAAACTGTTGGCTTTGTCATCTTCGGTAACTTAGACTTATCTTCAAAAGCTGGTCAAGTTTTAAGTGAATGTAGGACACGGATAAATGATAGAAAAACTGAGATGTTACTGTTGTTAAATGCCAATTATAAGTACTTCTAAAATTAAAACTGAAAAATTCCACTTTAAATGGAAATACATCAATTAAATCCTTGTGTCATGACTGATTTTTGACTATAATGTGTAAAATAAGTATTACCTATGCCAAAAAAATATTTATATTAGTTTTTCGTTTATTTTGTATGTATCTGACTTTAGTTCTTCATAAAATGGCAATTATTTAATAATTTTGTTCCTTAGTTTGTGTGTATTTATTTTATGTTTATTATCATAATCATTATTTTTCCGATCACGATTGGGGGAACTGAGTATATTCGTTTTTGGTAATAATAGATTTATTAGCTATCTATCTATGCTGACCGCTTTTAAAATAATAACAACCCATCATAGCATTTAAAAAAAAAACTGCTATTGAGAAATAGTAATGGCTGATAGCTATTGATAAATCGCTATTCCCTTATTGTTAGTAATGAGTAAAAAATTTGGAAAACATCTTCTAACGCTAAAATAG
This sequence comes from Protaetia brevitarsis, assembly GCA_004143645.1. Taxonomy (NCBI): domain Eukaryota; kingdom Metazoa; phylum Arthropoda; class Insecta; order Coleoptera; family Scarabaeidae; genus Protaetia; species Protaetia brevitarsis. The sequence goes on from RXPK01000216.1 coordinate 2,349,604, forward strand.
AAACGCCCTACTTCAAGCTAAAGAATAATCAACTAATTACAAATTAAAAAATCTTTCCAATCTTAACAATGTATTTCCTACATGTTTCGGTCTGTAGGGACTACATACAACTAATATACAACACGTGCGTGGTGTATAACATTCATTACATTATTCTTATTTATTTTATTGTTGAACCACTTAAATATAAAACAATTTTTCCATCACTTCCTTTATGACACATACATATAATATGACAGCGGTTAGTTTTGCGTTCCAGTAGATTGACGATATTTATTACTTGAAGATGGTTTAAGTGGGACCGAAACATGTAGTAGGAATAATACATTGTTAAGACTGGAAAGAACTTTTAATTTGTAATTGATCCATATGACCAATAATGGACTCACAATCAAATTAAAGAATAATCGCTGGGTTTATTATTTGTCAAATAATCCTAAAAGCTGTAGCACTATGAAGAAGCTTCAATACTTGGATTGATATTCAATAAATTTGGGTTGCAAAGTCGATTAAATAATTAAATAATGGATACCGCGTTGACTTTTATTTAAGCAGACTTAGTATGTATAAATTATGGCTATTCAAATCGGTCCTACGATTTAATCAAAGATACCACCGTCGCATCGAACTTAGGAGGTAGTAAACCACGTTGCATAACAGGCATACGCGCATAACTCGAAAACTAGGTATCACCTATAGGCATTTAGTGCTTGCTATAATTTCACACAGATTTTAAATATACAATGCAATCACATAATAATATATGGAGTACTTATCTCACTAAAAGGAGAAAGCATGAAACAATTTTAAACTTTCTGGACACTCTGTATGATTATCTGTAGGACGATTATAATCGATTACTGAAATTCGGACAAATCAGCACAATGTACGTCGTTCCACGCTTATTGGAACAACCTGTATATAAATACTCATACCAGTTGAAAAAACTGCATAAACGGTGCAAATCTGCCATCGAAACCTTTTGCTATCTCTCATAGCTTAAATATTATTTGGATAAACGAAATTTGGGCTGAATTTCAAAGTCAAATTGCCCTCCTCTAAAGTTGAAGTTCCGCGGCAACTGAGATTCCTTGAGTGACATACTATGGGAGCTGTAAACTGACAAAGTTTCATTTGAATCTGTGATTCACAGTTCGCGGGGTTCTCTTGTAAGTTTGCTCCTTTAAACATTATTTACTGCTTATTTAAATATATATTAATTCACAGAGAGGTAAAAAACGTGTAAAAGAAAGAGTTAAAGTTACTAACATTATTACTACACTCAAAAAAATACTTGCATTGGTTTAACAAAACACTTTTTTTCATTTTGATTGAACCAAATAGATAATTTATCAAAAAATCGGTTGTAAAGTCAACATAAAATTTATGTTAACCTTATAAATTATTAACATTATATTTTATATACATAAAACTGTGACAGAGCAAATAATATTTTGTGGTGGATGCGCTGGGCATTGAAACAACACATTTTTCTAATCCGTCTCACTTTAAAATTGTGTTAAAGTGTATTGCCTATTGCTATTAGCGGACTTTGAGATGGAAAACCATTTTGTTTCTAGTAAAATTGTCTGTAATCCATACATTTATTTCAACTACCTATTGATGTTCGAAACGCTACCATCGCTTCACCGAAAGATGGCGGACAATCATATTCATGACGTCTTCGAAATATGATTTACATGAAGATGGGGCAATTTCATATTTACCTGTGTTCGGCTGGCATAGTAGGGATTATTGTGTGAACATTAAGGTGGCGGTCATGACAGCAGGCTGCTTGATCCCTGCAATTGCGCTATAATGCGAGGGCATGAGAATTCTGGTTCATAATTTTTCGGTAGGGACTACGAAAGATTTTCATTTGGTGTAACAAAAAAATAGTATTGGGTCATTTTAGGTTAGATTGGTTACCATGTTTATTTAGAAATAAATTAAAAAATGTTGCTTCAAATAAAAAATATGTTTAGAATTAATAAAATAATTGTTCGGTTTTGCAATAGATTTTCTTGATTTAAGTAAAATATCATTCATATTAGTAATTATTGTTTTGCATCAAATACAATAATTTATTGGAATACATCTGTTCATACATCATTCATTATTGGAGTACATGAATTTAACTGTCGGATCAATATATTTCATGCATTGATATCAATTGTATTTGTATTAACACAAATCTGTGTTTAATTAGTATGTTTACTTCAACCATTTTACTTTTTAAGCAAGAATAATAATTTAACCTTAATCTTTGTGTTCGCTCAACCAAAAAAGAAAGCCACTTTTCCGTATTTAAACGAAAATTGTTGAATTTACCCTTTTTTGGTTCAATGAATGCGTATATTTTTCCGAGCGCACTTTATATGAGTAATGTTATAATGCAGTGTATAATTAAATGATAATGACCTGCTAGGTAAGGTACATGTAACTTCAAGTTCACATTCATCCGAAGGTATTTCAGTACCTCAAAGTGCTGTAACTCATTTTATTACACTACACGCCCATTATGATTCTTTATGTGAATAATATGTAAATGTGTGAATAAAAACAATCCACCAATAACAGAATAGGTTCTAACTATCTTTACCTTAGATATATCGGGACCAACGATCAGACCCGATTCCTAAAGATAAGTCAGATATTTAAATTTCTAACTTAAGGGCATAATTCTTGTAGGAACCACTAAATTCCATTTGGAGCTAAGATAACGGAAGAAGGTACATGTAGAGTAATATTACGTATGCATTATACATTTGTAGCTTTATGGGCGATATCCAAAACTACCACAAGAATTATAGCATCGGTTCATCTCTAAGACAAGGATTCAATTTAAATGAAAACCCGTATGTGAAATACTTTATCAATCGCCTCGAATGTATAATTAATAGGTTTCAATTGAATCCAAAACGGCGGTGAATGCACTACTTTAAAGGAACAAGTAAATATCCGTAGATAAAAAAACACCACACTAAAACTTCCATCTCCATTTCCATAACACATCAGAAATCACGTAATGTAAACCGCTGTCGTCTCTTCTTTCTCCCGTCCTTCTTAATATCAACGGCTACAGGCTACAGTCTAGGCATCTCCAGAAATAACATACTAATTCAGAAATTTACATGGTAATCCTTTCATTGATCGGAAGATAAAAGAGAACTAGGGACTGATGTGGACAAGAAGATCGCTCTTCTTCTCATTCCAAGCACAATACATGCATACAGATGGCCGGAACGCGGTTTAGATTAGCTAGATACCACTTTGATACAGCTCATATTCCACGTTGATATTTCGTAGACGTGTTAGATGAACGAGACCGAGTCAACGGTATAGGATTGCATTATAGGATATGTTCTTTTTTATGTTTGGAGGGACAATTTCACAAATACAATGGCCGCCTTTATCGCGCTATGTGCATCAGATGCTGCATTCGAGATCTTTTTTATTTTATCATTCGACCGAGAGTACCTACGACCGCTACCATGGCACGAATCTTTTATTAACGGTTTCTCTCTGTGTAATGGACGCTGAATTTTCATGAACACGCGAGAGAAATGCGCGTAAAAATTGTACTATGCGATGGTCGAGCTGCGAAAGAGAACTAACTGTTGTACAAATATGGAGAATATTTTCCTTTGTTCGCGCGTTTTAATTGCAAAGTAAAATGATCATAAACAGACAGACAAAACAAGCAATAACAAATGTCTTTCGTTGTAGTCCCATTCTTTTTTGTACTCTTAACAAAGGTCAAACCGTATGCAACATGTGCAACGAAGTGATTTAAATAAATAATATTAAAGAGAACACCAACCATGGAATTTTTACCTTTATTCCTCGACCTTTTCATCCCACTTCCACCTGAAATTTAAAAAAAAAAACATGAGTTAGGACAATTAGATTATATTTAGGTAGATCTATTATTGTAGGTAAGAATACCAAAGAAAGAACTAACTGTGGTGCTTCTGGTAAAGCAAAAGTTGACGTGAATGTAAGTTATATTCGCAATTCGCGAGAGCGGACAGTCATCGCGATAAATAATACCCTTGGCATAATGCGACAAAGACTCCGCAGTTGAAACAATTAAAGTGCTTACAGTCAAATCCAGAAATCGGGAAAATTTCCTTTCTGGCAGAATTTTGAAATTTGATTGACATTTATTTGAATTCTAATACTGACATTTAACACTTTTAGCTGCTGTTGTAGGATTTAAAAAAAAAGAGGTTTTTCCACGATATATTATTATGTTAAGGGTTTTATGTTGTATATAAGCAAAGTAGTTATGGTTGCATAACCTCTACAGTTTTCATCCTCTCGTGTCTCCAGGAGGAAAACCCCACATTGGATGTAGGGAATGTAGTCATCATACATTGCATTGAGATACACATCTAGAATGTGTCGGATTTGTAATCGGTACCACTGTGTTTTATAATTCGACTCAGCCTTAAGTCTATGTCGAAGTGATGTTTTTGATGACGATTTTTCGTCAATAACAATTAAAGCAACAATAAAAATACCGGTAAATCTGTTTTTTTTAAACTAAATTAAAGGACGTTATGGATGTACTGGTGCATCAGCTGACAGGTAAGCAAAAATTTACCAATATTTTTATTCTAAGTTACGTAATAAACATTACTTTTACAAAAAATTATATTTTTTTTTCTTCCTTTCATACAGTAAGGAGAACTACGAGATTACTGTGCTCATGGAAAATATTTAAGTGGGCTTTGATATCAAAAAACAAAGAATGCTAATAAACAAAAAGTAAAAAGTCATATAGTGCTATTTAAAGATCTTTTCTTAATTGAATTAATGTACGGTCATAGAAAATATGAGTTTTTAGCATGTTATTTAAAATTGTGAATTTCAGATAAAGATAGATATGCTTTAATGTTTAGCTTCAAATGGATAGAAGAGCTAATTATAGTGTGTATGGAGAGTGTCTGCAACAATCCACTTGATCTGTGAATATTGATTTACTTAAGTTGATTACGTCAATGAACTGAGTTGAATTGATTCACTCACATCAAGTATGTGCGGGATTGATTCGTTTTGCTACTTGTATTTGTACAGACAGACAGACAATAGGTTCAGGTATCAGTTAAAAATAATTAATTAATAATAGAAACGTTGTTGTACCAATAGGCAAAAATTTGCAAAATAGTTTGTGCATAAAACAGATTCGGGGATTTTGCTTCAAGTGAGTTACTAAAAGCGGAAAAATTAAAATATGTATTTTTTTTAAAAAGTATATGAATAAAAAAATTGTGATTTTCAATTTTTTTTTAATATGTTTACAAAAATTTGATATGGCTTCAAAATTGAATTCCAAGCTTTTTTTGGACTAATTTTTTTGACTATCATGTCAGCTAACCTCACAATTTTCTGGTTCATGCTGTACTTTTAAAATTTACTGCAATACTAAGGTTCACGTGCACGTATAAAAATAAATGTTGAGGTTGCTAGACATGCTGAACCCAGCAAAATCAATTTACTATATTCCAATAGTAAATAAGATTTATGCTGATGATTGTATAATGAATATAAAATCATAATGGTAAAAAGATTTATTTATAAGGTATATACACGTTATACATTCTATGGGATTTTTCTTTTCAATATTCTTAATGGCAGTCTTGCGCCCTAACATTTTCAGCTACCTGCATTTCGTGGCTTATAATCATTAATCATAAATACATATTTAATATCAAGCCTCCTTTAATGCATTAATTATTCGCCAGCCAAAACAAATTAGGTTTTTTCCTATTGGTATTACTATTAATTATCATCTTCCGCCAGCTTGTATTAATATGTGTGGCTTGCGCATGCATCCTTACATGCATTACGCGAAGGAATGAACAACCATAGGTTGTGGACGTCCAGTAATTTATAATAGTGGTAACGTCGACAGATTCTTGAGCTACCACAAATGGAATTCTTATGATTAATAGCTTACTAAATCTATCCGAATGATTTCAGGGTGGGTATAACTATTTAAAGGGATAAATTATGTAATAAGGTATATTTACTGCTGTAATATATTCACTGATAAATAGAGTTGAAAACGAAACGTTAGATTCTTACTTTGTACGTTGATGCTTCAAAAGCTACTTTAGAATTAGCAAAAAAATGCTTAAATTTATATTGAACCGTCAAAAATGTATGAAATGCTTTCTGAACGTGAATCACTAGTATTTTATGCGGGTTTAAAAAAGTTTCGTTAATATTAAATAGATAGATGCTTTATTAGTCAAAAAGTCACAAACATGTGACACAGACGTTGTCAATAATACTGCAAAGATTGTCGATTTTCTATAAAAAAGAGTGTTCCGTTTAAAGCAATATTATTCCCATGTCGGGTGCAGTACCCATGGATGCTAGCAAAAGTTTGATAACTTTCCAATATTGTTATGTAAGTAAATTAAAGGTTTATAGATACAGATGTAGTTACGGTCAAAATGCCGTGTGTTCTAAAAGTTGTTCTGCAAGAACTATTAAAAGGTAATTGAAACAACAGTCGGAAGATTCGCTTTTGCATCACAAACACACGACTTATTGCTGCCCGTATATATGCCCGTCTGCTCTCAAACAATAATTCCATAAGTCAAAGTAGAATACACAATGCGTAATAAATATCCAAGACAGATTTGAATGAACTAATGACATAATACGCTTTTTGAAGCCTAACACATATGCTCTCAATTTGGTCGTTCCACGCTAAATTACTATCCAAGATAATACCCAAAAATTTACACGTTGACGAGGCTAATAATTATTCGTCATTAAATAAAAAAATGAGTTCTGAGGAGCATCTACTTATTAAACAATTCAACAAAGACCGTTCTTCCATGATTTATCATTAGTTTATTGACAGAACACCACCCCTTAAATTCATTCAAAACTGTATCAACTTTGTTCAGAAAATCAGATGACTTGCTGTCAGTACTTACGACAATGCAAGTATCGTTGGCATACAAAAAAAAATTCCCTTCAGAGATAAAATATGGGAGATCATTAATATATAAGATAAAAGTCAACGGCCCCATTACGCTACCTTGTGGTGTACCTACATTTATAGTGTATGGTTCAGATTTCACATTGTTATGCTTTACAATTTTGTCGCTATCACTCAAAAAAAGGACAATCCATTGATTTAAAATACCACGAATACCTAATTTGTTTTCAGACATAAATGTGCATCTGTGTCAAAAGCTGTTGGTAGATCAAGTAAAATACAAACAACAAATCTACAACATCCATCTGTTCATAAATATGTTGAATGCAGTGTTGAATACACTTAGAAGTGCAATTGGGCGATAATTTTCAATACTTGTGGGATCACCTTTTTTATGTAACTTTAGTCTCGCGATCGTTGTACGATAATGACGCAGTAGACTGCAACCTATATATCATGAACTGGTGTTCGTCATGGGATGTATGTATGCATAGTGAGTCATGTGTGCAGAATAGGCATTCCTCCAATATTTGCCCCACTCTTGCGTTATCACCGTCTGTTTGGCAACCTTGTGTAATTCTAATTTAGGCAGCATAGGACCATAGATACTACCATCTACGCAACTTTGCTTAGCCAACATGTTCTTGAGGATGAATATCACAGTGGCCCTTAATCCAATGGAATTCAATAAGCTTAGATCTTGTGCTTAATATATTAAGTGTGCGTATGATACCTACAATAATAGGATATATACTTAAAGAGTGTTTCCGATGTTCTAAGCACTGTAGTACACTGGCCGAATCGAACATAATGGCTATATGCTTAGCATCCGTCCCTGAGTTTTTTGCTCCATCTATGTAACTAATGAATGCCTCCTGTAGTTTTGATATAATTGAAGTAAACAATTGGAGGTCATGGTTTGGTTGGCCAATGTAATTCGGAAAAACGATATTGTAAGCACGGTGCGGGTTTTCTGGTCCACAATATTTGTTTGTTTATTGTTTTATTTTCTTTAGAATTGACAACATCCCTTTCACCCGTAACTTAATAATGTATGTTGTGGCCAAATATCTTCAGCGACACATAGGCGTAACGATTTGTTATGAATAATGTCCAACCCACGCAAATTATTTTCAGAACAATTAAAATATATGGTGCAAGCATAATCTAGAACTGATCTTATATAGGATGTAGCCCCATGTTACCCTCATGACACTTCTCATTAGGTTAAGAGCATTTTCACACTTCTTCGAGATTTCGGTAATATGTCCAGTCCATTTGAGTTTATTATTAGCGTGAAGATCTAGGTATTTAACAGTAGACTGAATTGAGAACGTAAATTGTCCAAGTTTTATCTTGCCTGTAGGTAACTCTCTTAGCCTAGAGAAGAACATAACATTAGTTTTGTGAGACTCTAACTGCATATTATTGTTTCGTAACCACTTCTCCAGCTTTTGGTTGCGTTTGACATATTGAGAGTATGCTGATTTAAGCGTTTACTGCTCATATATAGACATATTTCATTTGCGTATTGTATGATATTCATTTGCTCCAAAAATAAGTTACACAAATCGTGAGTATATACATTAAAAAGTAGTGGGCTTAAACTTGAGCCTTGCAAAAATTCTTGGGAAAGAAATCTGGGGTCAATTTTTCACTAGTATTTGGTCTAATATAAACCCTATTATTCCGATAAAGATCAGTAATTCGTTCCGCAGCAGCATCGGGCAGACCTACGACAATAAATTTCTTAGTGAGGATATTTTTATCAACATATCCGTACGCACTTTTGAGGTCTAAAAATATAACATGTGGTCTCATTCTTAGAAAGGTTTTAGTTTATGCCTCTAGCCTTCCTGAATCCATACTGCCCACTTGGAAGAATGTTCGAAGCTTCTAGCCACCATCCCAACCTATTTTTAAGGATGCGCTCGCATACTTTAACTATGCAAGGCATTATTTCTTAGTGAGAATATTTAGATCAACATATCCGTACGCACTTTTGAGGTCTAAAAATATAACATGTGGTCTCATTTTTAGAAAGGTTTTAGTTTATGCCTCTAGCCTTCCTGAATCCATACTGCCCACTTGGAAGAATGTTCGAAGCTTCTAACTACCATCCCAACCTATTTTTGAGGATGCGCTCGTATACTTAACTACGCAAGGCATTAGAGCTATAGGTCTGTAAGAATTGGCATCTGTTAGATTCTTATGTGGTTTAAAAATGGGAACCACTACTACTTTATTTAGTAGCTCTATCTGTTCTCCCTTTAGCCATACATCACTATGTATTCCTACCAAATATTCCTTGAACCTACACGGCAAGTGATCTAACATTGGATAACTAATGTCATCGAAATCTTGGGTAGAGTTTTCTGTGTTATCTAAAACTGTATTCAGTTCTCTTATGGTAAAATATGGAAGATAGAAATTCCACAATTTTGAACTTGGAAAAATCAATGCTATATAGATGCGAATATTCCAGTAATGTAAGCAGAGAACGTCTGTTGTAATTTAAAAGAAAAACGCGATTAATTTTTTTCAAAGATTTGATTTTTATGACTTGCAACCCATAGTCCATATCCAGCGCCATGCCTTACAGTTATGTATTCCAAAAACGAATTCTTTTAATTTAAACCACATTAAGAACAATAAAGCAACAAAGGGCGGCGATAAGTAACAGAACCTCATTAAAATTTACAACAGAAGGCACGTCGTTATTTATAATAGGTCCTAACCCGTTCAGAATTATATTCGGTAGGCCAGCGGTATAATTTATTAATGTTGCGCAATTAGTATAATGGGCAGTTTTTGATTTAGTAAACGAATAAAAGAAGGCGAAGAAACGTTGCGGCGGAAAATTGTATACCCAGAAGCAACGTACTTGAACAAATAAATATTGTATGTCTGTACGAACATACATGCATATGTGTAGGTATGTAACGGCTGAAATTATATACCAACTGGTCAGATTAGATTAAAGTCAATTTAACGTTCTCCGTGGGAAATAAATCTGTAGGAAACTCTATATTTTAGTCTTGCACTTTGAAATTGTGGTAATTATAAATAGTGTTGGTAACGAGCTTTTAAATAAGGACATTAATAATATTGCTGAGGGTAGGCGTTTATCGTAATTGGCCAAATTGTTATGTGTTATGATCAATATTGTTGTACAAATTTATTAAGAGAGGGTTTTAAAGAGTGTTTGTGAAAAAAAAAAACTAATAGGCACACTGCAATCATTTGAAGGGTACACGGGAATAGCGATCAAAGTCCATTTTTTGTGAAAATGAGATAAGGGTGCCATTTTGTAGGAAATTCTGAGTATTATAATAATGCGCGTTCAAACTATTTCAAAAACGGTCGTAGTCCGTAGAAATCAAACTTGCTATAATGTAGTTTCGTTTTAAACCTTTAAGTGTCAAACTTTAAAATTCATTTATCTGTTAATGTATGAATACGGACTTTGATCGTAATTCCCGTGCACCCTTCATTTATGGTTGGTTCAGACAGGACATGTTAGTACTAACTTTCTAATTTATTTATTTGATTATCTATAATCTTTAATTTAACTTTTTAAGGGTAAGTTTCAAAACATCACTTTAAAACTTTGGTACTAAGTTAGTGCCTACTAATACATTCTGTCTGAACCAATCATTATAATTATCAGTCGTTCTTATGCAATATTATTAGAAAAATGTCGCTTTAATTGTACAATAGCTGTCAGTATAGTACGGATCAGAGACTTGCACGAGTAAGTAAAAATGTAGTCGATTAATAATCGGCGATTACCTTTCCCGACGATGCGAGTAGGTAATCATTAAGACCGGCATCGTAGGAATCGGCATCGTCGCATCGCAAGAATCGTACGATTCTTACTCGTAAGAATAGGGTACAATAATTGTGCATATATGGTGCTATTTGTTGGTTATCACTTATTATAGTGGCTTGATTTTCCAAATGTATTGTATGTTTATAGTTTCTAAATAAAAGTTTTCCAAATTTCGTTGTTTTTTATATGATATGGTTTCTGTCGAGATTAAGTCATACTAGATCTATCTAAACAAACGTTAGTTTTATTGCTTTCTACCAGTAAACGAATAACAATGACACTGTAAACTGCCCTAATCGCAAAACTTGAGAAAAAAAAAAAGAAAAACGCAAGTGTTCCTCAAGGTCCGTATATACAAGGTTACCTCATACCTTTTCAGCTAATCAGAGAAAGAGCGCGAACGCGTCATCATGTATGCTGTTTTTAATAAATAAAGTGGTGCATATATGTAAAAATAAATGGCGATTTGTACTCCCAAACTAAATATTTATTTTTTATAATAAAAAACGAATTTCTACTATTATGTAATAGTAAATATATTATTATATAAATATAACACAAAACTTAGAACTACGCACATAGAGCATGACATTAAATTAGAAACTAAGAAAAAGTAAAGTAAAATGGTAAAAAGATAACCATTATATATTATCAAACTAAATATTTATTCTTCCTAATAAAAAGAGCAGTTTCTTATTATTATATAATCATAAGCATAAGTAAATAAGCTAACAAATAACATTAATTTAAAAACTAAGAAAACTAAAATTAATGTTTTTTTTCTTTGTTTCTTGGCAAATTTGCGTCCTTCAGATTTAACTTCTCTCTTTCGAGTGATTTTTTTTGTTTTAAGTTTAAATATATTTTTTTTTAAAAATCTTAATTTAGAAAATTTTTCAATTAATGTTTTACAGTGGCGGCTCATGAATTATGAAAGAAAGTGGGCACAATATAAGAATTTGCCTATTTTTGCACATAAAATTCATTCTCATATTTTTCATGCTGGAAAAGACGTCAGTGACTTTGTTGTAAAAATGCGTTCAGTCGATCTTCTGACATTGTGCTTCTCAGAAATGTTTTAATGCGTTTGAGGGTGTCAAAACACCACCTACATCTACGTCACATATGTCCTCGCGCTCATAAATTACTGAAAGCTCACTTTTCAATTTTACTCCATCCAACATAGGATAAGATTTCACATTTTTTTATACACATAATTAACCGACGCAAAAATATGACGATTTTTTTCTACACCTTCGGTGTACCTAATTTTATGTCGCAAATAAGCATTGTCTAACTATTCACGTATGTCCACTTTGCCTAGAACATTAAAATCCATGCATGCATTCATGTAAGAAACGGAATTTTCGTGTTTCTTTGCCCTTCTTTGCGATATGCTTTAAATCATTTAACATTGCGTTTATTACTAACCTCTTTCTTAAAAATTAAGCAGATAAAACAAAACAGTTTATTTGTTAGTGAACATCGCACATCTACTCATATTTTATTGAATACTCTATTGTAAGTTCGAGTTTTACTTGTGGAAGTGTAGTTTATTTGAAGATCAGGAACAGGCCTTCCATTCTCTTTAATTAAAAGTTTTTTCCTCAAATGAGAGCGGTTTTGTTTTTTTCAAGATTTTGCACTCAATTAACTTCCATCATTAACAATAAACGTCACTTCAAGCTTTGAAATCACACATGCGCGGTACGCGTTGAAAACGATGCAGTCGCAACGAATGCAAGACGTTAACTGGGACACGGCATTACGTGCCCGTAGCGACCGTATAAGCGCATATACGAAGATAAACGGAGCCGTCCGATTCATACTCCAAATAGGTACATCGGAAAGAGTGCCCGGAACATAGTTCGCTTCGCATAGCGTTCGCATATACGCTAGCGTCTGGGGTGCGGAAGGATACTTTCATACCATCGTTATAAAAATACGTAAAATATAATAAAATAAAATAATGCACTGAATTACATGCAAATATCTTTTTGTGTGTATCTTGGTGGTCGCCACTCTATTTATCAACAAGAACGTGTCTTGCAATATACTTTCAAGTTCTTTTTATTATAACAGAATACCCCAATACTAGCCTTTAAATGTAAACAAACACGGGAATAATCGCGAAGCCCGTCATCACAGCGTCAACGTATATCCACCCTCCCCTTTACCGGGCCTCACCTTACGAGGTAACATATGTATACGGACCTTGAGTGCTCCTGACGATTCTGCGAGTAGTAATCATACGAATGCCACGATGCCGATTGCTCACTCATACCTCAATACACAGATTATGCGTATTTACTAGACGCATCGTTATACTCGTCAAATGCGTAAACGTACATATACTCGCGACGATCGTATCCATCGTGCGGTCTCTGGTACGGATTACGCAACAGAAACACAGAGGTTGCTTGAAGGAAAAAAAGTTTTTAATAATATTTATTTATTGCGCGGTGCCACGTCATTTTACACATGTTCAGAATATACGGTCAACATTAGAGAGAGAGAGAAAGACTGTGCTAGTCAGAGCAAAAAGCAGAGCGGAAAATTATACTGTTTAAATAATGTCATTCAGTTTGGGACCTACAAAGTGTACAGAAAGAAAATTTCAAGAAAATGTGAAAACTGAAAATGATATTGCTTAAGAAATAATATACAAATGCATAAAAAACTTACAACGATATAATTGTATTTGTAGTTAGCTCTCAATAGAAGATGCACAAAAGGGCTTTTATTTTGCGCCTAGTAATCACAACAAAGCAATTATCTAAAATCTAACACGGTTACGGATTAGAAGGGATTTTAGATTTTATGAGATGATATTGACAACAGTATCCTATCTTTGATTTAGAAGGAGTTTCAGAAAATGATTTATGTATTATAGATGCTTAGAGCTTTACAGATAACCTTAGAGATACTACAGATGTGCACAGAACCTCACCATAAATTATCAACTGTCTAACATGGGTTTATAAAACACCATCTAGTCGGCCATGCCAACTAAGTAAAGAATCTGACAATAGTGGAAACAATCGTTGCTCACACTACTCATTTCAAAAATTTAGCAACAAAGGAAACTGTATTTTGGCTGTCCTGACAAGCCACAATCCAAATGTTAAGCTGAACACTCCGGTTACACATCCCTATTGATCTCCAAAACGAATTCAACATTTCGTCGTTATTTTTGATAATTAAAATAAGTAATTGCTCAGACCAAGTCCTTACACGATTACTTAGATTTTGAATTGTTTAAAACATGCATTGCTGTCGGCACTTACATCTCGGTTATACAAACCAAGATGTAAGTGCTTAATAGAGCATACAGCTTTGTAACAAGCAAAGTTACAACGCGCACTTTGAGAAATTACTAAAGCTGTGAGAAAATCGTGGTAAATTTACTTCCCAAGTTAGATGAAAATACTAGTACTGCGAAAATCGAGAGATATCAAAAGCCGGTTAACCGATTTTCCTAAAACCGATTTCACTAAAACCGCTTATTTATTTTTTTTCATTAAAAAAAACAGTTTGTAAAAAAGGTTTTAAAAACCGGTTTTGAAATGAGTTCTTAGATCAAGTGTTTTCAAACAGTAATAAATATATGCAATGTTTTTTATATCTTTTATGCAGTTTTGAGAGGTTTAACTGTAATGTAGTAAATTATTTGATGAACATTTCGTCGTTTCAGAAATATGTAGTAGTAAGTAGTAGGAGTAAAAAATAAACAAAATCACACAGGATGTCGTAAAACCTAGGGTTGATTTGGCGTAACTTCTGTTAATATTTATATTCTATTCTAAGTATCCAATGAACGATTTAAATTGAGAGGTTAAATAAGAGTAAATAAACTCGTTCTTTCGTTCATACAGTAATTTAATATATGATGACTAGGTTTCGGCTTTTAACAGCCATCTTCGGATCAACGTCAAACGTCCTCTAACAAACCACTTAACCCCTGAGATAAAACAAACTATCTGTTTTCCTTCCCGCCGTTGCTAAAAAACATATATTATTGCTTTTAAGAAATAAATACATCCTTCCTAGAAATCCCCACTCCCTGATATTAAAAAAAAAGTATCTCTCTCCCTTCCTGATACCGTCAAAAAATAATTTTCATGATTCAAAAAAACTAATGCGTCTCCTGCACCAACTCCCCACTCTCTGATGTTGACAAAAGTTATTCATACCGCTTCTTAACATTGCTGAAAAATATATTCCTTCATTCAAGAAAAAAAACAATACGACCCTCGAACCAACCACTCAACCCCTGAATAAAACAAACTATCCGTTTTCCTTCCCGCCGTTGCTAAAAAACAAATATCATTGCTTTAAGAAATAAATACATTCTCCCTATCAAGCCCCACTATCTGATATTGAAAAAAAGTATCTCTCTTCCTTCCCGATGCCGTCAAAAAAGAATTTTCATGATTCAAAAAAACTAATGCGTTTCCTGCGCCAACTCCCCATCCTCTGATGTTGACAAAAGTTATTCATACCGCTTCTTAACATTGCTGAAAAATATATTCCTTCATTCAAGAAAAAAACCAATACGACCCTCGAACCAACCACTCAACCCCTGATATAAAACAAACTATCCGTTTCCTTCCCGCCGGTGCTAAAAAACAAATATCATTGCTTTAAGAAATAAATACATCCTCCCTATCAAGCCCCACTATCTGATATTAAAAAAAATTATCTCTCTTCCTTCCCGATGCCGTCAAAAAAGAAGTTTCATGATTCAAAAAAACTAATGCGTTTCCTGCACCCACTCCCCATCCTCTGATGTTGACAAAAGTTATTCATAGCGCTTCTTAACATTGCTGAAAAATATATTGCGTCATTCAAGAAAAAATCAATGCGATTCTCCAACTACTCAACCCCTGATATGGAAAAAAATGATTCCTTTCATTTCCCGAATGAAAGCAGTTATTTCAATGAAAACGATTATTTGAATAGGAATATTTATTTGAATAACAGTAGTTATTCAAATAAAGAATAATTATTTAAAGGAAGAATAATTATTCAAATGGAGAATAATTGTCCAAATGAAGAATAATTATTTGAATAATGAATTAAATGAATGTGGAAATTCACTATTGAATAATACAATCGAGAATAAAAAGTTATCTATTATTTCTGAATAAGAATAAGGAAGCTGACAATTTATTTTCATTCTTATTCTGAATAAATTTTGCCCAACTCTGACACCGAGCCACTGAGAAGTGCTCAGTGCCAGAGACCATGGAAAGCAATTCTTCGTTGCTGATTTAAGTACTGTGGATGGCGTAAATTATATAATTCTTCATATTCTTGCACAATTGCAATAAAGCGGGCAACATCCATGGCAATAACTGCTTGAAATACTAAAAGCGAATGCCGAAGAAGCCCGTGCACTTGGCGGGATTTTGAATATAATCGGCAACGAACGGATTTTAATTCGTCTATCCGAATTTCTGTCGGCATTACGGAAGTGCGATGCGTACCATGCGGATAGGTAGACGCAGTTCCATTAAAAACAATGCAACTAATAATAAAATGCGATCCGTACGATGCGTGCCGTCCGTCCGATACTTAATAATGAACGCCTAATTGCGTTTTAAAATTTTGTCGACTACGTTATTCAAGATCGCTATTCGTATCCAATGTTCCATAAATCCTTCATGTATTTCAATCCGTCAATGACGGAAAGGCATTTAATCAATGTGTATGTATATGTTACATTGTGGTTGATATGGTATGAATTTTATTATTTCCACTATACAAGTGATAATGTAATATATAGACCTGTCTCGCAGTGATATCGTAATACAGCAATTTATAGACGGCTTTGATTAAATAACTTTCTTATCCATTCTATAAAAATAAAGAAGTAATAGAAAATATATAAATAGAAATGTTAGTATTTAATTTTATAGTAAAATAAAATACTTAACACCAATCCCTTAATCCAAATTAACAAATATGTGGTACATCAAACCGCGAAATGCTTGCAAAATTTATGGTGGATTTAATATTACTGTAGTAGAAATTTTGTTAATAAAGCATTGCGCACATGTATGTAAATATTACATTCAACTATAGATACATGTGGAATTGATAAGGGAAACGGTGTATACACATTGTTATACAGTCACTACAACGTTGGCAAATGAATGAACATGCATTTTATATCATCGTCTAGACACACTACACCTACCAAATCAAAATAACATCCGTGAGTATCCTTCGCTCTTTTAATTCCTTTTTTATTTTCTAAACAATTACAAACCTCATACCAGGAATTTATTATGAATTTCATAATATGCGACGCACGCTTGTACTTATGTCGCAATTTCCTTCGTTTCGCAACGATTTATCATTTAATTTGCCCAGGATAAAAAGTCCAAACAATTAGTCAGATAAACATTTCGATTCGTTGATAATTGAGCACTTCCTCTCGCGTATTAGACGGTCACCTATTTTAATGTAAACCGCTGCTAACTCGCGTACAAAGAAACCGCGTCTCTAATTAATCAAATTAGTACTTATCCGAGTCATTAGATGTCGTAATACAATTATCCTCATTTCAGTTCTATAATACATAAAGAACTAATGATCAATTAATGTACGGCATTTACTGTCTGCGCATAGTTGTAGGTCAATAAGAGTAGAATTCCTTTGTATAATTACCAAGTTTGACAGAAACATAGGCCTCTTTCACAATGTAATAAAATCTATTGATGATTTGCCGAGAAGATGGAGCACTTGAAATTAGGAAAGTGGAGGGTAGAAGAGGGTGTAATATTAGCAGGTGTAATTGGAAACATTTTCTGTAACGCATGAGTCCATGGGGTCAGTATATCTGTAAAACTTCAGATGTTGTCCACAAACCGTAAGGCAAGACGCGCACTGAAATGGCGTAGGGGTGGCGTGGAGGTGGATAGCAGTGGCGTGGTAAGTGGTGTCACTTAAGCACATAAAACAATTGGCTAGCGCGCACCAAGTGGTGTAGTGGTGGTGTGGTATCTTGAACGTGTCGTCATAATGGTATGGCACCAATCGGTTACCAAAAGGCGTCAGCAAGTTTAATCTTCGAGCGGCAAGCGCCACGCCAGTACCACCTTGTTCGACGAATGAAGTGTATGAATCTTTGAGGCATAAAGTTATTGAAAAAAATTATCGACACTCTTGTAGAGATAGTGAGGGATGATCAGGAGCTCAATATAATAGTAATTTCTGTTGGATCTATTCATAATAAAAATTATGCCTAAGCATTGATGATTATATTAAAGGAAATAACCAGGTGGCAACTGCTGGTGACTGCTTGAATGGACAAGCCCATAATTCAATTTAATGAGTAAAAGAAAATAAATTAAGAAGTTTAAATACAATTGAAGCTGTAGTTGCTCTTCGTCGAGGTACTACACGCAACTTCTAAACGTTTTGAGCAGGTCTTTGGAAGAAAAGTTGGAAGGGGCAAAAACTAGAATCATGTGCAAAAAATAATCTACCTTTAGATCTCGTGTGCGATTGGTTATTGTAGAGAAATAGAAGTTTAGTGGTAATAAAGGCGTGTTATTATTATCTTACTAAGTATATGTGTATGGGTTGATTATATGGGGGTCCTATTCGTAAAAAAAATTCAACTGATGGACAGGATTTGTTTCATCCAAGAAAATTGAAACAATTTAGAACGATAACATATGTCCCAGGCATAACAAATTTAAGTTTGTCATCCTAGTATAGAGGAGTGAAATTCTCTACTTTCAACGAAAAGAGGGTATATAATAAAATAATAATAATATGTCTTTATTTTCTTTTCCCGCAACATAACACGTATTGATAACAAAAAAAAAACATAAAAAAAATCAAAATAGAAGAAAAGAAAATCTTAAGTTGAGCAGCACATTGTCTGCTCCCTGCTCTTCCACTAAACCCTTATATTCCTAATCATACCAAAAAACAAATCAAATTTGCCTATAATCTAACTTAAGCTAATATTCCGCAATAAATGAAGAAATAAATAAAAATAACAAACATTACATGACTTACTTAACTAAGTATATGTCACAAATAGAATGTAGAGAGAGAGAGAGAAAAAAATACCCAAAAAAATTCAATCTGTATTGACGCACCAGCAAATAAGAATAAATAGCACATCTGAAACCGGTTAAATTTTTTGTCTTAAAACTATCAGGAAGGAGATTGTAAAGTGCATAGATATTATATGAAAAAGATCTAGTGAAGAGGGCTGTTCGGTGAAATGGTGGGGTTATTAGGTTTTTATTCCTGATGTTATTATTATGATGTACATCACATCGGTACCCTAATTTTATTATATAGATATGGAGGGCCACGGTTGGTTAGTACTCCATGAAATAGAAGTAGAAAATGAAAGATCGTCCGATTCCGCATGCAAGCATTCTGTACTTTCTGCGCTCTATCAACATCAACAGCATCCAGACACGGTCCATACACCACACAAGCATAAGTAAATAAAGATAAAACAAAACTTTGGCACAGCATAATTTTCAACTTTTTACCAAAGATGGATCTGAATGGATAGAGTAGTTTCAAGTTATTGTATGCGCACCTTATAGTGTTGGAGATATGTTTACGATATCTAAACGAATTATCGATTATTAATCCCAATCTTTTTGCTTCACTTGTAATTGAAATAGTTTCACCGTTCAAGGTAAGCTTGATATTTTGAATATGCCTTTCCACGTCCACTTCTCTACCAAACAACATAGCTTTAGTCTTAGTAGGATTGAGAACCAACGAATGATTAATTGAATAACGGTAAATAGCATCTAAGTCTTGGGTAATCCTACTAACGGCAAGTTGTATGTCACTAGTTGGAAATGATAAGTAAATTTGTGTGTCATCTGCATACATCTGTATATTACAAAACCGAACACAATCAGGCAAAAAGCAAGTGTAGACAGAGAATAATAGGGGTCCCAGGATAGAACCTTGGCGCACCCCTCGATAATTAAGAAGCGGAGAAGAAGTATAGTTTACTAAGCGAACAACCTGATAGCGGTCACTCAAATATGAACGCATCATTCGCACCAACGCGTCATTACATCCTAAATAGTGAAGAAGAGAAAGCAAAGCATTATGGTCAATAGTATCAAAAGCTTTGCTATAGTCCAACATAACTAGCAAACTAAGGTGACTCCGATTCCTAGCCTCGATAATATCATCAGTCACTCTCAAGAGGGCAGCACTACTACTATGTCCCTGCCGAAATCCCGACTGACAGTTGGGAATTAATTTGTAAGTGTCCAGGTGTTTCCTGAGTTGCTCATGTATAATTTTTTCTAACACTTTACTAATTGTAGGAAGAATACTAATAGGACGTAAATCCTTAATCTGAGCAACAGAACCAGTTTTAGGCAATGGCAAAACACCGGCAAACTTCCAAGAAAGCAGAAAATAACTTGATTCTATACAGCAATTTACAATATGTGTTAAATAGGGAAGCGTGTGGAATAATTAACTGTAACAAGTCTATACCTATTTGGTCCGTACCTACAGCTTTACTTTTAATAGCTAATAGATGCCTCAAAACTACATTACTATCAACGGTTGTCAGCCCAAAAGAAGAGCCAATGTTATCTAATATGGAGCTCCAATACGACTCTGCTGTATCCCGAAAATTTGAATCCACTGCTGGAATGTCATTAACAAACGGTACGCAGTTTCCTGACTTCAGCCCACAGTTGGCGAGCACTACAGTGAGCATGCAGATACCGAAAGTAGGCTCTTCTCTACACACATAATTACGAAATTGTTTGTAGTACTCCCAACTGCGTCCGGAGATTTTGTTCTTGTAATATTTTGTTTTAGCTTTATCAACGCAACCTTGCATAAATTTGATATTGTCAGTAAGCCACGGTTTCTGCTTTTACTATTCTAACAGTCTTTGCGGAGCAATGAATATCAAATAACTTTAAAATTTCTGAGTTGAAATAACGCACTTTTTCTTCTAGTTGCATTCCAAATATCAGATTGAACGGAATGTTATGCAAATCTGACAAAAAGTCAGCATAAACAAAAAAGGAAAAGTCTCTAAATGTACGGAATATAGGCTCCGGCGCAGTACACACAGTACCTGTGCGACAGGCCACCATGTCGTGATCAGAGACATCAATGTGCATTCGTCTATCGAATCATCTATCAATAGACATATAATTACATTCTAGAAGAGTTGCCGAAGAATCAGTGACAGCGTTGGCTCTCGAACCAACGAATTCATGTTGAGCGAATGCGAATTGAGAATTTGCTAGTATGCCATCATTCATATTCAGCAGATCTATATTAAATATCGCCCGTGCAAAAAATATGATCAGATTTTAAATTAACATGCAAAAGCTGAGTTTCGAAGTTATCAAGAAAAATACCCGGACCAACATATCTCCTTTTATAATCAATAAAATTCTGATAATCTTGAAAAAGTATACAAATTGACATTATTGACGGAGCAATAATACTCAACTGTGACGAATGTGAAATATAATTATAAAATTGGTACCCACTGTTAGTTACCATCAAAACAATGAAAAGTGATCTAACTTAGCTTCTACTTAAATATAATTGCACGTTCTCCGGCAAAAAAAGAAACTTGCCAAAGGTAGAGTTTCCTTAGATATTTTCTAGAAGAAATCGTTTAAATATTGTAGCATAATATCAGGATCCGAGAAACTATGCAAATGAAGTAATGGGCCGTATTAGGAGAAATTGGACTTTTCTTAAGTACAGAGAATAATTATGTTTCATTCAATACAATCCATGGTTTAAATCTAATTATTCTAAAGCAAACAATTAAATTTTAGCAGATTATATATACTTGTAATTGTATTAAAGAATATTGTAGAATGGTATTCTTAATATAAACACACCTTCGCTCATGTTGTAGAAAAATAACAAGTAAGTATTTAGAGAAATTCGGGGGATAAAAATATGTACATATACATACACGATCTTTTCTTGTGACTCCCGATAAAATTTAACAGACAGGAAGGCAAAACTACAGATAGTATACACAAATATTATCCGTAAAAATTCCGTTGTTTCGTTTTTTGTATGTGGCTTGCAATATAATGAAATTATAGTGTTCAGACCAAGTAACTTCTATACAAACTTTTATATTTCCTATTAACACCTATATTTTTATAGTTATTGGAAGTTTGGATTGGTGGTATTATGGAATAAATAGTAATAAAACCAGAAAATATGTTCTTTCCAATCCTTTTATTAGTAAAATATTATTGTCGACCGGTTTCGACGTCAACAAGAATTTAGAATGTTAAATTAATTAAAATTAAATGTGTTGGCAATTACTACCGCTATATATGACGTAGCTTCTAAATTCTTATTGACGTATTGTGTCCAGAGGATGGCATAAGCCGAAACCGTTCGACAATAATATTTTACTAATAAAAGGATTGGAAAGAACATATTTTCTGGTTTTGTTACTATTTATTCCACTTATATTTTTATTTTTTACACAATTTTTTATGTATTTCAACGTGTACTGTAACAAACCTCCAGCGATGATTCACCACTATTATTACATCTTTTACAGGAGATGCATAATTGCATACGCTGACGGATTCGTAGGAATACAAATTCCGGCTTCACCTTACAAATTTACATTCACCGGCGAATACATTCCTATTATTAATTGCAACCATTAACGTTACATAACCTATGGCGTTTTACATCGCGTTGTTACCGTGTCTTATTCGAATTGCCAGCTTATAACAATACAATCCGCCATAAATCACCTAGGTATAAATTATAGCATGCCCTGACCGTACCTACTTGACAGACATTAAAAAACGCATAGCGCCATTGTACGTCGGCATTTTCCTGTGTGGTACCTGATTAACAAGATGTCGATTATCTAAAACAATACGACATAATATGCTTTTTATGTTATAAACGTAAACGCCGGTATAGACAACTTCCTCAGTTTTATCAATGTGAATGTCCAGCCAACATTATAAAGTATGTGACCTTTAAATAAAAAGTATAGATAGTACACTTTCATTATCACAGTTACAGTCCTCAACAACTTACTAAAAACTAGTTATTATGTTGAAAATGTCAGTATGGTATACGTTACATACAGATTAAAGCGGTTTTTGTTCGTGGAACATTGGTTTTTCTTTATGTACACTAAAAAAAAAACATGAAATTTGCCGTGGCAATTGGGAATATTACATGTAATAACATTGTGAATTTACTACAACAAATCATGGAACTTTTGTTTTTTTTTAAAGGATCTTCAACATGGAAAAATAGGTTACGGTAAAATGTATCATTTTATGGAAGTTTGAGATGTAAAAAAAAAATACGAAGGAAAAGTAGCAAAAAAAAAACGTAATTTGCTACTAAAATTTATTTAAGAATGTAAAACTGACAATATTTTCTACACTAAATGTAATTTTACTAGTGAACTATTAATTTTACTATACAAAAAAACAAGATACAGAAAGTTATTAACAACTGAAATATTCGAGTAAAATTACCTTCAGAAATATAAAATTTATACGCTGTAATGTGATTGGCTGGATCATATCACATGATTTACAGGTTTCACATGCACTATTACTAGAAATTTCTTTTTTTACAGTGCATATGCAGATTTTTTACATAATTTTGAAAATTACACGCTTTGACTTATATAAAAGTCTTCTTCAGTAATGGTTATGGATATGTAGTGTTACCGAATACACATGTTAAATCGAAGTTAACCTTACCGGTAGCATATAAGATTTTTTTGTCTATGAGTTTAGTAAATCGTTTTTCTTATAGTTTACCTGTGCATGTCTTGAAACTAAAATAACACTCATTAAATCTGTCGAAAATTTAACTGTATACGAGGGAAGGTCAAAAATATGAAACTACTCCAAGAGTAAAGTAGGTATCTCTGTTTTTGAGCGTAGAAGATTCTTTTACTAATAAATGTTGTTTCAAATTCAACGCTATATCCAAATACGAAGTTTCGCTTAATTTTAGCAAAAAAAATGAGATTTAATCGTTTTTTCAGAATTATCGTGTGTACAAAATTATCAGATAGCAGTCTTATCCTATTCTGTGTGTAATTTGTGAGAGAAGATCATGCATACTATGTCAAATTAATTAGCTTAAATTTTTTTATAAATTATAATTATTTTTGCAGCACAATAACGGTTTAACGCAAGCTCTCTCTCAACAACTCATTGGGGCTTCGATACATTTCGCATACGTCATCGAGGCCTCGTTAAGACAACGAGGTCTCGATGACGAGGCGTATAACAGGTGCGATTTCCCGAGATCTCTATTGAAGACTCGTCCACTGCGCAAGGCACAACTATTGACCACAATTTCCAATAATGATGTTAGCACACAATACACAGCTGTTATCGCTATTTTCTCATTATACAAGTTTATACTTCATCTCTTTATGAAAATCATAAAACAAATACCGAAATTTATAAAGCAAAGCATTATAAATTAAAAGCTACAATATTTTCTAGGCATCTGCTATAATAATTACATATACGTTGTCTAACAATGTTCCACACAATGAATGATTATTTTCTATTACTGCAAAAATAAAGTGCTATAACATCCGCACGTGTTTGTATATATTGAATAGATAATGTGTAAAAAGTTAGAAAAAATTATTGGAAGGATTTGTTTTAACAAATGTTATTCGTACTAACTCGTTCCTGTGTAAATAATCTACCTGCCATTCAAAAACAAATTATGGTAAAAAAGGATTCAGCCCGATAGTCGACGCTTCGTCAATGGAATCTAAGCGTGGCTTCGATGACTAAGCGGGAACATGCTGAACTCTTAGCGCGTTAGATCACGCTAAACTCTCAATATCGTACACATATTTATCTCGGGAATTCGAGCTAGCTCGTTCGATACACTGACTTGCGGTGTATCGGGATATTCCCGATGCCTCTGCCTCATCCGTTAAACCTTACTGCACAACATGTTTTGTTTTGAAGTAAAACAACATAATTAAAACATATACCTCCTTTCCAATGTTTTTCTGCCTCAAAACTACCAAATGCTTCTTTCGTTTTCTCTTCGAAGTTATTCAAAAAAATTTGGCCTCCAAGATCGCCAGACCTATCCCCAACGAATTTCTTTCTTTAGGGCTGCATAAAAAACAACGTTTACAAATTTCGACCGTTTAGAAATATCGACCACTTAGAAAATGTACCTAATCAGACAATGTATCGCGGAAATTACTTTTTTTTTAAATAACATTCATAAGAGAATTTAATACTAGATCGATAAAATGTTTACCAATCGGAAAACGACATATGGAAGTTCAATGTTTATTCTTTACGTTAATTAACATCTGTTGTTGACAGTATTGCAAAAGCATTGTGTTTTATTTTTCTTTTGCTTGTGGTGATCAACTTTAAGACCTACATAAAAAGAAAGACGAAGTTAAACTAATTGTGACTTTCTAACAATTACTAAAAACTTTAATTTCATTACGATGTTATTTGTTTTATTTAAAAAGGACACATTGTACAACAAAAATAATTTCCATTTTGAAGTTTTCCTTTTCAAGACTATAACATTTTTGAAACTAATTGATTTTCATATAGTATGCATGATTTTCTCTCAGAAAGTATACACAGAATAGCGTGTGATAGATGTATGATATCGATCAATTTTGTATACAGGTAAAAAAAAACGATTAAATCTCATTTTTTGCTGAAATTAAGCGAAACTTTATAATTGGAT
Organism: Protaetia brevitarsis; assembly: GCA_004143645.1. NCBI lineage: Eukaryota > Metazoa > Arthropoda > Insecta > Coleoptera > Scarabaeidae > Protaetia > Protaetia brevitarsis. The sequence goes on from RXPK01000216.1 coordinate 2,375,154, forward strand.
ATAGCGTTGAATTTGAAACAACATTTATTAATAAAAGATTCTTGCAAACCCAAACACTGAGGTACTTTACTCTTAGCGTAGTTTTATATTTTTGACCTTCCCTCGTATACAATTAATTTTTCGGCAGATTTGATGAGTGTTATTTTAGTTTCAAGACATGCAAAGATAATTTGTAAGAAAAAATATTTACTAAATTCAAAGACAAAAAAATCCCATATACTGGCACTTTCTGCCGGCCACTGTCTAAGTCAAAAAGTGTAATTTTGAAAACTATACAGGGTGATTCTCAATATATGCGACAATCTTTAAGCGCTGATTCCTGGGGTTATTTTGATCATAAAAATTCATAAGAACATATGTCCAAAATCGCTTAGTTCTAAAGTTGTACAATGTTTAATAGTAAGTTAACATAATTAATGTTTTTATTATAAATTAACAACATAATTAGTGAAACAAAATTAACTTACACCAACTGTTGAAAATGATCGCCCTCAACTGCAATACAAGCTTCTATCCGGCGAGTCCGTTCTAAAATATCAGGGGTATTTTGAATTGTTTGAAAAGCTGCGATAATAAGATTTCTCAGTTCATCGACATTTTCAATGGAGTCGTATAAAACTAATGATTTAAGTGACCAAGAAAAAAAGTCAAAGAATTTAAGTCTGGAGACCGAGAGGGCACGTTGTAGACCTCCCCGTCTATCCACCGATCGGGATACGTATTGTCCAAAAACTCGCGAGCAACTAAACTAAATCGCTTAGAGCACCGTCATGTATAAAATACATTTGTAATCTTAATTGCAACGGAACTTCTTCCAGCAATACTGGTAGCTTCTTCAAGAAAATTGCGGTATACCTCGCCATTTAACCGCATCGGTAAAAAATGTGGGCCTATCAAGTGATTACCAACAATTCCGGCCCACACATTGACAGAGAATTGATGTTGATGACGGGCATTCACTAGTTCGTGCGGATTTTCTTCGGCCCATATGTGATTATTATGAAAATTAATAATCGCGTTTCTAGAGAAAGTAGCCTCGTCGGTGAAGAATATTTAGCCAAATTGTCAGTTTGTGATTTTGTGTTGCATCCATTGACAAAAAGTCACTTTTTGCGGAAAATCTGCCGACAAAAGTGCCTGCACCCGTTGAATGTGATATGGATACAACAGTTGATCTTTCAATATTCTCCAAACTGTGGTCTGACTAATGTTTAAAGCAAACACAATTTTTCTGGTGCTTGTAATAGGATGTTCCTCAATTCCATTTAGTACAATTTCTTCAACTTGTGGAGTTCTCACTGTAGATGGGTGCCCGTTATCAGTCGTCCGTTTTTTAAAATATCCGATTTCACTAAGACGTTGGTGAAGACGGGCAAATATTGAATGATGCGAGATGATACGGTTCGGGTATCGTTCTTCATAAAGACATCTAGCAGCACGTGAATTTCCATTGCAACCGTAAAACGAAATGCATATCACACATCTCAGCTTCGTGTAATTCATTTTAGAAAACAGAAACTGGCAATAAACTGAATGAATACTCTGACAACTATTGACAAATATTAAATGACAAATAAACAATTCCCTCTCAACACAATAGTTTTTGAAGAACCAACTGTGATATTATATCGTGTTAGTCATAGCTCATAATTTATTATTAAACATTCAATAACTTCAAAACCAAACGTTTAGACATATGCTCATATGAACTTTTATGATCAAAATAACCTCAGGAATCAGCTCTTAAAGTTTGTCGCATATATTGAGAATCACCCTGTATAATAAAGCCTGTGTATGTACTTAAAAAGCGTATATTTTACGAAAAGAAATCGTTTTAGTTATTAACAACAAGCACTTTCATCAAGTGTTGTGTACACGATAAAAATTACGGACGTTTGAAATCTAACACCTTTTAACTCTTTCCGGTGTTCCCTCGCGAACCATCCGTTCAAGGAGCCTCCATTTCGGAGTTAAATGTTACATACAGAGATAATTTTGCTTTCCATAGAGGAAAAAGCATCTTTAACCGAGGGAACCTAATCCGTTAAGGATCAATTTGTCTCTCTTATGCGGTTTTACTATTTGCAATAAATGTAAAAGTTTCCGAAATGGAGTAATTTTAACTCCTACTGCTGTTATTAAAATGATAACGGATGTTGTTTCCGCCCATATGTATGCAATACTACTATCGTATTCAGATAAATTATCTCGTTGCTAATGTAAGTAACTCCACTTGGAAATAATTACATCCGCAATAAACAAACGGACGGTATTAAATAAATCCACATGAATACAATTTTCTCCGCCAGAGAAAAGATTTTGCTCCATATTGGATCAAATTATTTCCGGTACGGAAACATTGTTAACTCGTTTCGGAATGTATTTAATCCTACACATAGAATTTATTTCCGTTAAGAAGGAACTTGCCACAGGATTCGAGTGGATATTATCGGAAGAGAAGAGAATATCTCTCTAGTGAAAAGGTTTTTAACTTTATTTTTATGTTACCTAGCTCCATAAGTAGCCTAAGTTTAACATCATATTGAAGTTAATCAATGAGGCTGTTCTATGTGGACTGAAGCACCACTTGCTGAGTGCATTTATCCTATTATTTATCATTAAAAATGCATCAAAAATGTCGTCGAACTCAAGTTCTTGAATTTTTTGGATATATCTAATGATTACTAGGATAGAACACTAAGCACGTCTCTTCTGCGGTCACAGAGCAGCCATCTTGGAATTGCTTTAATTTATCCATAAATATAGCCCCTTCTTCGAGTTTGTACGACCGTGGGTTGAAGGCCGACACAGTTTGAACCACCACGGATTCAGCTAAGACAACGTGCTTTTTATTCAGGAGCTAACACTAGAATGTAGTGGGGGTTATTAAAATTGGTACTCGTAGATTGAAAATTAAATAAGGATCCACAAGTTCTTATCTGCTTTATCTACATCTGCCTTGGTGATGTTTGCTCCATAACTCTTACCCATCTTTTACGGTTTTCCTACTTTACTCTGATGTGTTATTTATAAATTTCAGTTAAGGGCATTCCGACATATCCTTCTCCATTCTCGAACTATTGCAAAATGACCCACGTCAGACTTGTTGCACATTGCGCTGCACTAATATCGCTTTAAATAATGCGCACGCCCTATGCAAACTTGCAATTTCAAATGGTTAGGGAAACAGTTACGATTTCGAGAACAAATGTTCCGAATCGGAGGTTATCTTTTCCCTTTCGGCGTTGAGGTATTAGAAAGTAAAATCTGTTAAGCAAACAATTATCACCTCCGTGAAGGAGAAAATATAATGTAATGTTAGGGATATTTGTTTACATTTTGGGACGTAAATACGTGGTGTAGTGCGGAGAGAAACGGAGATTATTTCTTCCTTGAAATCATGTTAGAAAGCGGGTAAAGTAAATCAATCTCTCCGTTTTGGTTGAGATTTGTACAAACGAGGAATAATTTTGTTTCGTAGGCACGGACTCCTTTTTGGAAAAAAATTTCCAAAACGGAGACTCCGTATTTCACTCCCTCAAATTTTTACCTGTGTAGGAGATAACCATCATAATCCAATAATCGATCCAAAATCCACAAACCCAGCATTCTTTGCGTTCTATCGTTGGTACCGTAAACAATCAAACCTACAAGTTTTCCAAATACCTCTCCAAGATCCTCAAACCCTATGATTCCCGTATCGGAAACTCCAATTTGTTCACAAACTTATTGAGCTTGTAGTAGATCCTATATGCCATCCATTTAATTCGTGAAATCCTGGCTTCCAACCTGCAGGCGAACGACTAAAATGACTTATGGAAATTTGCCTTATTACATTTCTCTTCTTGTTGTCCACATTTCTACAGATTTTATAGTGGCCTTTGAAATGCTGATTTCGACATGTTGACGAAATCTTCATAATTTAGTTACATGAACGTGCTTTCTTAGATGCTTTCCTGATAATGCTTTAATATCTGATATAATTCAACAAAATCTCCATGGAAGTAAGAACAGACGATTCTCTGCCTTCGTCGCTCTAGTGGTTCTTTAGAACATGCCGTGTACCGCAAACCTACATATTTTGATCGTTATATAAATGCCTTCTCACACCATCATCCCGCTCAGAAGAATGGTGTCACAAATTCTTTAGTGTAAAGGACCGTTGCGATTCCCGAAGCTTATTCCTTATGCATCCTTATCAATCTAATGCTTATCTACCCTTATATTAACCTACTCTCAAGTGTTAGCACTTCAATTCAGATCTTTGTTTAACAACAGAAGTGGCAGCCTTGAAGATGTCCCATACGATTTAGGTCAAAACGTCGACCAGAAGCAGTTGCAGGACGCAGTTTCAATTCGGAAACCATGCAGTATGTAGTATGGAGAATAATCGCAGAAGTCTATGTGTAATTTTGGCCAGCATATCCGTGCAAAAATGCATGCATAAGGGTTTGATACAAAACATTTAACAATTTGCTTGTTTTTTGTAAAATAAACGTTCTCTGTCCCGTCTTAACTTTTGCTAGATTGATAGGCAGCACTGTACAAGACAAATTAAAGTTTTACATATTTTCAAGTTAAGATTTTATTGAGCACTCATCATATCAACTGATTAAGTTTATTAAATACAAATAAATTACTTAAAAAATACTATATAGTATAGATTGACACAGTATGGTTGCCACTCAACATGGGACAACGTTACCCGCTTTGTAGAAATTCGCGAAAGACCTGCACATGGCGACCTTCTATGTCAAATTCTTAGGCATTTATCTTAATTGAAAAATCTTCCATCTTATATCCTGCGTCTACACGAAGCCTCGAATATTTAGTTAGTTAATATGGATTTTGATCTAACCCTCCTTGCTAAAAGAAGCAGGAGGGTGAAGTTTAACGTAAATAATATCCTTTCGCATTATAATCTCGTTTTTAACATTTCCTTGTTAACATATTTTCATTGAAAATACATATGACAACATAGTTCAGTGAATGTAGTGCACAAAATGGCGTTGTAAATAGTCGAATTGATTCGAATTGTACATTAGATATTATAATTTCGTATATACTACGCTACGCACCTAAGCAGCGTAATTCACAAGGCTCCAATTATCGAAATTCATTAACAACTTCGATTATTATCCCACTTCATGGGTTTCATTGCATTCATTAAAACGTGGGTTATTCCCGCATGTAATATTAGGCAGGGCAACCTAGGTGCTCGTGCAACAAGATTATCTGTTGAATGCTTGTTGAAGTGCAAACAGTAATTAATTTCCATACCCCTATCTGTTCAGTCATTAATTCGTTCCAACGTGGAAAAAGTGGTGGAAACCGACAGTGGAAACATTACCACATGAAGGGTTTATTAATTCCTATCTGCCATTCAGATCCCTGATATACTTTATAATTAACTGTACGTGTTCTAAATTACGATTGGAACTGATATTTACAATTCTCGAAAGCCTTTTATATTTACTTTCATTAATAAATTGAACCTACTAACCGTTTTTAATACGTCATATTGATGCAAAAATGCATTTGTATTTAGCTTTTAGTGAAATGATTGTGAAATGGATTAATACAGACTACGTAGTCAAACTACGAATATCTTTTTCGTTATAAATAACGTGTTTTATTTTTTACAGACTATTTGGCTAAAATTTGAGTTGATCATGCAAAATAACCATTATATATAATGCAATAGCTATTCATGTGAATTATATTTACAAAGCTATTTAAAGTATTAACTTTAAAATTGAACAACATAATATTTGAAAGTCATAAACACAGACAATAAAAGGAATGGTTTTTATGAGTATAAAATGGTATCTTTTCTCTTTCAGGAATACTTTAGTTTCTTTTATTGAAAACTTACTTAACAGAGATTCTTTCAATTGTGTTTCTGACGTTGATGAATTGTTAGTCATGCTTTTAGTAATTAACTCGTAAGCATCATAAGATACAAAAAAGTGGTATACAGAGTGATTACTTAATAATACGTTATGTCAATTTGGAGATTACGCACATCAAACAAAAACAGATTACGATGTCTTCAGACGTTCATTAATATACAATAAGTCTGCTCTTCTCTACACTTTTTCAGGATAATAAATGTATCTTCAAGCGTTTAGTTACTGATTTTAATACGTAATACTTTTAAATATCGGCATGTCGTTTTTTGTATAAACCTAAAGTAGCATTTGCAAGAGTGGAAGTAAAATTACACTTGCGATGTCGAAATTATATGCAGGCGTTTCCAAAGTTAAAGAAGAAATGACAATTACACAACCTTTATGTCGAGGCGCATATGTATAAAATATTGCGTCACGTTAAATAATGTAAAAAATACATGGTAACAGGTTTACAATTTGGTAAGGTTAAATTGATTATACTAATACACTTTCTAACACTTTCGCTTGTTGTGTTGTTTTCATAATTTTTATTTGTTTTTGTTTTGCGTCCGAACAAAGGTTTAATATTGTGTTATTTGGAAAGTAGTACTTTAAAATACGGAGAAGCATATCATAAGTTGTCTATAAAATGATGTCTAGGGACCCAGAAGGTCATTCAAGATGAACTCTTCATCCAATCCAGTTCTTAGAAAACATGTGATTTAAATAATTACGATGTTGCGGGCCAAAGCAAGGCGGGGTCAGATATTTAAATCTAGATGCACAAATTATGGATCCATTGCGTTAAATCTACCTAGTACTAGTCTTCGGCAAGGTACGGGAAATAACCGTTCGTCAGTAACGACTAGCCAGACTCGCATTCAATCGTCTCACGAAAAAGGATTCGCATTGCTTATCGGATTTCTCGAGAGTCGATAAAACACCAGTTCGTATAATCCTTGTTGGTTACTAATAGCGATGGGCGATTCGAATCCGAATGACTCATTAAATCAGAGATAGGTATAATACGATTCACACCGGAAGATCGTAAGAGGTTCGTACCGATTTGTAATGATTCATGACTCTTTATCCTAACAACTGGCGATTCGAATCTCCAATGGCTCCTCATATTAAAGATTCGTACATACGCATAGTATTGTGACGCTACCAGGTTGGACAAATTATTAACATCTAATTTTAATCATCCTACTGTCATCTATTTTCATTGATATTAAATCATAGGTGTACCTACCTTCTCTAATGTCAGATGGCATGCGGGCGGAGAATTTCTGATTACAATAGCCTAGAGGACGCTTTGACGTTAAAAAATTAGGAATAGAGAGATACCTCATAGCCCCTTTATATTTTTAGTATAACCGGAGACGCTGCGGGAGGCTGTTGCTCAATGTCCTTTATTCCAATATTCAATGTTAAAGCAGTTAATTTACGTGAAATTGTGTACATAAGAGAAATATGAATGAAATTGATTGATTTGGTATGATAAAGAAAACATTTAAATGGAAACAAATAAGTTGTTATTTTAAAATGTCGTTCGAAATAAATAGCTATGCAAAACAATGCAGATAAGAATATGTATAAATCTCCATAAATCTGTTAGTAAGTAAAGTGGGTTCGCTCATTAAACAACAAATACGTTTTTAATTAGTAATTCCAAGATTTTGCAATATAATTTCATCATAGAAATATAAAAACGCTTAATTTTAAATTGCAGAATTCCCACGTCAGTGTAAACTTTGTACCTATGTGATTATATGCTTGAATGACGGGTAGTAATCAGTATATGCAACATTTGATAGTAAAATTACAGGGTTTCATTCAGTTTCGTGTCGTTGATACACATTAAATAGTAAAACTCAAACTGCCACCTTATAAATATTTTCCACCAATGCTCGCAAACTGGTTGGCGGTTGCATGCAAAATTCCTAACCAACAAAATCTGTCCAACACATTAAAATAAAATCTTATAAGTATATTAAAATTTAGATAGAAATTAAAATAGTACGTTTATTTTTAGGTTGATATAGGCTCAGAAGGGAGCAGGTTGATATAGGCCGAGGGAGCAAATCGGCAGGCATCGCTCATCAGTTCTGGAATGAGACGTTGAATGGGGACGCTGATACTTCGAATTACGGAGAATGGCTGATGGAGAGGAATATATCTCACGAATATCGTCATTGGATTGTAGTTAAAATATTAATATGAAGAACTTTGTTCAACAATAACCATCATGTTAGGTTGGAATTTGAAATAAATAGCCGTTAAATTTATAAAATTAGTCAAGACAAAATCGTCTCTCACGGAGGTTGACTAGTGAATGCCTTCGAATTTAAATTTTCTAATAGACATCGGTTGCGATTGTCTTAGCAAGAGTGCAACTGTCTCAAAAAAGTCGTTAATTTCACTGATGAAAGGAATATTGCATAATAACATATGAGAATGCTCATGTAACGAAATGGAACTATGAAATGTTTAAATTGAATTGAAATAAATAATTATTGCAAAATTAAGAATCACCTTACATTCATTATAAAACAAAGGTGGGTGTGTGTGCATCATAGAAAAAATATTTTTGAAAAATTACAATACATATTACTATACTTACTCAACAATTTAAAAAATATTAACTGTACAGGAAGTATGCAACCTCGCATACACGTCAATTTTTGACAGCAATTTTCTTTATCTTCTTGTTGACTTGGATTACAAATACGTATAAAAGTTTTATTAAACTAAATTTAAACAAAAAAAAAAAAAACTAAAAAAATTAAAATGTTCTTTCGAAATGAAATCTATCCAACCTTTATCTTGTTGTAAATATTTAATTTTCACGTTTTAAAATTTGATTTGGAACTGTAGGTGTCTCTACTGATTATCTTTACTTCCTGAAGGGAACATTCTGAAGGAAAATGCCCTTGAATGACTTGCCAAATACAGAGACATTTTATATCCTTTTTTGTTATATCATTTTTATTATTTTAAAATAGATAAAAGTAAAGTTAGTAGTTACACTTCAATAATATCCATTCACCGAACCTTGTGGTGGTTCGATAATATAATCTATAATTTCTATGTTTTGTTTCAAAGCACACAAATAGTAACTCTAAAATGTGTTTGTTAACTAAATTTCAAGTTATTTCATAGTCATCTAAATTCAATTTTCGCTTGGTCCAAACAAATGACGATGCCAATTTACACAAGCATAGAAAAATATTTGGTATTTTGTATTGAAGCTGTAAGCCATTATATATATATATACAATTTTCGTCGTATAAACATTAGGCTTGACCAGTAACACTGATGATCTTTGTTAAGGTGAAACATATGTATGCTAATGTCAATTAGTGCCACACACGTTTTTAATGTGACCTAATTATTAATTAGCGTTGGTTAATTAACGCAAGTATAGTGGCTTAAAGTCGTCCTACAATTATTGTTATCCTTTATAGATACATATTGTAGTTTCAGATCGACAATTTAGCAAATATCTTCAATGAGATTTCCATCTTAAATTCTCATTCATTTATTCTTCTACTTATTAAGTATATATACGATTTTCTCCGTATAATACATTAGGTTTGACGAGTAGCACTGATGATCCTTGGTAAGGTGAAACATATGTATGCTAATATCAACCTAGTGCTACACACGTTTTTAATGTCACCTAATTATGCATTAGCGTTAGTTAATTAACGCAAGTATAGTGGCTTAAAATCGTCCTACAATTATTGTTATCCTTTATAGATACATAATGTAGTTTCAGATCGATAATTTAGCGAATATCTTCACGTTAATAATGAGATTTCCATCTTAAATTCTCATTCATTTATTCTTCCACTTAAAAAATACATGTTTATATTTCAACTCAGTTTCAAATACACAGACAATGCTATAGAGTTTTTACAGAAATACGGAGCGAGTGATTGAAACTATACCGCAAAAGCTGCAATTATGTATTGACACCAACGGCCTTTAATTTCAGCAAGGCAATAAATAAACCTTAATTTCAGTATATGTAATTCTTTAATAATTACAATATGAGAAGACAGTTGAGCTTATTTTCTGCCACTGTCCTGCTGCTATAGGAATCGGATACGCAGATTTTGGGAAGGTTGACCTGACCCTTCCTATTGAAAACCTGAAAACAATGGCATTAGTAAGATAGTGAGCTATCTTAAGAGCCTGAACTTGTTGGATGAACTCTAAGATAGCATGCGCTCTACCATAGATTCTAGTGCTTGCAGTGGACAGTACAATTAATAGAACATGCGGATGCTATCTCTCATTAACTAACTCATTAACTAATAATTACAATTCCTGTATTGAATTTAAAAGTCTTGTATTGCCATTTATTTCAGTAAAATCAAGTTAAAAATAAAAAATTTCATCCCATGGTTTTCTATGTACTCTCAATCGCCGCGCAAATTTTAAGTTTAGTAATATAAAACAATGTTGCCGCAAGTAGGTTCCTTTTTCAAATCAGTCCCTGTGTTCGCAAAAAAAGTACAACATTAAAATATTAAGATTTTTTGGTTAAGAAATATACATACAACTTCGCTATATAAAATTCTTTCGCAAAAAAAAAGGGGTTAACAAAAAATCAAATATGTATTTCGAAAAACGGTTAAATCTAGGGGTAGAAAACATTATAAAGCAAACACAAATGAAATGCATAAGATTCACTATATTTGTAAAATTCAAAATATTTTCTTTTAAGAGATCAGCCACATTAAAAAATTTTGACAAAATTCCTGTACGAATTTGGGGCAATTTTGTACCCCAAAAACTCTATTTTATTTTTAGAAGTAATACTTCTAATTACAGATAATTTTTCGAAGGTTCTTTTATGTGGCCTGGAATACTCACAGTGACATTTCGAAGTGTTGGTAACTCTCAAGATTTTTTCGTGTAGTCTGGAATAATCAGAAGGAAAATTTCGAAGGTAGTGATAATTTTCACAGAAGTATTACTTGTTTCAAAGTAAAATTCAGTATTTCCGATTTTTTTTCCTAATAAAAAGCAAAATATGGTGGAAATGGAAGTGCCTTTGTAGAGTTTATTTAATTGGAATTTAATACATAGAAGACAAACAAAATATGAAGTTCTATCAATTATGTTAAGATAAAATTGAATTGTTACCACTTTTACATTAAGTAACAATATTTAAGTAACCGCATTGTGCCACGTTTTTAAAACTATATGCCTATATTCTTTTTCCTGTTTTCCACATCGTTATTTTCATAATATAAGTATACGTCTCACAGTTTTGGAAAGGAAAAGAAAAGCAAAAGTAAATAATTATGTATGTATTGTTTAAATAATTCATAAATAAATAAGAGGAAGTATTTGTTTAGTAGTACTTTTCTTTTAAAACACGTGTGAACGTCTCCGCCCTTTGTTTTTTTTTATTTTATTTATTAAAGTAAAACATTAGTTACTAATCTTAGTCATCTTCTGTAAAAGCCAATTATTTTCATGGATGTACTAACTTCTTTTCTCAATATGAAAAAGGAAGAGCTTTTTGTTCCAACGTCTGAGTGAGTTTTTAACAAATGGCGCTGAATTAATTCCAACGTGCATGCTTGTTTCGGATATGCTGTGTTCAAATTGTAGTAGAATGCTTAACAGACTTTAAAACATCATTAAAAGAACAACAAACAGATTTTTTAATATGAATTAATACTACCTATACTAGTAATCAGTATAATTTTAAAACTTTAAATCTTGACCATGTATATATAATATTTGATTTCTTTTTTCTTGGTTTTTAGGTCTTTAATATTAAAACATGAATGAATACGACGACGACGTTTCGCTTTATTAAAAAGCTTTTTCAAGTAGATATATAAATAAATGTAGAAATTGTAAATTATAAATAAAATGTTTTTGTTTAATAAATGACAAAATTGTTGTGTTTACTATGATTTTGAATATATTATTATGTTTTATTTAAAGATTGCATTTTAAAATAGGCTGTTTTTTTTTTTTTTTTTCAATTTTTGATTTTAATTTTGAATAGATTTGGTTTTGTAGTTCGTTTGTGTTTTGATAGGCAATTTTGTAATTATATGGTTTGATAAATGTTTAACATAAGGAATTTTTATGAATTTTGTAATTGTTAGAGTATTATTTATATATTTTTTTTTTTTTTTATTTTTATTTTTTATTCATGTAGTATAATTGTTCCAAAACAACAAAAAAGTTATAATTTTACGCATGCGCACCGTTGATTATTTCCATACCACTTGAAAAACTGTAATTTTCCCAATTATAAGAAATTTTAAGTTTTTCCTGATAGATATTCTTAGTAATATTACATTATTAGAGATTTTTTTTTCTAAGAAAAAGAAATTTTCCCATTAATATCCACTTAAAATACTTATATTATGGGAAGATTTCTTAACATTTCGATATTTTCCTTAATTTTCTGTATATTTACCCCCATTCAGTGCGGAGAATTATCAGAAAAGTGACTTTTACCAAGAAAAATCACCTACATTTTTTAATGTGTAGCTAACTTTGATTAATCTCTTTTTCCGAACTAGATTCCTACTAAAAGTAAAAAAAGGCTCCAAGAAACCAATGTAATGTACAGAGGCGTTATACGTTACATATTACATTACTTCTTACCAAATTCTTATGATAAACAATACAATTTTATTTTGCAACTGCTTGATGTTCATTGGCAAATAAGAAAAACAATAATGAAATGAATTATGTAGGTCGCTAATTATTAGGTAGGAATATCCGTTTATCTTAAAACAAATATGCAGATGCATGCACATACACAGATTGTGTCCTTGATATAGTGAATATTAATCAGAATTCTAATTATTAAGCGTCAATAATTTGCTACTTAAGAATTATTTGCGTTTCATTTTATAGCCCATTTTCGATTTCATATTTCTTGTTTCGTTTTGGCTGTTCTACATTACTTTTTCTATTTGGATTTTAAATTGTCATTTTCCTCTAAGCTGGGCAAAAAGATTATTATTATCGCTAACTGTGCCTATATACTAAGTTTAACACCTACCTTAGTAATATATAACCATATAACATTTTACTAGTTGAATTATACAAAACCGCAAATCTTGATAATTCTATATAGGTATCAATTTTAATATAAAAATTAATAAAAATTGTAAAAACAAACAACATGATAGTTTAGAAAATATTATTGTGCAGGAGAATATTTTCCATTGTGCCCAACATATATATCTTAGTTAGTTACTGTATATTTATTCTAGGGTATTTGTTTTCGGATGAGTCAGCGAGTTCAAATTGCCATAAAAATATAAAAATATACAATACCGTATGTGTACGACGCACGTATGTATACCTCCAAATTTAACTTCGCCAAGAGGCGAGCTTTACGAGTACATATAATGACAAAATTTACAGGAAATATTTGTATTTCATTGGGCTGCCTGATATGACAGCGCCACAAGAATCTATTTTGGGTTTCTCCAGTCTGCTACAAAAACATTAGTGGCGGCTGTTTAATGTGATTTAGTACCCTTTCATCGTTTTAAGTCAAAATGGTATAATAACAATAGTATTTTGTAGTATTGCCCATTTGTATACAATTTCAAATTCTCCAAATGCACATTCAACCAATGAATGGTTATTTCTTATTATTAAATTATTATTATTATTATTATTATATATAAATTATCTTCTTATTATTAAATATAAGGTAGCGAGAAAACTTGGTTCCGCTACTTACTGTATCAATGTGTTATGCTGCAGTTTTACCACCTTCCGAACTATTTCCGTATACTTTAAATACCTATATAGTTTGTTGTTACATGGTTCCAGCAGCAAAGTACTAATATAATACACAACAGCTAATAAACAGGTCGAAACACGGCCTCCCTTTTATTTCAATTACCACTGGAAACATTAACCTTTGATTGAAGTTTACTTCAGTAAAGTGTATTACTGCAAAAGATATTCACTTAATACCAACAGATCCATGAATCTCTCTAACTATACAAATTTTCCAGAACATGATTTCAACCATCTATCGCGTTTTGAATCAACAATATGTGGCCAAATAATTATTTAAACATGTTCATGTAAAATAAGGTATTGTAACGTTTTCGGAATAAAAAATATTGATTACTTTAATTTGTTTAGTAATTTAACTTTAAGTCAAAAAGTTAAATTAAAATACAGTTTACAGTGTGTGTCACGACGAGCTTCCATTAAAAGTTTATGGAGAAGTAAATAAATGAGATTTAAAACTATTTCTAGTAAACCTGTGGATGTAGGTCAGTTTAGCTAAAATATTTTTGACTTTTAGTAACTTCCCTTATATCAAAAGTAGTTGTCAACTTTGTTATTGCAAATGGAAAGGTAATATTTTTATTTCAAATTTGAATTCTACTCTGAATTTTACGTGAAATTTATCTAACTAATCATGTTAATGTTTATGTTTTACGAGATATTCGCTTTTTTTAGTAATAATTTTGTGTTATGTAGTAGTGCACGAACATTTAAGTTGCTTACAATTGGTACAGTGGATTTTTTTATTTTAATTGTGAATAATATTCACCAAACAGGGTATCTATTTCCAACAATGTAATTAAGAAATATTAAACCGACTGCAGGAAGATATTTTACGAGATATTTCAGAAAAAGTCATTTTCTTCATGGGTAACACGGTTCTCGCGTTCTTTTTTTTAGCATTTAATTTCTCCTGTACGTTCAAAGCTTTCTCGAAGTCTTTCAAACGCTAGAGCGGTGGGATGTCTGTGATTAGGAAATGGTTGACCGTAAATTCGGGAAGCAAGCTTAGAATTTCGTTCTCCTTCACACAAAACATACACCATATCAACACGCTCCACGTGATTGAAATTCATTTTAATTAACACTAAATAAAGAAAATTCTACTAACACAGCGTGTTTGATAGTTTAGTAATGTCATAAAGATAATTTCACCACCTACCTTTTATGAATAAATGTTATTTGTGGGGCAATTTCTAAAAATGACAAATTATCTCAGAAAGTATAAGTTTTAGATATACCTTACTCCCCACAGAAATGAAAGATCATAAAAGAGTGCACATGATTAAATAAAAAATTATAGTGTTCAATTTAAAATAACAAAGTAAAAGTCGTTTAAATATTACAGAAATTGATTGCTTCTGGAGACCAGCCTGTATAATTTTATCAAATAACATTCAATTCGTAAAAAAGACCTAAGCTTTCCTAAGTTATACAGCAAATTTTAGAGTTCAATTGTTAATGATAATGCCGAAAAAAAATGTTAAATGAACACGTACATTTTAAAAACTTTATGTAAAAGTCAAATAACTTGGCAACCTTACATTCGAATTTTGGAACGAACATATATATTTGTAACATTCACTACAACGCCTAAAAAAATGAGTATGGTTTCATTTGAAAAATTAAGTTGAGTACGGTCCTGAAAAGATCCCGTGAACGTGAAAATATTTTTAGAAAGTGCACTTCTTTCCGTCATGTAGGATGCCACATTGAAAAATCTTTTATGATAGACGTTAAAGTCAATATCAACCGATATCAGACTACTGACTCACCCTGTAGAGGCAACGCTATCTGCTGACACAGTTGAAAATTCCAATTCAAAATTAAAAAAAAAATAGGCTACAGTATTTTTTTAATTTTACGTAATGTACTGTAACCTTAGTTACAAAATTGTCTGAAACTTTCATTCCTCATTCATATTAATAAATTTACAATAATATTTCCAAGCAATTAAGTATTATTAGATATTGTTATTATCCTTACTCGTACGTTCTGCATAAAGGGCACTATATATCGATGGATACAATTGCAATAATTTATATAAACAGCAATAAATACGTCGACAGCTGTGATACAAGTCGAATAACAAAACAAATTGTTTAATCAAACAAATTATTTATTGATATCATTTTACTTATCGGCTATCGCTGACATATACCTATTTGTATAAACCGTGAATTGATAAAGTTCAGTAAACTGTTCATTATGCTATTTGCAGATGGTTACAATTACTGCATAATTATACATTTAATCATAATACATTTCATTTAATTGAATGGACGTTTTGTAAGCTATATTTATATTTTTTAAAAGAGGAAAGAGAAAAACATACACTGTAATAAACAAAATGTAAATTTATACCCAGGATCATTCGTAACATGTGGGGTAAATTTGTCTTAGAATAAAAATGAGCACATATTCAATATTCAAACAATAGCACATGCTTATAATTCGATATGCAATGTGTTGCGCCGTAGTTATTTGAGTAGTATTTTTCAATACAAGAAATGCTTTTACATCATTTTACAACATTTTTAATTTCCTAGCGAATGTATTCGAAAATTTAAACGTATATTCGTCTGAAGGAATTTGAATCTGAGTTTCAATACTGCTTATATTCTGTCACTGATTTTTTAGCTGCTCCTGCGCACACTGAGAAAATATCTCGATTACGTCAACACAAAATATAGTGTGCCATTTTAATGTTACTTTGTGTGACTAAAGTGAATATTTCAAAATAAAGTTACTAACTAAGCTGATACGTTATAAAGGTCGTGTACCATTTTTTGACATGGAAAATAACTTGATTTTCTGCAATAACATTAGCGGTATGTTTGCGGCTTTAAATATAAACTACAAGCTAGAATAATGGAGATTCTTTATGGACAGTTCAATATTGAGTTTGAAGGCAGCACTATCGCATATTGGAAATATTCTACCGTCTATTCCCGTTGTATGTGCCGTTCGGATGAAAGAATCATACGACAATATGAAGTACCTAAGGACAAGCATAAAGTGCAATAAGCACAGATGGTCGAACTGTGGCGACTTAAAGATTGCGCTTTTACTTGGATTGCGGCTAGGTTATACCAAGTTGTACTGTTTTTTTTTCTGTGTGAATGGGCGAGTCGGACAAACTTCATTTCAAAAAACAAACTGGTCTGTTGAACAATCATTACAGCCAAGTGAAAAGAATGTACAACATATGCCATTGATAAACTACAAAGAGATTTTGTTGCCCACCACTGCCCATCAAATTGGACCTAATGAAAAACTTTGTTAAGGCACTGTATAACGATGAGCCAGCTTTTTAGTATCTGCGTCAGAAATATTTTTGTTGGCCCACAGATTCGAAATATTCTGAAACCCGAACATTTTGACAGCACTCTGACAGATATTGAAAAAAATGTTTGGAATGATCTTCGCCTCGTAGTCACTAATTTCTTGAGAAATAAAAAAGCTGACAATTACGTTATTTGGAAGCAAATAATGGCAATACTTCAAATAATACTTTTATATACTTCTGTCAAATGTATATAAATTATTAAGGCATAATTATGATAGTTTCCAGTTGAGAAAATCTATTTACTCAAATCTAAAATAATTATTTTTGTGGTGAAAATATTATATGTTCATAATGATTTTAGTATATTGATTACATTTGAACTAAAAAATTGTTTCGTCTAACAAATTCGCGGGTTTGGAAAACTGAATAAATTTTATTCTCAATATAAGTACATCATCTTCTTGCTTATATAGGAAGTTATGTTATATTCAATGTGATGCATTTATATTCAAATTGAGTAATTATTTTTTTGTGTGGCAAGTAGCTAAAAATTGTGGGAGGCAATTTAACGATGATTAATAATTGCTCTTTATCTGGGGAGGCAATTTATCTGGACCCGTTTTTCCAACTGTCCTGAAAATCGCATTAATAAAACCATTATTTAAGAAAGGTGTTCAGTATGATTTAGATAATTATGGATCCATCAGTCTTTTATCTATGTTTTCAAAAATATCTGAAAGTATAGTAAATGCTTGAATTTCGATCGAGGAATTGCTTTTGTTTGTGTCAACCACTCTATTGCCCTTCATAAACTATAACAATACGGAATACGCGGAATTATGAACAGTTGGTTCAAATCTTATTTAATTGATAGATGTCAAAAAGTACTTTGCCATAATATAACCTTGGGGTGCTCCAAGGATCGGTGTTAGGACCTACACTTTCATTTTATTTATATTAACGATTTCCCTCAGTGCCTTTCACAATTCTTTTAGTTTATCTATTTATGCACACGATATTAATCTTGTCCTTTCCAGTATCAACTCAAATGATGTGTTGATTTGGCCACTTCAACTTTCTTGTCTATACATTGGTGGATGTCACTAAACAAACTAATCCTTAACTTGGAGAAAACCAAATGTATCTTAAAAATAGTAACAAATATAGACTGAATGGTTTTTAAACACCACTTTCTCCACATTTGTATCTTCAGTTAAAGTTTTAGGAATCACTTTTGACGAAAATGTCTGTTGGAATACCCACGTTGATAATGTCTGTAATTCGCTTTCTAGCATGTGCTATGCATTACGTAATTTACGTAGGTCTTGCAGTATTAATGTCATAAAAACCTTTCATTTTTCCCATTTTTATTCTAGAAATAAATGTGGCCTTATTCACTGGCGCAATTCTTCCGATGCTTAACGTGTGTTTCTTCTTCAGAAGTGAGCTATTGGAGCACATTATGGCCTAGGATGGCATGAATCTTCTTCAGAAGTGAGCTATTGGAGCAATTTATGGCCTAGGTTGGCATGAATCTTGTCGCTTAGTATTTAAAAGCAATGAACTTTTAACTTTTTATGATTTACATAGATTGGAAATTATTTCTTTTGTTCATAGAAAATTTACATATTTTGATGCCAGCACTAATCATTCGCATGATATTAGATATCAAACACTTTTGCTACCACCCTCACACAGTTTCATTTTTTTTTTTCAAAAGAAGTTGAGTTTTATGGGCTGCAAGCTATACAATAAACTTTCAGTTGAAATTAAATCTATTGCAAACTATACTATATATACTATACTAATTCTAGTTTTAGATTGCGGGTGAAAACTTGTTTGCTAACTCTCAGTTGCTATTCATGTGGGGAATTTCTTATTTCCTGATTTTTTGTAACTATATTTAGTTATATGTTATTACTTTATTCTTTTTTACTGACTTTTTTCTAATTATGTCTTGTATTATACGAACATGTATCGAAAATAAACTTATATTATTATTATTTTGTTAAAAATAAAATAAAAAACTTTTTTTTTAGTTTCATTGTCATTTTTGTATTCAGCTTCCCAAAATAAATAAAAAAAATACACTTTTCAAACAGGATACAGCAAATAAACTAACATTTGTTGTTCAGTGATAATTGCCGAATTTTTTCCTATTACCTTTTTTTATGAATAGATTTTATGTATGTGAAAATATTGTTTGGAAAGAGGGTTCACTGTGTCCTACACCGCGTCCGTTAAGCTGTCTCAACAATATTTTAAGAAAAATGTGGGTAT
Source organism: Protaetia brevitarsis (assembly GCA_004143645.1). Classification (NCBI taxonomy): domain Eukaryota; kingdom Metazoa; phylum Arthropoda; class Insecta; order Coleoptera; family Scarabaeidae; genus Protaetia; species Protaetia brevitarsis. The sequence continues at coordinate 2,394,420 of RXPK01000216.1, forward strand.
TTTAGTTATTCCTAAAAATGGTCATTATACCAATGAACTGTAATATTCTCCCTAAAAATACGGTTAAAATTTAGCATTTTATGAGAAAATTACACCATAATTAACGGCAATAAAGGGGAATAGTACAGATAAAGATTTAAATTTATGTCAGAAAATAGTTATGACACATAGACACACACTCCATATATTTTCGCTTCCATCCACAATATAAACGACTTCTTATGTACTAACCATGAATGAAGATATTTTAAATTTTACTAAGGCAACGAGATAAATAATTATCGTCGATTAGAAAACGAAAGAGAAACGTTTGCGCCTGTATGGTTTTAAGACGCAGACGTGGTTTAGTTTCCCTATCTGAACACACAATTTACACATTCACCGTGAGCCATGAATACCATATTTTATCCGACAACGTGTTACATTTGTTCTCACGTTAAGTAATAACAGATGGGCATTTTAAATATTTACAAAGTCATTACTGCCGCCGGAGACAGACATACAATCAGTACCTACTATCCCCCGGTTACAACCTTACTCATTAACTGCATCACCATCCGTATGCAGTTGCTATTCTCGATATTCGGTTTGTTATAGCGAGCGTAGAATATCATGTAGCGCAGCAATAATTAGCAACCTGTCATAAAGTTTAGTTTTTTATGACTTTTTAACTTAAGATCATTAATATGTATGTCTATACAAGCACTATTAATAACAGAACTCTGCAAAAGTTCTCGAGAAGTTTAATATCTATTTATTCATCCATACAGGGTCACTCATTGGATCAGAGATGCATCAGTTAATATACTCAGTGACATTAAAGTGAATAATTTGTTCAACTTGATTTAAATGTGATAGTTTCAAATAAAAACTGAAACATCAACATTTGCAAGAAATTTTATTAACATCTAATTAATAATAATAAAAGGCGACAGGTGTGTCCTTTTCTACTCTCTGTCGCACACCATAGGCGTCGCCCTATCTATAGCGTGTAAATTTGGCGTGAAAAAGTCGGCGGGAATAGGCGCCGAGGGGGAAATGGATTAAAAGGGAAATAATAGATGGGCGAAAGGGTAGCGGGGGTGTCTACTGCATAGGCGTATCGTTATTAATAATTAAAAGTAGGAAAAGAGGAGAAAATTCGCACAAAAATTAGATCGTAGTAGGCGGTGGGAAACGAACGCCCTTGCAGACCGAGAAATGTCATCGAAGCGGATTTCGATGGATTTCGAACGTCAAAGTTAGGCTATTTCGTACGATCGCTGCTACGCTGTGGTGGCACTTGAAAGTGGGCTCGACGTCGAAAACAGTTCTTACATGTTTCCTCTTACGGTTCGAACCCTAAAATAAGGTCGAAGCGCGATATTTTTCTCAAAATGAGTCGATTTATAGTGGTGTGTTTTCACTACAAGATTATAACGACGTACAAATAATCGTCACATAGGAGCATAGATGGCGCACATATATCTTATTATTATTATATTAAATCGATTTCGACCGTAGGGTCGTTTGTTAATGCGAAAGGTAAGTTTAGAATCCGGACGGGGTTACGGAAATATTTTAAAAGCGTTAAGGTGTTTTCACGATTCAATTTTATAGAAAAACCACGAAAACACTTCGTTACGATTGTAGAAATAAAACACGAGCGCTACTAGATGGCGACAAGATAGATAAATAAATTTCAACTTAAAACGGGCTTTTTCAAAGCCAAGCTGCATTTGAATTACATTAATTGGTAGTTTGTGAATAATTTGTATTTTAATATTTTTATATTCGGAAACATTTTAAAATATAAACTGTTAGAATGTTACGTTATTTTTTTACTGTTTGTATTAACGTAAATGTACCAATGCCTGACACTGTCCCTAAAGCCTGACACGTTTCATTGTTTACAGATAATTAAGCAACATACTGACCAAATTTTGAATATCTTCAATTGTATTGGTCGGTGCGAGTATTACCAATCGAGTTTTTATACTTTTAGATTGGTAACACTGAATTAACATTTTTGACAGAATATTTCAAGAGAAGGTTGAATATAGACGTGTTTAGTAAATATATTTATTAAGATCCTAAGTGCAGGAAAATAGAGGATAAACAAAGTAAGTGCCTTATTCTTCGCATTACAATTATACTGATCACCTTGATATTCATTATAAATGTTGCTTAGTAGCGAATTTTAGGTTAAAATGTATTTTTTGTTGTTAGAATTGGGTGTCAGGTAATGGCTAGTAAACAGAGTTGGTTAAGCCTAAGCCTGACACCTGTGTCAGCTATAGGGTTTTCATGAAATCGTTCAAAATTATGCTCTATGGACTGGTGTATTAAAGAACATCATCTACTAAAATTAACATTATTATATTTGTAGTGCTTCCAATACCTGACCCATGGTTCAGCTACTGGAATATTTAGAGTCAGCTACTGGTAACTTTTTATTTTGTTTTGTAGATTATCATGTGCAAGATATTGAGATATGATCACGTGCAAATGCAGCAAGCCCTGTTGGCAGTTAAAAATAACAGCATGTCGGTTAAGGCTGCATCGAAACATTTTGCAGTACCAAAGACTACTCTGTACTACAAAGTTAAGGGTAAGTATCCTGAAAAGCGTCAAATGGGTCCGAAAACAAACCTTTCTGAAGAAGAAGAGCGATTGATAGTAAGTGGATGTTTAAAAGTGCTGACAGAGGGTTTCCTGTTACCAAATCACAGTTGATAGATTCAATTCAGATGTATGTGAAAAAGTTATCCGCAAAACTTCGTTCAAGGATGGAAAACCTGGAACAAAGTGGTTCAAGCTGTTCATGAAGCGACATCCTGAAGTTTCAGCTCGTATAGCTCAAAATCTAAGTAGAGCTAGGTCCTCTGTAACAGAAGTACATTTGAGAAAATGGTTTCAAGAAGTAAAAGCTGACTTAAGTAATAATTCTGATGTCTTAGCTGATGGCACAGAATATTCAATGCGGATGAAACGCCATATTTTTAGCTCCAAAAGGAGAAAAGGCGTTGTTAGAAGGGAGATAAATCAGTTTATTCCTTTGCAAGTAACGACGATAAAGAATGTCTTACTTGCCTTTTGGGATCTAACGCCTTTGGAAAACTTATGCCCCCAATGGTGGTATTTAAGTATGAACGAATACCATCGGTAATTATAAATGAATTACCTGATAACTGGGCTTTCGGAAAATCCGAAACAGGTTGGATGACCAGTGAGACATTTTTTGAGTATATAGCTAATATTTTTTATCCGTGGTTGGTAAAGGAAAATGTCCAATTGCCAATTGTACTTTTCGTTGATGGTCATTCAAGCCACTTAACCTATTCCTTGAGCGAATTTTGTAGCGAACATGGCATAATATTGGTTGCACTCTACCCCAATTCGACGCATATTATCCAGCCAATGGATGTAGCAATATTCAAACCATTAAAGCAATTCTGGAAGCAAGCAGTTCAATCTTTCAAAGTTAAAACTTCTGGAGAAAAGCTGAAACGTGAGAATTTTGCACCTCTTCTTGAGACGGTATTGCAACAGCTAAAGCCCGAATCGTTTATTAATGGGTTTCGTCGTTGTGGACTTTTTCCCTTTGATGAAAATTCTGTAGACTATAGCAAATATTTTAAGGAAACTATAAATCAAAATATTGAAGTTGCTCCCGATGTTCCCATAGAAATGTTACGAATTCACTTTAAATTTTTGCAGTCTGAAATTGGCGAAGAAACAATTAAAAAATTTGAAGAAAACAATGTCGATACAATAAACCAATCATTATACCTTTTGTGGAAAAGAATGAAAACAAAGTGCAAGTTTGAAACCTACATTACCACAAATAACGTTAGTGAAGCAGATAGAGAAACAGGAAGAGTTCAACCACAGAATCAACAAATTGAAACTAGTGATGAAACCGTTTCAGAAGACAGACAAAAAATTGTCGAATTCCAAGATGAAGATGACAACATTGATACTTCCCATAACGAGGAGGCAGCAGTTCAAGAAACAAAAACTATACAAGCCAAAAAGGTAGAGAACAGAATAGAAACCATTGCGAATGTTGGGCCCGCTTCTGAAGGAAATTTGAACCAAGAAATTATAGAAAGTTCCAGGTCCAATGTAAGTTCATACGCAACTGCAGATGATATGCCAAGTCCTTTCAAGGGTTCATTCATTTTGCCTCAAACTAAACCGAAAAGCGTTAAGAAGCGTTTGGTAAAAGAACCTTTGCCATCGGTAGTTTCTGGTGAGAAGGGAAAACAATATTTTAAAAAGAAAGAAGAAGAACGAACAAGAAAAGAGCTAGAGAAAGCTGAAAGAAAACGAAAGAGGGAGGCAAATAAATTAAGCAGAGAACGAGAGAAAGAAAATGCGAAACGTAAAAATGTTGGCAATAGAGGAAAAGAAACCGCTAAAAAGGTCAAAGCAAATTCGATGAAAGATATCACAAATGAGTCGTCCGATTCATCGGTTGAAATAACTCTCGATTCAGAAGGAGAAGGTGATAACTGGGATGAACAGTCTATAGATAGTGTGGACCCGATTTCTAGTGAAGACACCTTGAAAGAAAAAGATTTTGTTATTGTTATATATGATGACAAATATTATCCAGGACAGATAAAACAAATTAATAGTCTTGAAAATACATATTTGGTAAAAGCAATGGAAAAGAATGGTTCGAATTACAAGTGGCCAGAAAAAGAGGATATTTTATGGTATACAATGAATGAAGTGGTGTGCAAAATGGGATTCCGAAATTGATGAATAAAGAGGAAGTTTTTTGTTCGTGAAATGACATCGTTTTCGAAATGACTTATAAATACTGTTATTCGTTTAAAATAAAAGCTTCTGTTCATTTTGTTTTTGTTTCTCTCAAGCTTAAAAAAGAATCAGGCACTGGTGCCTATAAAGTCAGACTTAGGGCTAAGCGCAAAAGTTGGGTGTCAGCTACTGGTTAATAATAAGATAAAATTTTCAAAAAAACCAAAATCCAAATTTCTTCAATTTTAGAGCATTTTGCTTACTACAAAATAAATACATATACTTACAAGTCATTCCTGGCGTGAGTTGCCTGAATGTTTTATGTTTCATTTTCGTACACGATAAACCAAATTTATTCGACCCTTAGGGTGTCAGGTACTGGTACATTTACGTTATGCGCATGCCCAAACGGCACGTTGTATTATGTTTCTCAGTCGTCAGACACAGTCCACTAATACGCGTCATTACGAACACATCGTTTTATTTTGAGTGCTATTAAAACATCAGTTTCAATCATTTTCTTTCAATAAAACACGCAACATTTTGGTCCAAACGAGTCGGATTCGCACGTTAGTACATCAGAACCGTCAGTACGAAGATCGAAAGCATTAAAAACATCGAAAAACATCCACACGCCACACGGGTAGAACGAATACCGCACATCGCCATCTTCCACAAAAAACACGTGGTGACTTCCATTAACGTTACATGTAAGTCCTTTTTTCCTTTCGCTATTTCGATTATTACAGTGCAAAAACAACATTCAGAATTGATATATACACATTTAAAAACGTACAATGTCGATAGAAACATTAATAAAAAAGGGTGGTGCTATGAAAGCGCAAATAACATTGTTTGAAAAGTATTTAACGGATTTTTCTAATAAAATTACGCAAACAGACAAAATTCCCGTAGTAACAGAACTGAAAATACGTCTTTCTCGATTTGAAAATTTATTACAACAATTTGACGAAGTACAGCGCGAATTCGAAGTATTGCACAGCGATAGTAAATTACAAGTTACAGAACGCGAACAATTTGAGAATAATTTTTATAAATTACTGACCAACGCTAAAATTAAGATAAATTCGTATGAGAAACCGTTGACGCAGGTGCTAACAATGCTGAATCTATTCATGTATCAGAAGTTAGTGTATTAATAACATAAAATTGCCACAAATTATTTTGCCTAATTTTAATGGAAATTATGGGAATTGGTTAGAGTTTTGCGATACTTTCGAATCTTTAATACATAACAACGACAGTATTAATGATATCCAAAAATTTCATTATTTGCGAGCGTCAGTATAATAATAATAAATATATAAAGATAATCTCATATTCGGTGTCTTCAAGAATCACGTGTATATAATACGTACAACAAAAACTTTTCTACAAAAGTTGTGCAGAATTCAATGCTGCATAACCTAAAAATATTTTCAACTATACAGGGTGTTCCAAAAGTAAGAACAAAAGTAAACTACTTAAAACGTACTGCACATTATAAAAGATGATTTTCAAGTGAATGGACCGACTTCAAAAAACCACCTTCCTCAAGTACCACCTTCCTCTACTCCTAGATGCGCAGCATCTAGTTCGAAATAATAATAATAATGTGTTAGACGACCCCGTAGTCGAGTACATACTTGTACATGTCCAGGCATCGACAAAATGAGATGGTTGATATCTGCTTGTAGCAACTCGTTCCAAGCAACTTGAACTTCGTGGATTATTCTGCCAGAACTTGTGAAGGATGGTGCAAAGTGGACCATCCACATATGTTCAATGGGGTTTAAATCCGGTGAACGGGGTGGCCACCGCGAAACATTAACGCCTGCTTCTTGAAAAAATCCCTAGTTCGATGAGCAATATGGGGACGTGTGATGTCTTGCTGAAAAGGACGTGTGGACGGCCATCTAGTCAATGTAGTAAAGTGGTTTGTACGACTTCATCAACATAACGCGCAGCTGTCTCGAATAAAGAGAAGTGGTGGTCGATTACCATAGGCAATAGCCCCCAAACCATTACTCTAACAGTTCTGTATACATGCCTCTCAAAAGCAAACCCAATATATCATCGCTCTCCACGCCGGCGTCGTACTCTTTTACGGCAATCGCACACTCCTAGACAGAATCGCTGTCATCGCTGAAGACGACATTATGCTATTCTGCCTCCTAACGCTGCCGTTCTCTGCACCAGTTTAAGAGTTGACGATAATGGCCTGCAGTCACAGAAATCACTAGCCGTGGACGGTATGAAAAAAGCCCAAAGGCTAAAATGCCGCGATATTGTGTACGCATAGTAAGAGGTCTACCTTCTTCTCCAAACCGTTTGTCAGCGATTTGACGCGTAGTAGCAAAACCGTCTCATAGATCTAGTGCCTATCATGACGCTCTGCGGTAGGTCTCAGTTGACCAATTGGTCTTCTTCATGTTCCTTTACCCCCTTCTATCCACACACGACACACGCGCATTACCGTCATCGCAGTGCACACTGAGAAAAATGGTCTAAATGAACAATATATTTAGCATTTTATGTTAATGGCAACTATATTTTACGTAACGATAAGTACGATTAAATAGTTATTTGTTATTAATAATTTTTAACACTGTGATACAGTCTCAAGTACTGAATATATTATCAGATATTAAACGTATCACAAATATATTTGCAACTACTTTTTGGGATACTATTAATTAGTGTAAATAATAACATTAATTGATATAATAAAAACTAATTAAAGAATACTAGTAAGTGAGTTAGGGTAACTACTAAAATTTTGAATCGTTGATTTCCGTATACAATCGATTGGAACCGACAGCAGTTCTAGCGCATACAGGTTATGTTGTGCTTGTTCTTGGTTCATAAGTACATACAGGTCTAATGGTTTTAGAAAGCTAATGCTACTATTTATTTATCTCATTCAACGAAGTGACAAAATGAAACAAGTCCGGTTTCACATACAACACTAAGCATTCAAATTTTTGAACTTTTGAATTTGTGCATTGTCTCATTTTATTTTACTTATTTTGTTTTGTTGTAAATGTTTGCGAATAGTGCTTCTATAAATGACGTAGTTTTTAAATTCTTATTGACGTATTGTGTCCAGAGGATGGCATAAGTCGACAATTATATTTTACTAATAAAAGGATTGGAAAGAACGTATTTTCTGGTTTTGTTACTATTTATTCCATAATACCACCAATCCAAAACTTCCAATAACTAAAATGAAACAAGTGACCTGCAGTGACAATGTATGGATTGTGTTGCAGTTATCTTTTACGCTAAGTTGTAAGTTATATTTTTATAAAAATACGTTTACACGATGCCTTTTTTAATGCAACGACCAATACATGATATCTATTTATTTAACTATTTCAAGCATGCGCTGTTGCATGCGTCATTATGCACCTAGTTGCATGCCCTTGTTGCACGAAAAGAATCGTATAAACATAGCTTCAATGGTACGTCAACTTTTCTCAATGTTTACACTGTTAAGCTTGTTGCCGTAAAGATACAAAAACGTTGTCACAACATTTTTACTGTCAAGTGGTCCGTTGATAATTCAAAGTTGAGCAAGTGAAAAACTTGTTCTAAGCTTACATGCTATCTGGGAATATTATTGACTCCAACTTAAATAAGAACTGGTAGTGATGGGTAAGCGAGGCCATTTCTCCCCAGAGACTGAACAGATTCCAGATTTCTCACAGCTTCCAGGTTTAGTAGACTACACGAACCACTTTTTGTTAGAGGAATAAACATGAGCTTATCTGACCGCCCTAAGGTAGCACCGAGACAGTCAATATTATGCTGGCAATATATTGCACAGTATTATTGCTCGTTTTCCTAGATGAGAATATTATTATTCCATATTGTCGTTCACATTTTGTATTAGCGTTTAGCGCATTTGTGGTTCACATATACTCAGTGACATTAGCAGTGTTACACTAAGCAGGTAAGTTTTTAATCTTAGTTTTTTTGTAAAGAAACCGGTTTATGAGAACTATAACTAGTACAGAAATGTTAGCGAGTGTTAAGCATACCAAAATGTCTAGATTTCGAAAACGCCAAAATTATCGCTGTGTTAGCGAGTTTTGCAGGGGTAGAATTGTTGTCTATCGAGATGTCGGTTAGACCTATCGCGAATGTCTATAGTACAATTAACCAAAAATGGTTAAGAAATGGCACCGAGAAAAAATGTTGCTAACCGTAAGTGAAATTTTAGTATTGGCAACTAAAAAATTCGTTTGTATATGTGACAAATGATCAAACTGCTTACTGCAAGTAAATGTTTCTAGCAATGATGGCTAACACCAAATAACTTTCCTGGTAAATGAAAAACATTATTTATTTAAAATGTTTTATATTGTTTCGAGTTAATATTTGCTTTGCTGGTATTAGTTACCATATATTAATTGCTATAAATATCCATATTACTTACAGTGGGTGCTTTGTCTTACTACTGTTACTTAATTGGATTTGCTTACTACTAACTAAACTGTGAAATGTATAGTAAGAATAATACTACCAATAAATTATTTATTTGAAGGCATGTTCTCGTAATTGACTTTATCAGGCTTAAATCATTTTTGTAAAATATTAGTCCTTTTCAGATTAAACACAAGAATAATAGTTAATTAGTACACAGAATACACTGTAGGTATTTTAGAATAAATTGTTTTATTCACCTCGAAAGGACTAATATTTCATCGGCCACGATTATGTGATATTTTTTTTATAATATTTAGAGACAAAAATTATTGAGGTGTATAAAAGTAACATAAAACTGCTACCTTAAATAATAATATATTTTATTGTTTGTAGGTAAATACACTTATACATGCACAACGTACCACTGTATTCTAAAAATGTTAGAAACATATTAGAAATACTCTAAAAATAAGGCTACCATTTTCATAAAAATATAACTTACAACTTGGCGTAAAAGATAACTGCAACACAATCCACACATTGTCACTGCAGGTCCTTTACGGCAACAACATGTACAAAATCTCCTCAATGACAACGTTATGACAAGCTTATTGTATCATTTACAGTGGCCTCGTATATTTCCGAGTGATTCGCATCAATCGTTCATCGATTGAGTCTATTGATTTGTTTTTGTTTAACCGCAATTACCGCCATCCTTTTATCGACCGCCATTATTTGTTGTGTGCGTTTGTGTCATTTGTGTTTCAATTTTAGTTAATTTAAAATATCTTTCAGAAAAAAGTAAGTAAGTACCCAATTCAATTTTTGCTTGAAACGCGTTGTTGCTTCCAAAATATCTAGAGTTTATGATCCTGACCTAACCGTATATAAATACATCAAATGGAGACGCGGGCTAAGTCCATTATGAAAATGCATAAAGGGACTACAAAAATTATCTTTTATTGTGATAACTGGGTACGTATGAGCGTATTATGTAGTAATGAGGAAGGCAGGGGAAACAACAATTAGACATATCTCTGATTTGTCGTCTAAATCGGTAAGTGGTTTCTTCTATTTTCTCCATCTGTGGTATTTTGTACTTGTTAACTCTCTAGTAATCGTCTTATTTTTGTTACAGAGTATAAATTTAGTTTTCTTTTTTTATTGAATATTTTTAAAAGGGATTAAAATATTTTCAGCAGAAGGTATTAATTGTCACAAGCTTTTCGTAAGGATGATTTTTGTGTGCCTGTGTGATTATTGAATAACCTTGTGAAAAAGCTTGTCACGTGTCAACTAGGAATCTTGACAACCTTGCAACAAGCTTGTCGGTGTCAAGATTATCACCAGCTTGACTTGTCGCAACCTCCTTAGAAAAAGGTTGTTCAAACGTTAAAATTGTTATCTAGTATTCTATTGCTACGATTTCAAGTTACGCTTGATGTATATGAAATGTTTGTCTATTTTCTAAAGTAGGTCGACTTATTAGATAATGTAACCTAGAAAATTTTATCGAAGTTTCTGCACTAGAAAGTAGTTTTCAAATTAGGTCCGATTATATTTTTTCGTCTAAGTTTCATATTAAACCTGTGTGTTAGAACGACGCGTCGCCCAGCTTTAATCGTCAATAACTCAGGAACGGTAAGATCTCAAATATTTTTCGTTACAGCACAAATCAACACAACACGAGCACAAAACGATAGCACAGTCAAATTTTGAAAATTCAAAAGCGTGCCCGCAACGCCAAGTTGGTGCCAACAACTCGAGAATGGTAAGAGCGCATATTTTTTTTCTTTACAGCACAAATCAGCACAAAAGAAGCACAAACTATTGCAAATCAAATTTTGAACATTCAAAAGTATGCCCGCAGCGTCAAGTTATTTTGGCATCTTGAATCATCAATAACTCTAGAACGGTAAGAGACATATTTTCTCTTTACAGCACAAAACGATTGCAAGTAAAATTTTGGACATTCAAAAGTGTGCCCGCAGCATCAAGTTGGCTTGTTCATCTTAAATCATCAATAACTCGAGAACGGTTAGAGCACTTTTTTTTTCTTCACGGCACAAATCAGCACAAAACAATGGCTTAGTTAAATTTTAAATCGAAAGTGTGTTAGCCGGCTTGTCGGACCTTCTGAATTCGAATCCGTAATACGACGAGTCATGAATCATCACAAGTCGGCAGGAATCGTTTAATCGAATCCTTAACTTTGAGAGTCATTATAATTCGATTCACTAAGAAGACTTGAATGGCTCATCCACCTAGGGCATAGCCCTTCCTTTAACGAGATGAAAAAAAACCACTAATTGTTCGGGTGTTTGCAAAACTCTCACTTAGACCGCCTTCAGTTTATTATGTAAAAAGAACTGTTTTCCTCATGCAAACAGTTCGTTATACCTTTGATATTCGTAAACTTATTTATAAAATTCCATAATCGCAAGGAATCTTATTTTTATTTTTTTTTCTGACCTGGCTTTTTTAATTTCTAACTAAAATTGTACAAATATATTATAGAAATAAAGTACAATATCAAAACTACTGATAACACGATGATAGTTGCTATTAAGCATTCTAAATGTCACTTAAACTGTTTAAAAGTAATGATTTAAAGGTTTCGAAACACAAATATTCAAATTTCAGGGCGAATTCAAACTTTTACAGAGAAAATTGAAGCAATAACATACAATAACTACCACACGGGGCGGTCCGGTATCCATAAATATCCCTGGTTAAATTTATGTATTTTTACACATGCAATTTTCGGTAATTTCCATAAATTTACTCTAATCCGACCTAACTGTATGTGGATGTAAATATTTTCAGCGTTTTCGCTTCGCCATAACCTCCACAAATACGGTAAAAAAAAGTACTAAGGATATATAAGCGTTATTATCTGTCTATATACCACACCTTACACGCTGATAGCATGTTTCCCCATTCAAAATGTGTTTGATCACGGAAAATTCGGTTTGAATCACCAAATTATAGATTTCCTATGGTAAAAGTAGCCAGCACACCACAACACCTATTACAGGTATTTATAGATGCACACTCTATCATGTAGGTAGGTATAAGAACTAACTGTTTTTGGCGTAAATAGAAAGGCTAGGTTCTAAATTTGGGTGTAAATTATATATTTATGGTGATCTGATATTCTATCTTTAAATAGAATTGTTTTAAGTAACTGTAAAAGTCGGAGAAGTTTGCGGCACGGCTATTATAAACAATACAATATCAGAGAACAGCTCATTAGTTTTGTAGATTGTACGCTTGAATATGTATTAAACAATACATGTTAATCCGGCTGCGCCTTTTATTGAGTGTAATTTTCTTTGGTTTAAATCACTAGGATTGCTGTTTATTATTATATTTAGTTAATGGAACGGAGAAATGGAAGGCGAACCAAGAATGTTTTCGACGGTTAATTATCAAACGTCAAAACAACTTCCTTTATTACCGCACCGACTGTGGCGCTATAAAGAATCATAAATAAATAACGCGCTTTGATATTAATATGAAATGTTTACGATTTTCCTTTATGCCTGGACACATATGCCGGTCAATTTATATACTTTTGATATTATAAGTTTCCTTTTAATTTATGTAAAATAGAGGTTCTCGAAAACGAAAAATTACTTTATAATTACATTTTGTGACATAAATAAACGATATTTTACCATTACTGTTAGTTTTAAAATATAAATAAAATAAACGCAACTAATTATAAGCAAAATATTGATGGCAATAATAAACACTAAAACAGAATATCGATTTGGTTTGTAAAATTCAACAATTTTACATATCTCATGAAATTTTATAAGTTGTGCTTTGTATTTGTAATCAATTTTAAGAAAAAAATAATAGATATACTAGATTCTTGTGTAAAATAATATTTATTTTCAATTAAGTGAGTTAATTACTCAGACACAAATACTATTTACACATACATATTTCTAGTTCATTTTTGATTTTTTTTTATTTCTAGTTGTTCTTGAAAACTTACGAAACAAGTTGTGTATGATTTGTGTTATATTTTATATATTTTATTATATTTTATTATTTGACACGGAAGTGCATATAATAAGTCATACATTCACAGCTTAGATAATTAATTATTCTGAAAATTAACAGCAGCAAATGAAAAGGAAAAGTATAATAATAATAATAATAATATGCATAAAAGCAAACATCGTCCTTGTGGAATTAAGCGAAAAATTCATTTAAGGAATAAAAAAGTTTCTCTAGCAGATAAATTCGCAGATTATGTCTAAACATTCCGTATGTTCTACTCTCTTTTATCCTTGTAGGTAATCTATTAAACATTTTGATACCCAAATTGAACGTCCCAGAAGAAGTCATAGCCATAGTGTATTGTGGTGCACGAAAGTTGCGGTTTTCACGAGTGTCATATTGATGGAAGTCAGAATTAGTGGGAATAGAATCCTTAATGTTAAAAATATAACAGCAAGTTTCCAAAATGTAAATGCAATGAGTATATTTTTATGAGTAATTTACACAGAATTCTTTTAAAATTATGAAAATTTATTGGACAGGAATATAGAAAATAAACAAAATATAATATAAAAAATATATATCCCTGCATTAGAATTTAAATTTAGTTACACATTGAACAATACGGGAGCATGGACGATAACAATAAAAAGTTGAATTACTTCTCCTGAGAAAATATATTATTATATCTTAACTTGTGATAGTTTGCTTCGGTAAAATTCGGTTTACTCTTTAGGTCGCAATATATTGCATAACCTAATATCTTGCGTAACTTCATGTTATAATGTTTCATGTGGAGGTACACGACATTAATTGTTTTAAGTGTTTTTCAATATATAATTTCAAAATATTGTAATTGTGTGTTTCTGACTTATTCAACAAATCGTACTGGCATTTCTTCAAAAGCCAAAAATTCTTTCACACTTCGTATGTGCAATTAGAAGGTATATTGTACATACCCAATCCAAAAGAAATATTTTCAATTGTATATGACATAACAATCCAATCCTATAAGGATTTTTTCTACTTGTATATCTTTGTATAAAGTGCGTATCATCATCATGAAATTGTAAGAGTCGTTAGTAAGACAACTTTCTTGTACTGCAAGCTTCATGCAGAGACAAACAATAATGAATTATCAGTTGTATTGATTACTTCCTGTATATTACCAGCAGTGCATAGTTAATAAAATAACAGGAATTCATTAATTAGTCTTTCGGGGCTTACATTGGCAATGTTTGCACCGACGAAACTGAAAAAAAATATATTTCACCAATTCTTGCGGTTTCACATCATCGCCGTTAAGGCAGAAGTCACTAAGTTCTTAAAGACTTTTATATACTTAGCCACTAAAGGATTAAATCATCGCAACGTCCATAGTTTAAGCATTACGATTTTATTAAGGTGAACTTAAAGCTGCACCCAAGATACTCATGTAACTATTGACGCTAGTTTAATTGTTTATTTATCCAACAAAATTAGCAAAAATAGATAAATAAATAAATTGCAAAGTGCACTTCCTAATTCGTAATTTTTGAATAATCGCTTGACTGTTGCAGCCGGACAATTCTTTTCCCGCGACGTCTGGTTGGCAAATCATATAACTATAATCACACTGTTTGCTAGTTTTTTATACTCCGCTGACTATTATGTGTCATACTGAGGCCTGAGCAAGACGTTAGTAACACCCGAAAATAGTAGCCAAAACAATTTGATCCCATAGTATATTAATAAAGGAATTAGGAAGTGTACTTGTTAATTTATTTATTTACCTATTATTACTCACTTAACTTAAGGACAATCAAACATACATTAGCAAAAAATATACCTGTATGAACTAAATTAATATAGTTATCTATATTATCCACTAGAAACATGTAATAAATTATATTATTCAAAAG
The DNA here is from genome assembly GCA_004143645.1 of Protaetia brevitarsis. Classification (NCBI taxonomy): domain Eukaryota; kingdom Metazoa; phylum Arthropoda; class Insecta; order Coleoptera; family Scarabaeidae; genus Protaetia; species Protaetia brevitarsis. The sequence goes on from RXPK01000216.1 coordinate 2,409,515, forward strand.
TAGACAATGCTCCTATTTTTAAATCCTATCACGCACATTTGAATATTAACTGACCAGTAATAGAAGATTTTAGTACCAATGCTTTATCAACACAATTTATCAAAAGTGGAAAGTAGTCCCAAGTTGAAGTTGTGTTAGCCACTAATACAAATAGTGACTAACGTGTACTATTGATGGTTTTGACAAGGTAAAGCTATCGACACTTTTGTTACCTATTTTGTGTTAGTGTTGTTAGCTATCGATAGTTATAACCAAGTAGTGGAGCCACAACAGACTCCCTCAATTCTTAATCACATCAAAACGATAAACTTAAACATAGTTGTTATAACTGTCGATACTTATGGATCCATAAATCTTAATAGTAGTATTGATAGCAAAGTATATGGGCACTGTTCAACAAGCTTATAAATTCCATATGCTTTTAGTATACCGGGTGTTTCTAGAACGTAGCTCGCCCCTAAAATATCTCAATAGGAAATCCAAATTTAGAAGTTAAATATATAAGTATAAGATATCAATGCACATTTTTGCCAGATTGATTTTTTTCCACCATCACTTTAACGTTAAATACCACTTGTGTATTTTTTAAGTTTTTGATTCAAGATTACATTGTAAGTACTGAAGTAAATTTGTTATTTTTTATTTTTTTTTGTATCTAGAATGTTTTGAAATTCTTAGAATTTTCAGTCATTACAGCAAAAACATGATAAAAATGATGGTTTAAGCCACCTTGACTAAAAGTGCAACTTTTAAAGGCAACCTAAACGTAATCGTTTCTTGTGTACTTATATTTGATTTCAGTATAGTTTGCCTATGTAAACGTCAAATTATATGGCTGCTAAATGTCATATTAAAGTCACCTAAACAAATTCCTATGCACAATTGTCAAAAAGTATTTTTATTCCTCTCTCGCCTACTTTCAGGCTATACTTAAGATCCGGCCGAAACAAAAAAAAGTCAGTTTTCGGTCTCGGTACTATAACTATTCTTGGTTTTTTTAATTATGATGAGATTCTATGCATATTTGTAGCGCCTGTAAGGTTATTTGTAAATCTGTAAGCATGCAAAATACATCCTAACAGCCACACATATGATCTTACAGACGCTACGCTATGTGCATGGAATCCTACCATAAATTTGATATTTTTCAAATTCACACAATCCGACAGATTATAAAAATTGTCGAAATCAAACTCAAAATTGGAGTGCTGTATTTGTTTTTTATTGGGTTATAGGTCCAATTTAGAATCGCGTAGTCCCTCCTATTAATTCTTTTTTTAGCCAAGTTTAGTGGGATACTTATAAACGTTTTCAGACCCAACTACAAATTAATATCATGTTACTAATCCTGCTATTGTACTATAATGATTATTACACGATTTGTTTTATTTCGCATTAAAACAGATAAAGAAGAAGAGTTACACAAGCCAACATCAAATATTATGTGCAGTATAAATTCCCGTACATAGACCTTGACAATGATTTTGGTAATTTGGTAATATTAGTAATTGTAAAGGAAAAAAAGAAAATTTTAGATAAGCATAATTACATATTACAGATGAGACGGTCAGAAGTAAAAGGATTTAAGTATCCAAAATCATAGTTAAGGGTTAATTTGCAAATAAAATTACACACGCGACTTTATTTATTTAGTGTTATTTTTCACTCTTACAAAAAATATTTTGTACACAGTAAAAAAGATTACAGTAACATTTATCAGCGGCACATATCTTTGTAATTGTGATCTCCCGTAAAATTTTCAAGGTTACACGAAGTTTATCCTTCACAGCAAGTTAAAGAATTTACAGATGACCCTCCAACAGAGCAGCAATGTGTTTGCGCACCATGTCTTAAGGTTAATACTGTCAACCTGTTCGAGAACGTATAACACAGACAGCAAATGTCATTTTTGAGTATAACCCGCTTATACTTAGAAGACGTTTCTGCAAAAACAATAGCAAAGTATTCATACTAAATATAAAAAAAGAAGAAATAAACTTTTGAAAATAATTGATCTACATTACACTGAACATACGGGAAGAAAACCATGCGTTGCAGCATATGTATGAGAGAATGCACACCGATTTTAATGTATGGACTGTGCTATAACAAAGGCAACTGCTGCCAAATACGCCCTACCTGGTCTAATTGTATAAGCTAAGTGCAAGTATATGTTCTAAACAATAATAAATGGTTTACTGTGTAAAGGAGATAACGACAGAAATGAATAATTACAATATTTTTATTCTTAAAAATAAGTTAGAATTTACTGTGCTGAGAAAAAGAAAGAACCTTATTGTATATATAAACAAAAAAAAATCGTTCCTTCCCTACACAAATTAAAATCACGTTTAGACACGAATTCTACCCTTTTCAGCTACTGTAAACTGTATGCTTAGTGTAGAGTTGCAGTTTTAACAATAATATTACCATTGAGAAGTAAATTCACAGAATGATATTTTCTCATTACATTGAAATTTGTAAATTTACAGCTCATACAAAATAAATACAGCTGACCTACCTTAGAAATGCAGTTACATAATATAGTCATTTTATTGTAATTTCTCAATACTTTTTTTACTGTGTAGGAAATCGCTGGTTAGCAACTTTGTAGCTTCCTTGCCCATAACTATAAATAATGCACTTACACCTCATTACTTCTAATTCCCCCAAATATATAATGATCATGGAATAAGTATTACATTTGAAAAGAAGAAAAACAACCTAAATTGGAATATTAATTTCTGATTGAAGCCTGAAGATATTGATAAGTATTCAACGAAACGTAGCTATTCAAATGAAAAGTAATAAGTAAAAGCAATTAAGCGATTTTAATTTTGACTTATAACGCAATAAAGAACAAAAACGATTTATTTACTACCACACAATAAAAAAGAAATGAAATGACTGAACTATGCGAATATCTAAAAGTATGTACAGCCTATAATACCTCTCAATACAATCTAATGTAGATTATTATGTACTGTTCGTAAACATTAGCTGGCACTTTAAATACGTTAGATTATAGATCTGTCTAATAATAAATACACATGTTTTATAGGAGTTGTCGATGAACCGAATTATTTTTATTAGTTTTCCACAGTGTTGCAGATTTAACAATAAAATAAGCAATATTTAAAAATTAAGTTGTATACCAAAAATAGTATGTATGTATAAACAAATTTATGGTGGTGCTAATAACAAAACTGAAGATGGGATGGATGGTTAGCATGATTATAAAATTCTTAACAGCAACAATTGATGGTGCGGATGCGAATTGGTTCTCTATATTTATTTTAAATGCCTGTTTGAAGTAGCCACAATTCACATTATCATCATTGTTAAAGATTGTTGGAATAGTTCATATTTACAGCGGTGAGTTGCGGTTTTGTAAATTGGATACTTATATAATATCTAGTTTCCTGTTGATGTAAGTTAAATAGCTTCCATAAAAATATATTTAGATGTTGAATAAGGTTTTTTAAGATCGACAGAGAATTGAAAAAATATAAGTGTAGAGGCTAAATACTCACATTACATAATTATCTTCGAAGCACTGTTCACATTTATGCCGTACACCCACTAATAATCACAACAATCGTCCATCATCAATACGCGTTCATCGAAAAATCAAAAGTTCACAAATACAAATCACACCGCGTTCGTAGTAACGTAGAGAAGAAAATCCGCGCACACACAGAACACAACAATTCGCGAGAAACTTCGCGAAAACACGTGAAATTCGAAACTCGGCGCGCGATTAGAGGAATACAATATCCGGACTGTTATCAGCGTAGAAACGCATTCGTTATTTATTCGTTAAAATAATTCGCTTCTAGGATGGGAACGGTATATCGATAGGAGGGAATGAATATTCTTTTTCCTCCCCGGCTCTAATTTCGTGATAAATGAGGCGAAGACATGTTATTTTTAAGTAAATAATGGACGACGCCGGGCCGGTAATTCTATACACGCACGGAGGCAGTGCGACGACAAAGTCAAAAACAAAGTTAAAAAAAAAGATTTGTGTAAGAGAACATCTCGCCGAATCGGCTTAGCGCGATCTTCAAAAGGACATAATCATCACAACAGTTTGCTTTCATCTAGAGACCGCAACCGACTGGTGTATGGAGCCAATGGGCAGAATAAAGAACTACCTACGTTCAACTTCAGAAGAGAGGAGCTTTACTTTCCTTCTTTGTCTCGCCACCGCAGAACTACCAATGTTAATACTTCTGAATGAATTGTGTGTGCATCGTCGATCTTGCTCTTTCGCCGCGCGTATACCAGTTTACAGGTTTTGCCCCGTACAGTCTACCTACCTTACTACCTACCTATTGCCTACTGCGTTAAGCAACCCCGTCGAAATAATTAGGTTTGCGCCCTTAGTGTACGTAAAATTTTTCACGGTGAGTTTGACGCGCCAAACTGGCCGTATTTAAACGCGCACGCAACGTTCGTATGCCGGTCTAGGTACGGGACGACGCATCTGCGTGTAGTTTGCGTCGGGGCTCGTACGAATTTCCCATTTTCTACGGTCCACGGGATTAATAACTTTTTTCTTCTTCAACCCCGCCGGTTGCGTTGTGCGCTCGTATTGTCGGATTTCGGCAGCGCAACTGTTTCCGTTTAATTTGTCACTTTAGCGTAATGTTTACGAAACGTACGGCCAAACGTCACATTTTTACCATTCTTTCGGTTTTCGTGGCTTTATGTATACGAGCGTAATCGGCGCTTAAAACGTCCGGATTAAGTTAATTCGTACGTTGTACCGTGCACGACTGTAATTTAGACGGATACCATTTCGCAACCGGTACTTTGAAAGCTTCGAAGGACTTCATTGCGCTTTTTAAACGGAAAATATTGCACAATTTTGTTTTAATAAAAAAGAACTTCTCGTTTGCGTTGTCATTTGCATATTTCTTGAAATTCTGTATTACACGCTAACATATTTCTTTTAATTATTAAATCTTAAATTATGTTTTAATAAACAAGGCATAAATAACTTAAAAAAAAAATATGGTTAAAGATTATATATACAGTTTTTAAGGGGATGTCGGGTACAGTTTTAAAGAAAAATTAAAAACGCTATTACACAAATTATTTTCAATGGCGATAAAAAATACAATATAATTAGAACATATATAGCCTTTAATTTTTGCTTAAAACTGTACCCGACATCCCCTTCAGGTTTTGAAAATTTTCCAATAAATAATCATATATTCCAAAGACTATACTTTTCGTTAGATGAAAGTATAATACTTTGCAATATGATAGAAAATACATATAATTGAATACAAACAACTTTTATTAGGGGAGGGTGGGGCAAGATGGGGCCACGAGGCATGATGGGGACATCGTCTTATCTACAAACGGCAGTAAGTATCTGTCAAATAATAGCCGTCCTAATATTGACAAGCGCTGTTTTATGTTTGTTGTAATGTAGGAAACTTTACTAGTCGTAGTAACAAAGTTATTGCTGTATATGCGTGAACTTTGCAATTTCCAGAATTTCGTTATTATTTTGATGGTTAGTTCAACGGCCAGTATCGGAGGCATAAGTAAATTATGTACAACTACACTTTTTTGTGCTTATTAATGACATGTACTGCATGTATTTTATATAGTGTGTTATTTGTTTATTTCAAATATTTAATATGTTATTATAACATAACCAGAAAATGTCCCAAAGATGCAAGATGGAGTTATTGGTATGGAGCAACATGGGGACATCATTATCTCACTCTTCAGTCTGATTCGTTATGCCTGGACATGCCATTATGCTTTCTCGAAGACATAATGTCTATTTCTCATGTTAGGAATAAAGTACAGGTTCAATCAAAGCGTAACAAGGGAAAGACAACAATCCTTACAAGCGCTACGTATAAAAATCTGCTACAAGAAAATAGAAGTCTGGAGAATCCCTAAGGCAACTAGAAGTGCTGAGGGAGAGTTAAAGAAAAAGAAAATGACAAAGAAGAAAACAGAAGAGATCTAGAAGCCGAATTTTGTAAGGGAAACAAAGAGATAGATTTTTAGAAAACGTCAAGGAAATAATTAAGTTCTTCTGTTGAGGAAGACGACGCTCAATGTTGGTATTGTAAGAGGAAGTATTGATACAATGCTATCGATGGCGAGGTTAGGTACATGGAGGCTGTGCGAATAACGTGGATGTGTTCATCTTCTATAATCTCAATTGTGAAGATTAAGTTTAATATTCTTATCGTTATTGTATTTTTTTATTTTAAGTAGTTCCGGTTTAAAGAGTTTAAGCTTTGTTCCTGCATGTTTTTAAGAATATTTTAAGAATCTATTTTTTTTTTACCTATTACCTAGATTTATGGTACGACCCATTCTTAACTCACCTGGAACCCCATCTTGCCCCCATGGTGGGGCAAGATGGTGTATTTACACATTTATTTTCAAAATTTTCTCACAACATCAAGAGTACCCATCGAAAAATTGTAAATTCATCCATCAGCAGATAAATGTTTAAAGATTACAACAAGCGTATTTATAACTGGTATATCAATTTGCAATCCTGATGCAGTGTTCTAAACCTTAATGTTCCCATCTTGCCCCACCTTCCCCTACTATTTATTTATGTGTTCTATATTAGCTTAAAAATACATGGCGTCCATCAAAATGGACATAAGGTTTCAAGCCATACAAAAAGAAACAATCTTTTAAATTTTCACATTATAAACTTGTTTTGTGGCTGCGGTTTTTCTTAACCGTTAGAATATAGTGTTAGTTACTTCTATTCCCAAGATTAATAATCGTTCCAAATTTAAGCATCTTCGACCTAAGTATTTACCAGATTTCTCTAAAATAATGGAAAGAATTAAAAGAACATCCCTGAAGATGTTCCTTACCAGACGATGTAAATATTCGAATGCTTCGCTTTTGTTCTCAATTAACTAAACCTTGCATAATTGTTGGAAATGAGCTCTTGGGCTTCCAATTCTTAAAACACAAAATATACAAGATCACCATTCTTGCACTGCAGCCGTACTTTATATAACAGTTAATACTTTCAGCGACATGGATCAAGACTTGGTCAAAATTCTTTACTTTTAGATTTTCCGAAAACTATCATCTCCGTAAACACGAATTCTTTCTTGATATATTGCGAGCGTTGTGTTTCTATGAAAGCGCACTGGCGTTATTGCGTAGTTTTTTTTATTGCAGATCTCAATACGTCATATTGTATTAACGCAAAATAATGCTACCTTTTTGCTACTACAGGTATGCCACGGCGTGCCTCAGCCATCTGTTTTGAGCTCTACTTTTTTTTCAGTGTTTCGGTGTACTCATCGTCTTTTACCAATGACTTCAATCACATGAAAGCACACCTATTTGCGAACGATCTCCAATTGTGTATTTCTTTCAGAATCGGAGACGGCTGCTATAGATATAAATGGTGACCTTGGTGAAACTTATAATCAAAGCCCGGCGAAAATAGTTCAAGGACGTAGAAAGAGCTCCACTCATTCCCCCAAATAGGCAGCGTATATACTTAGTGAGGGTAGCGCCAGATACCGATTGAAAATGTACGGCAGTCAGGCGATACGACGAAAAATTGTTTACCATGCGTTGTTATTTTTTCGATCTCGATCACATGAAACGGCTGTTTTATCTAGTAGTGGATTTCATTTGAATACGTCTCATCGGTCGTTGTTTAGATTGAGTGACGTTTGGCTGTTTGACGTGTCTTTGATAGTTAGTGAAATCCTCTATCATGATGTATACGAACGCCGAGATGACTGACATGCATTTCATGTATGTAAACAATTTTTTGTACTTGATAAACTCATTGGTGTACACCCTACTTTTATTTACATTAATGATTTCAAGGAATATCGAACATGGTTGTCCCAAATCTTGTTCGCCCTGTATCCTCAAAACAAAAGGGGTTTTTCAAAAATCATCATAGGACAAAATATTCTTAGAATAAGCCAACGAATAACCCCTTGAATTTTTGGCGCCTGTTTAACACCCTGTATATTTATGTATGCGAAGTCGAGCTATTTACATTAATAATCGCTAACATTTTTAAATGTTTCGGTGTAAGACCATGTCGCTTGGCGTTAATAAATCTTTAAATAGCGAAAATGTCTTTTCGACATCCTCACTACTTAAAGGTGGATGATGAAAGAATGGAATTATTGTTCGTATTTACATCCTCTTTCTAAATTATTATTAATAATTTGCTTTAATATATTAAGATCACGATTTTCGTTGAATATACTTTCAATTTTCTGTTTTAATTGACAGCCAAACTCATCGGAAATACCTTGTAAACTAGAGAGAGTAGATTGCAGCTTACCAATACCTTCTTCTAGTGATAAATTTCGATTTTCAAAATAAGTAACTGTGTCTGGTAAATGACTAAAATTATGATGAATATGACTTAATTGCTGTTCTAAAGTAGTTTTTTGAAGAACACTCTTACAACCTCTAATACTACTTTTAACCTGAAAATAACGTTTTTTATACTATTAATATTTTTACTATAAAATAAACTCCATCGCGTATTGACTGGCTTAGGTGATAAGGGAAGGTGTGGACACAGTTCTTTATAGAGGGCTGTTCTTTTAAAAATATCTTTTTTACTGTATTACTAAAAGTGTTTACATCAGAAAAATTGTCTCTGATAAATTCAAATACGCGATGTAGAGCCTGAGCAATACAAGTAATATGTGGCATGGCATGTATGGCGTAGTTTCACTGTCAAATAACAGAGGTCTAATGTAATTGTTTTACAAAGTTTCATTTAAACTATCAGGAACAATAGAAGTTACAATTTATATGCAAAATTCCAATAACCACATTCATGTTTTCCATTATTCTTGAAAAAGATTTTCGCAAATAAAATTTGGTAACTAGATTCATCTGGAACATGCATACTGGCATATTTTTCTAAAAATGATTTTAGAATAGGGTTTTGAATTTTATGAAGCGGAATATTTACAGCAGCAAAAACGTTGCATAGATCCTTGTAAAAGTTGCCTTCTATGGCATTTTTTTTAGTAGCACCATGTTGGGCCAAATGCGATTTTTTTGAGACATTGTACATTTACATCGCAAATATTACAATGTACCAAAGCACCTTTAAGTAACGAGAAATTATTTTCAAAGTCATTAACTGGTAGAAATGGTAAGAAAAAAACTGGTAGATCACATAATAATGCAGTAAGCACAGTGAAAATAAAAGCAATGGACTTTTCTATAATAAAAACTTGGGTACCTCTTGGAAAATAAAAACTCTAAACTCTGAAGATTAAAAACTACCTGCTAAGGACTTTAGCAAAAAATCAGTAAGAACTAAAAATAAACTGCAATACATTTAAACAATTAAGTATTTAGTAAGATAGATATTATGCTGCTGTGCGTATACGATTAGCCTATTTTACGCTGACTTTCCAAATAAAACCCATATAAGTACGGATATACAGCTGCAATACCGAGATAGCACTGTTAGGCGTGCCACTCTGGCTCGCCACTTGCCCTACCAATCGCAACGGTGTGTGGTGGGGATATGGTGGGGGTCAAAAACCTAAAACCGCCGCGCTTTGCTTATGATGTTGTGGTTAGCTATGGTTTACAAATTCACCCTGCTAAATTAAAAATACTGTTATTTGGGGAACACAAGCGCATGCAATACTTTAAGTAAGTGAACTACTTATATCAGAAATTGGTAATGATGAAATACCTATTGCTTCCACCACTAATAATTTAGGATTAACAATGGACAATATGTTACAAATCCGTGAACATATAAGCAAATGTATCAAAACAGTTTTGTACACTACAATTGGTTGTTAGCAAGGCTACTAAAGAAAACAATCTGTGTTTCATTCGTTCCCTTGCGTTTTTCATATTGTTAAGAAGATTATAATTTCCTGCTTAGCTTATATGTTCTTTCAGTAAACCGAATCCAGAATGCATATTTAAGATATATCCATGAAATCAGAAATATAATTACCTATTCTATAAGCTAAGAGACACCGATTGGATGAGTATGAAAAAAGAGAACTGCAAGGTTTGATGCTGTCGGTTCCGTTTTCTTATATCCCCCTTATTGTCATTACACGGGACATCCAATCCTCCCCAGATCCTTTTCACGTTGCATTTATAAAAACTACAACAGTATCAGATAATTTGAAATCTAGTTTTCTTCACCAATTTAAAATAAAACGTCAATGCTGTTAATGTCTCAAAGCGATTGATGTGTACTAGTTATATCTACAGGTCTTATACAGTGAGGTCGTAAATGGTCCCCCCCCCCCCCCTGATAACTTTTGAATGGTATGAGATAGAGCAATGAAACAAAAACCAAGTGAAATTAGAGATAATTTGTGATTTTTTGCCTATAGAGATACGCACATGGCTTCTGATGTAAAATAGAGGGCGTAGCTATCTTTAAAATTTTAAATAGGAAGTAATTTCATTTAGAAGCTCATTTGGAAGATATTTCTTTACTTTTATTTTCGATTTTCCGAAATTTTTACCAACTTATCCAAGATTAATAATTGGAGTACTTACGTTACTTTTTCTATAGCCCTCGTATAAATATTGTGGTTTTTATGTGACTTAGGAAGCGATTGCTGTAAAATATGACATATTTTACAATATGACGTTTTTGGCAAAATTTAGCAAAAGTGTTTATCTGTCAGTGCATGTGTCATGTGTGTGGGTGTCTATGTTACAGATTACTGTAATTACAGGTTTCTGTTACACTATATCCAAAAGCGGAATACGAGGGCTATCGAAAAAGTAACGTAAGTACTCCAATTATTAATCTTGGATAAGTTGGTAAAAATTTTGAAAATCGTAAAACTGTTTACATTGCCATAAAAGTAATAGAAATATCTTCCAAATGAGCTTCTAAATGAAATTACTTCCTATTTAAAATTTTAAAGATAGCTACGCCCTCTATTTTACATCAGAAGCCATGTGCGTATCTCTATAGGCAAAAAATCACAAATTATCTCTAATTTCACTTGGTTTTTGTTTCATTGCTCTATCTCATACCATTCAAAAGTTATCAGGGGGGGGGGGAGGACCATTTACGACCTCACTGTATATACTTATTCATACGAATGTGCACTTTCGAATCGTAGTTTGTAGGCAACAACTTTTTGCTACGCTGCGGTTAGAATCACGGTTCAAATTTCTAAAATGTTGTACGTCATTGTAATGTAATTTATTCGTGTTTTTTAAACAATTATGAACCCTTTTGTTCACGTTTATATTGTTTTTGCAGTGTTATGTAACAAAAAAGAATTTTTGGATGCAAATTAAAATAAAATAAAAAAACAGCAATAAACTGCTGCTACTGCCGCAAGTTTCAGGTCAACAACTGTAGCAGTTACCCTGAAGATACCCTTTGCGAGTGGCGACGAAACATTGGCGAGAGGAAAATCCAGGACGCGGTTGCAGACCGGCAAGCCTAGCAGATAATACGGTCAACGACCGCGGAAGTCTACTTAGTTTACTCTTTGATGCTTTTATACAACTTAACCGACAGATATAATACGCTTTTCCAAACCCTAAGAGATTTGCTTGCTAAATTTTGCAGAGATTTGTAATAGTCCCAGTATTTGAGATTTTCGATTCTCTGAAATCTTTTACGTCATCCCTCAACATTGGCAATCCTGTATTGTCGGTAAGCAATGGTAATATTTTGTAGTAAACCTACGAGTTGAGCATGTTTGTCAAAAAGATTAAAAGAAGAAATCATGGAGCAAATTCGTTTGTAGAAACTATATCTAAAGGAGCATTCTTCACAAACATTTTAATAACAATAATAACAATAATCGTTTATTTCCCAGAAAGAAGTTTACAAAACTTATGGAATAATGTCAAAAGTGATAAAATAATTATAACTTATAAACTAACGAAATAAGCATTACTAATAAACTATCTATTATCAAAATATTTTTCCAGGCCGTAGTATGGTGTACTTACCAAATATTGTGTATTTTCCAGGTTCAGAAGAAGTTTGATATTGTGGACTACCAGCAAAAACATGAGCGCCACCATCAAAGAGTGGACAAAGGCTGTTGAGTGCTGACTAGCAGGGTAATAGCATACGACGCGGTTCTTTCAAACCCTACAAATCTTGCAAAAGCTTTCACACAGAGACAGCAATGTGACCAGACAGATTAAAATGTGGAAGATATAGGATATGGCGTATTATTCTCGCCAGAATAAGTGCCGAAATTACAAACTCTATCTTTGAAAGAGTAATACGATGATATTGTAACGAGCGCCAATTTTTAAACTGGTAGTTTCGTTAGGCGCTCCTGGATGGCGCTCGCGTAGCTGAATAAGGAACTACGTACAAAGAATGACAGGGGGCAGTACCGAGTCGAAGATTCGTGAATTGTGCGAATAAGCAAATAAGTGAGTGGAAATAAATACGAGCGAATTAGAAAGTGTGATATAAATATCGGTGTAAATAAATCGTTTACATAAATTAAGACAATAGTAAGTAGTGAGTGATTTAATTTTAGTGTTTATTTTGATCTCTTTTATTAGACTTTAAGTAGTTCGTAAGTGTGTTAATAAATAAAGTTAATTTAAATATATCGCCTGTGTATTTTTTTCTAAACCCCGACAATAGTTTTAAGAATAAAAAAACGTTACAATATCGAAGTTTTTCTGCGACAAACTCTTCGATGTTATATTGGGTTGGGATGAGTGGAGACAAAACAGAAATCGGGAACTCACAAAACTAGGAGGCTAGATGGTATTTATGGAGAAACTTTGAACCACAAAGCGTATATGCTATCAGGCAATATACCATCACCAACGGGAAATACTAACATACATAATATATACAACAAATATAGACATTAAAATACAAAAGCAGCCCAAGCGTGAGCTAATTCTTAGACTACCGGGTAGAGTATCAGATAATCTGCAAACTACCTAGGAATGTGTTGTCCACAACAAGGTTAAGTCGCGATGTATAAGGATATATGTAACAAACAGGCAACGAATTTGCAAACACGCTATCAAGAAGGGGTTCTGCAAAGCCAGAGCTGCGATGTGTAGTGCAGTGTCGGAGTGGATCACAAGAAAACATCAGCTATATTGAAGCAGACAAACCAAACCAAATACAGCTTTTAAAAATAAGCGTATATGTAGACTATATAACGAGGAGTATAAAATGATCCACCACATTGTGATTGTGTTGCATTCCTTTCCAATGCAACACAATCAAAGGACTGACTTTGCTGATTGAACGGTTCCAGAATCATTTTTATATTCGTAAATTTTGAAAGGTGAAAATTCAAGGATTTTATTACGCCAACCCATCAAACAGAGAATTCTTCTAAAGCATGGGCTAGTATAAACAAGTTACTTATTTTACTAAAACCGTTTTACGACACTCGATGGGTTGCCTCACAATAAATAGTCGAATAGATTCCTGGAATTTGAATATACCTACAAACACATGCAAAAGAAAGCAAAACGTGCTTTATGATACCTTCGTCTCATACACTTCCGTTTCGCCACATTTGTACTCGCCTTTCGAATAAACAGATAAATACTTCTAATAATAAAGCGAGTTCCCTGAAATAATTTGTTCATTATGAAATTTAGGTGAATATCATTTACAATATTCAAAGTATCTTGTATATTAATATGCTCTAAATATGTATTGATGCAAGAAGAAAATAGAACTGGACAAAGAAAGTGTATGACCAACGAAGTATGACAATCAATTCTCTAAGAGAGCCTCTGTTTAAAAATATATTGAGTGCTTAAGTGTTACAGCTGCAGTGAGGGCGGCACGACATGTGTATATATGTATATACGGAAATACATCTTTGGTACTGCTGCTATAATGAAAATACGATTCTGGATCTTGTGTGACCAAGAATATTTAAGTAAAACTAAGTATTGTTGAAAAATATAATGCTTTTTCTTTGTTGAAACGGTTTTCCAATTATTCTGTAAGAAAAATCGATTAGTTAGCCAGATAGTAACTCATCTACAAATGAGAACAGGTAAATATGATTTTTCTAAATTTGATGTGACAATAAAACTATACACACTAAACGGAGGACGCTAAAGCGGTACGCTAATAAAGGACTAGTGGAATGTCTTAAGTTGAAAAAGGGCAGCAAATTAGAAAAAAAAAAAAAAATAACACAAAGAACTCGTTTTATAAAGCCTTTCTAGCCTCGTTGACATCCTACGAAACAATTACAAAGTCGTAATTATTATTTTAACGTTTAGTCGTAATCGATTTTAAAATGGTTAGCTACATATATTGAATTCTGCCACAGTTAGAAAAGATACTACCTTGCTAATGTTATGGTTTAGTCAAGCTTGTACTTAGGTGACACATCACTGTAAAAGTTACAAGATTTCTAGTGATATGGGTTATTGCATCGACGCGTTTAACAATGTAGGAATAAGTCGCAAAGGTCATTGCAAAAAATATTAATTTCCTAGTACTATATTAAACAAAAATATTAAACGGTGAAAGCTATTTTATTACACTTTCTCGTCTCATTGTAGTTAAAGCGTGATCAAACAACACAGAAACAATATGTGTACCTCCACATAACTTGCTATTATGTATGTATATACATATATAATAGCATTCTTCGATTCTGTCTTAAGTCTTTTACCGAAGATTGCAATCCCGGTGAGAGCTTTTGGTTGAAGCTCATTAATTGTTGTTTTTTACAAAAGTATTATGAAAAACAATCTAATAGTATTTCCAATTATAAGTTGACATACACTTATTGTTAGCGCGTTTTTGATTTCTACTTAGATAATAGTATGGGTTTATGCAACCTACCCCACTGCAATGTAAAAAATACAGTAATTTTCTTTCATGGATAATTTTGTTTGGTAGTAAAATGAGAATGAAATTGATCATTTTTTTGAATGCTTACTGCACATTAGGTGCATGTAATTCTACTATTGAAAGTTATTTCTACTCTAATTTTCGGCTGGAACTATCTTCAAAACTATGGAATTCATACACCACAATGTGGTTATCGGGTTAATTGCTTGTGCGCTGTGAAAAACCACCAATCGCAAGTTAGCAAGTTTGGAGTGATGATTTTTATTTATCATAATGATCTGTTAAGTGCTATGAAACAGTTACTCTTATAAATATATATTTCAACGTCTTTTTACATCCAATTCATACATAAAACATTATACATCCTAACATTTTCATAAGTTATAAGTTATGTATCATGTAATATTC
The DNA here is from genome assembly GCA_004143645.1 of Protaetia brevitarsis. NCBI lineage: Eukaryota > Metazoa > Arthropoda > Insecta > Coleoptera > Scarabaeidae > Protaetia > Protaetia brevitarsis. The sequence continues at coordinate 2,424,759 of RXPK01000216.1, forward strand.
CATAAATATTAAATTATACCTAATTACGACTCAAGAATATGGGAATTGGAAGTATATGTATAAAAATTCTATTATACTGCAGATTTATTTCCCCAATACTGTGATGTTTCTTATTTCAAATGATATTTACTCTCAAATTATATCTATTAATAAAATACTTGAAAAATTAATTGATCATCAAATAAGAAAATACTTGGAGCACAATGAGTTTTTTTCCGACTATGCAATCAGGGTGTCGCAAGGGACGGGGATGCGCGACATTGCTGTGCGCTCCTACTGATGATATTTTTAAAACTTTAGATGGGGTGAGATGGGGGTTTTAGTGCTGTTGGACTTTACTAGGGCGTTTGACTTTGCTTATATCGGCATCGGTGACAGTGCTATACAGTTTTCCGTCAATAATTTTTTTGGAGGTCAGTAGAGGGTTTTACTGCGTAATGTCTACTCCAATTCATTGGAGCTTGATAAGAGTGTAGCGCAGGGAAGCATACTTGGTCTGCTTGTGTACTTGATTTATTCTTGGTTTTCGTTAACAAAACTAAATATCTGTAAATATTTGTCGTACGTTGATGATATACAAATATATCATTCTTTTATTTAGTGCTTATGTAATAAAAAAAATATTCTCATGTGATTATTAAATTGAGGAATTTAGTAAGTTTTTGCATGTCAAATAGATTCGAATAGCTTTTCTTATTATTAAAATCACAAATCACATTGATATTATTATGAAAATTGGCACTAAACTATTGTAATGTACGTTGGTTGTATTTTATTCTAGTAGTAAACTTTGGTGGTAACTTGTAGCTTAAAAGCTAATAATAATTTGTCTACGGTGGTGTTATTTATAAGAATTTGGGTAGTGATAATAATACAAGGAACATAAATATATAAAGGCTATATTTATTTGATATTATAAAATTCAGGAAAAATTTTATTGTAAGAAACAGTTTACGTTTATTTTGTGGCACTATCTAAGTATCATAGGTGTTTTTACCGTAAAAAAATGTCAAAGTGAATTAACAATCGAACAAAAGAAGGTATTTTAAAAAAATATTTACATTTTAGTGATGTGTTATATAAAACACCTTTTAGAAATAACGAATTTACAAACATCGCATTCGCTTAAGTAAATAAGAGAATAAAAATAAACAAAATTCTCTATCAACTACATAGAAATATTACCCTTGTTTCAACACCATCGCGAATTACCATATGGACGTTAGAGGCATGCGCATTGCGCAAATGCGTTTCAATAATCACCTTTATGTCCTACAAATTGCACAGTGCGCAGGCGTCTGACGTCCATCTGACAACCAGCAAGTTCAGTTGGAACGAAGCTATTGTTTTTGTCAAGCCCAGGAGACAATTTTATTCCAAGTAATATTAGTTATTTTGTGTAACAACTCCACACAATGTAAGTTTCCCTAATTAGTTTTCCTAGTTTTTATATCGATTTTAGTTAAGAAATACCTATGCAAAAATACATAATACATATTATAGAAACTCTATCATTACGGAACGTAACCCCTCAGAACCTATTACCAGTTACTATTGTTACTTGTTACAATCACCGCTTTATAATTGATAGAAAATGCCAATACTTTTCCGTTCAAGAAACTACACTTTTTCATTTATTAATCAATTATTTGTATTAGTAGATCATCATTAGTTACGAAAATACATATATACAATACGTGTATATAAAGCTATTCGCATACCTATGTATGTATGCACGTATGTAAGTATATCGTATCTCCACTCTTTACTGAATCTAGTTCGCCGCAATATAAATATTGAGTGAATAGCGGTAACAAAAGATACTTTGGGGCAGTATGCAAAGTTGTAGAAACAGTTTATCTGTTTAACGTATATCGCTATTTAAGGAAAACTGTTGTAAAGAAGAAGTTTTATGCATCACTAGAACTAACATATCTATTGTGCCTATCGCAAAAAAAATGGCATAACTCTAGATTGCAAACTAAGATTCAAGAACATGTTTTAAACTTAATTCAGAAAGTGTTTGGTAGATTAAATATTCTTTATGGTAGCAGAGGGTGCTTGACAACAAAATTGCGTAAACAGTTACGTGATGCTCTCGTGTTATCGTTATTTAATTATGCGGATGTGGTTTTTGGACATTGTCTTGACTTTAAGGATGTTGAAAGAAAACAACGTGTTCAGAATTGGTGTCTGAGATTTATTTGTGGTTTCCGAAAATGTGATCACATATCGCACACCCCGCTTTGAGCAAACTGGCAGAATATGGCCGAGAGAAGAAACTTTTTGTATTTTTTGTAACAAAATAACTTTAAACTAAACTCCTATATACCTTTAACTTTATTGTCATATATTGATTGTGAACTTTAATTGTGGTAAATACAGTATTACTTACTTCCTAATAAGGAATACAATCTTATTCAAAATTATATATTTGTTTGCATAGGAAGCACAACAACGGCATGAAGTTCAACATCATTCCTTAGCGTATGCAAAATTTTAGGGAAAGGGCAGGCCATTTCAGAACATCGATATTGTTGTCGTTCATCCATGTATTGATTATTTATAATGTGTGAATTGGTGCATTATCATGTTGCAATGTACATTATTCATCGGGTAACATCAAGCCAATATTAGGGACGTGTCTCTAGAGCAGGTACTTTTGAGCAGTTTGTCTACACTCCAGAATGTCCCACTGCTCCTCGGCTTCAAATCGCACCCCAAACCATTACTTATCCAGCTCGGCTACGACAACGTGATAAAAATCATTCCGTCAGCCTGAAATCATGAAAATAATATTGGAAGCAATCAGGTCCATCCAAATTAAACTTATTTTCATCACATACTTACAATATTGCGAGCAAATTCTAATCGGGTTTGCTCATGATGCTACAGCAGCAGAGGTTTTTGGGGCAGTTTTTTTTTTCCTTTTTAGTGTGGACATTTCTTTATTACTCTTTAGATAAGCATGACTTCCGACTCTATCCCCAATTTGCTTAGCTGTAGTACAAGAATTGGACGCCATCCGCAAAATCGCACGACGCTCTCTTGCTATTGTTGCCATTGCTATGCGACCTCTCCGATTATTGCTCTGGTTTTCGATATTTTCAGGCAAGCGTTAACTACGCGCGTACTTCGTTCTATTTTTCTGGCAGTTTCTCGATTCGAGTAGCCTTCCTGTCGAATCTTCCTCTTTCTTCTAAATATAAAGTTCTTCCACGACCCACACTGACAACTAAGTATTGTCACAACTGTTGACCATGATGTGAAACAATTCATGAATTGTTGCTAAGCAACGTAGTTTTGATTTATTTTACAGCTCCCAGCCAACTATTATTTAAAAATATAGTGAGAATAATCAAGTATCGTAATAAAAATGACAATGAAACTTTTTAAAATGTCCAAATATTAATGATTCGAAATCTTAAGGCAAGGTTAAGCGTAAACGTTAAAATGTGTAAATAATCAAAATATGTGCTTGGTTTTAGGAATGTAACCAGTGATTATTAAATCAAATTAGATCAATCTCTATGTGAGAGTAATCAAATATCGGGCACTGTATACAAATGCAATTGTTAAATTGTATTATACTACAGCTTTATTTCCTAGATGTCACCAATAATGACATGAATCACATTTCGTATCAAAAACTGTATGTTATTGTTGAGGAAGACCTACACATTTTCTTAAAATCAATTAAAGCTAAGTATTCTATTTATACAGCAGGAAACACCATGGTATAATTAATCTAACTTTTGTTGTCGCACAGATGGCATTGCCACTTATTTTACTACTTCCACAATGCTTATTCGGTGTAAAAGCGAGTTGGATAGATACGGCTAGATCACACTTAGCTAATAGGTAAGATGATAAATATCATTAGTATTGTACAAGAGTTGTTGTAATCGACGAAACAGCACTCACAGAACCAGCAAACCACTATCACATCTTATACGAAAGCCAATCCACGTGTAAACATAGAGCGATAGTACCTACTAGTCATGTGCTTAACGAGCGATTTTTGCACTCCATTATTTCAAATAAATGATCGATCGTTCACTAGCTTATCGAAAACTCGGAAATCGGCAAGGCAAAGGTTCAGAAATATGTGTCTATGTAATATGTACATATGTAATACTTGAGCGAAGGATGAATAGAAGTGTAAATAATTTTTTGCTGGTAGACTGACCTACCTTTTACCTTTTCGGCTGCATGTTTCACAAAACCTTTCGGATTATTTATCGCGCAAAAAGTTTATATACTCATTCACTCGCTCAAGTATATACTGTGTATACACAGGTATTATATAGACGCATAGAGTGTCTATTAGTTTTTGCAATTTTCACTGTGCCGAGTTCCAAGTTCTCGGTAAGCTAATGAGTGATCGATTGTTTATTTAATATAATCGAGTGCAAGAATCGCTCATTAAGCACATCACTAGATTGTGCGCAAGTGCGATTAGTCCACTGAATCCCGTGTTCAGTGAGAATAAAACAATGCAATAGTTTATTTATTATAATCGAATCATCATCTATTTATTTATTCACACACCAGAATACTCGATTACTACAATATTATAGCTTTTAGTTTGCTAGTAAATATAGTCTCAACGACAACTATTGTGGTATTGGCCGTAACACAAATATATTGTACAAGTAACAACTTTTGGAAAACTATGATAATGCGGTATTTCCCACTGTATCCAGATAGCTGTCACTATAATGCCTAACTATCGCTTATCTTATAGCACACATTGCACATGTGGCCCAATTATGGCAAATTTTCCTATTCACTGTGTAGATATAAACGAATATTAAACGTTTAGTGTTTAGTCAATCATTTTGTACATTCATGTTCTCAACATTTATGATGTTGCTTAGGATATATAAATACAGCTTACGTATAATGAAATATTATGTAAAGAGTACCATCCATCTGTAATGAAATATGTAAATAACATATTCACGATATTCGAACGCATGCCACGACCACAGACTATACAAAAATATTTGGAACATAATCCTGTTAAATTGTCACATATCTGAAGGTCATCTACTTGTGCAGATATGTCGTTCTATAAACCTTGCGTGTGTTGATTTACTGGACACTCTCGTCCTATACAATCATACACCGCAAATTATTTATTGAAGCAAAGTGCAAAACGATTAACACAATTACGTCTGCACGTAAATACTTACGTTCTTAGCACGTTTAATTTTATAGCATGAAATATTCTTTTTTTAGTCTTGGGAATGTTTGAGTTTGAATAGCAAGCCCGTATAAATATGCGCACTAATTAGTGTCTCCATACGTAACGATAAATGAGGTTGATTTGTGTTTATATGTTTATGTTTTTATCCACACTTACCCTAGAAAGGTTTCGTTGAAGTAGGAGAGAATTAAATCCCATTAGAGGCATGTATTTATTCGTCAGTATGTGTCTTTGATAACAATAACCGATTTTTTTGACAGTACCCAGATTTGGTTGTGGTTACTAAATAATGAAGTTATACTTATATGGGCAAACAAATATTTATTTCCTTGAACCAAACTATTTGGTGATCACATTTTAGAGAAATCCATTACATATATTGTTAACATAACGAAACGAAATACTTCAATGATATAAACCATATGGTCATATACACCATACTATAACCAAAATTAACCTAATCATTTCAGTTAATTCAAGTATATATTATGCTTCAACCTATCAAATTTCGAATATTTCTTTTAAATGAATATTTAATTTAAAAAATATTTCTTTGTTTTAAAAAGGCATTTGTTTGAGCGAGTGGCCAAGTAATTTACTCTAGATACAACAAACAAGATATAAACGCGAAACGTTTGCCCGGTGTATTGAGGGTTGATCGCAGGGATCACCTCGTCACCATAGTGTGTAATGAAGAGAGTCGTCCTTTTGATTATCACAACTCCTATTAGATGTTTATCTTGCAAGTATACAGAATAATATGTGATAATCGTATTTATCAGGCTATTAATTTATACTAAATATGTTCTGTTAGTGGAATGAAACAGGAGAAGCGCCACCTATGCGACAACTTCTACACAACACAAAAGTATTTTACATATTTGCTATAGTCAATGAGAAAAAATTCTATGAGAAAATCAGCAGGGATGTTCGAAAAAAATAGTTTGTTGCTTTGACCAAAATATGTGTTACAGTTACAATGAAGTATAGAGCGTTAAACGTCTAAAATATTTCATTAAGACAACAAAGTGTTATTGTATTAGTTACAGTTCTTTACTTTAAATAAATTGGTTGAGATAATTAAACTTTTTGAACAGATATTGTTCTTGCTGTAACATTGAGTTTATTCTTAGTTTATTTGAAATAACGAAATATCTCGTTGAGTTAACTAAGATTTTTGACAAAATATGTCAAAATTTGTGCATATTTATAATTCTTCTGATGCTCCCTTTGCTTATCCCTGTAGTTTAATTTATTTTTCGATTAATTTGTATGCGGATTTTCAGCAAGAGATCCGATAACTAAAATATTATTTAAACTAAAAAGATACGTTTCCTGTACTTCGGAAAACTTGCAGCAAATTTTCCAAAGGACACTTAGCGGGATGGAGTCTGTTAGAATATTTTTGCCTATAAATCCTTGATGCCAGCAAACAATTTTCTTCACACTCTCCAACTATTAAAATCCATTCTGGTTGAAAGAAATGTCTCATTGTGAACAATTAAAATGCTTTTTAAATAACCACGAACAATAATAATACGTAACTGGCAAGTTATGTTACTGTCATAAATACGTTATGTTACTGTCAAATGACTTTTGTGTATAATGAATAATAGCGACACTTTTGTCTAAGCCTACATTTGAAAAAAGAATGGGTAGGAATTAATATTTGGAGCAGAAAATTCTAAATTACTAAGAAACTATAACATATAGGTACAGGAAGCATGATACACTCTTAAAGACCGTTAAAATTAGCATCTAAATAAGGTAATTAAAATAAGAAAGTTACTTGCCTTTAAAGATAGCGAAAAATAAAAGTATGTTTTTGTTCACCCTGTATATTTTTTACATTACCTTTATTTTATTATTAAGTGTAACGCTTTAGTTAAAAAACAAATACAGTTTAAAATATCTAGCTTAAATATGCATGAGGGGCATGCCTCTTAAATGTTGGTCTACATTTTGAAGAATAGTTAATTATCTCGTAAACGAGTTGAATTGGGCATAAGAAACCAACACCAACTCGTCTTTATTTAGTCTATTCTATCAAAATATGTCATAATATACAGGCTGGTCCATTTAATTTTTCACAACTTTGGTGTACAACTTTTCTTTGTCATCCTGTATACTTCAAAATAATTTTCAAATGTGGTCCTTCTGAACCTGTACAACCCTTAACAAAAAAAATGAACATATATTACCACTTTTCGTATATAAACCGACGCAAATATGGTGGCCCACTCTGTATAATTAATATTAAGTATAGTGAAAAATAATTTAATAATCAGTTACTTAGAATGAATGATTTTAATTGTAAAACGTATTTTTTTGTCAACATTGAAAATGTTAATACCAAATTAACGAAACGTCGTGAGCAAATAAACATATTTTATAGAAAAACATTTTTTTTTCTGTTCCATGACCGAAAATTAAAAGGGAAATAATTAAAATTTGAAAGTTGATGGGAAGAAATTAAATTTTGATATAATACTTTCCAAATACATCTAAAAAAATCCAGAATAATATTAATTGATGGTTTAAGAAATCGCTAAATTGTAAAAACAAAAGACATCGATTGCCACTTTGAAATAAGTCGACAATCTCCTTGGTATTAAATTTAGAAGTTGCTCCGCAAAAGAGGAGCCACGCACATAAATAATACCCTTTGAAGTCGGACTGGAATGCATACGTAGTGTTATACTAGGCTTGAAGTCAGTGGTTTTTTATAACTCGGTAACAGATTAGAAAGATATTTATTAGTTCTGTGTAGAGTCAATATAAATTTCAGGTAAGCGTGGAACCTACACCTTAGCCATTTCATTCCAATCTTAACTTTGGGCCGCAGAAGACAACAATGTAATGTACAGAATTTAAGATTACAAAGTGACACCAGTGTTAGACTCAAAGGGGAATATTCGATGGTGCTGTAAGAATTTAATCGCTTGTCCCCATCTAAAGTGGATGTGCACGCAATTTTAACTCTAATTTACTAGAAGAATTCCTTCGAAATCGCAGTTTATCAGAGTATCGCATAGTTATACTAAACAGCATTTGTTTCTAGAGTTCTAATAACAAAGCTAACAAGACCAAAATTTTTATTTATGTTAGCAGATTGAGAACCAATTGATGATTATCCAAACATGTTTTACAGGCGGGGTTTAGAAATAAGAAGTATAATAGGAATGGTTCTCTAAACAGGCTATTATATTCTCTCCATTTTCGCTTGAAAAAATATGAATGAATACGTTTTGAAAGCTTTTTAATTTGTACACACAATACACGCATATCTACAAGCTATTATAATGTCATAATTTTAGGATTGACATGGCGGACACGTCTGTACAGAAACCGTCCTAAATGGCCCCGTATGGAGTGAAACCTTATACGTATAGTTCGCTCCGCCCTACTAGAATGGTAATTTATTAAGGGGAGGGATGAAATAATCGCTTTTTGTATGTACCTCCAAGGGGACATAATTTTTACTTTAACTAAATTAGTGAAGTATACGGAGCCAAACCAACGACTTTGGAGCAATAAAGAGGTATTGAACTCCAACTTGTTCAAATTTATCATATATAATCCACTATAGCCACTACCTACATTATACGAATATACTTTAATTCTTTAATTTTTTTCGCTATTTGCAAGTGCTAAATATAAAACGGAGATTTTGTTTTACATAGACTAATTGTAAAAGTATTTGCTTCAACGGAAACGGAAAGGTATTCAGCAGTTTACCTATTTTCATTTTATAATTTATAAGTAACAACATCATTCAAACACTATCGTGTTTTGGGATTTTGAACATTCTAACTTGAATAAAATAGTAATTCACGCTGAATAAAAGCGTAAAGGTCCTATTAGTTGGAAGCACAGGTTGCAGACATCTTCTAAAAATCAAACCATCAACAAATTATCAATATGACAAAAAATTAACCAAAATTTTATGTGATAGAAGTATGAACGCAAAAAATCTCTAAATTACTGAACGTAGTTTTGCGAACCATGTAAATGTCTAGACGAGGTGTTCAGAAATATATGCCAGACTTTTAGGACTCACAGTAAGAAATAGCGCCAGTGTTAATGTTCTTAGTGTTAAGGTTGATCATGTAGAGTTAAAAAAACAAACTCCATGTTGTGTGATTTTTGGCATTTAGGACAGTCGTTTAAAAAAAAGGACTGTGGCAAAGAAAGGTACTACTGTTGGAAAATACTTACTTTACTAACATTATATTTTTTCAAGTATAAAAACACATTATTTTGTATGATAATTGTAGAAACAATCTTTAGGATGTAGCTCATCACACTTAATACAACTAAAATTTCATTTTTTGTGACAAACGCCACACTTCCTTTAATTTTCTTGGTGTGTTATCAAATGGTCTATACCGTTGTTGAATGTTCATGTGCACTTGCGCTTACACGAACAGGTCCTCTCTTAGTGGTTTTTTTTTTAAATGTTTTTAGAATGCCTAGAGTTACGCTTCTTCAAAATGCCATATGGTTTGGATCACCATCTTCTCTATATAACAGCCACGCATTCTGTAGAGCCATATCAATGCAGTGGCAGAACAAGGGAAAATACCATTTTTTACTGCGAATACTGATGCGATATAAACTTATGTTCTGATCAGCGCGATCCGTTCCACCCATATTTTGGTTGTATATCTTCATAAAATTTGGTTCCTGAACATATACGTGTTTCTTTTGTTTTTGAGAAAATATTTTCATTATTCCTGTAGGAAAAACGCCAATGTGCTTAAAAGCCATAGTGACAGTGCTATTGTTATGCCATTTACAAATCAATATGTTGTCCTTTGTTTTTTCCTAGTTCTTTGCCTTTTAGTGGACAATCACCGGTTCGATTTTTTCTAATCGTTCCAGTTCCTTTTATTTGCCTGTTAGCTAATTCGGAAAGCAGTGGAAGAGTGGTAAAATGCTATCAAATACTAAATGAAACGGTAACCTTCCTTTGTTAGCTGCTAAAGTATCACAAAATTTGAGAACTGTATTTGCTCCTAACCCAAAATTCGTTATATCTGCCTTTTGGCATAGAGACGAACCTTAATGTGAATCAAATTATTCTATATATCCAAATCTTCTTCAACCTACCCATATTTTATAACGCCACCGTATTGGTTTGCCGCATATAAATTGTTTTGATCCATATCGTCCGTAATAAAAGACTATATATTCATCAACGCTATGGTACTCTTCACATGGTGCCATCTCAATAATTTTTTCGTTCAATTTGTTGAAAATTAGTCTTAGCTTCCAAAATTTGTCGTTGATATCTAAATTTAAATTATTGTTAAAATGTATCTATAACTAACCAGTTCAGTTATCCTATAAGAAGCTATCAGTATGAACAGCGAAACGTCGAGCGAAAGTGTTGTCACACGGCGAAACCCGCAAGAAGCTGTTAGTTATAGTTACACCGGCCGTGAAAGCCTACGCAGTGTTACGCTGCGTTAAAATGTATATTTTGCATTATATATGAAAATCTGTTCCAAGAGATCCGAATTTTCCTAGTACATATAGTCTTCTTGGCATTACATTGTAACCGCTGAGAAGCAAGATCCCTATAAAACACTTTATCTCGTTTGATATTATATCACTGGGTCGTCCGTGTTGTGATGTGTATAAATTACTATGCTGTAGTATTGTTTCAATAAGAGTATTATCGAAGAAATAAGTAAGGTATTGTAAAGGCGTCACACAGTTCTTTGGTCCATTTATAAGCGTAAATGGCTGAAGCTTAGACTTCAAATCCGCCTGCTTCCAAGTGTATATTCGTTGGCTGTTTGTTGACATCGCAGAGGTATTCCGACGTAACATCTTCTGCAGTGTAGCTAAAGGAATATTATCTTCGTCGTGTGGTATCGTTTTGTTTCGGATTTACAACTTCTGCTGGTGTACAAAGTTGACTGCCTGGTAAATTATGGGTGACTGTTCATCTTCAGAATCTTCGTCTGTTATTTCAGCATTTGCATTTTCGAGGGGAAATATAACTACCTCATTTGGTATTGTGGATATATCCTCTAAGTGCTTAATTTCTTTCAATATTTCATGGAACTTCAGTGGACATTTATAATAACTATAAAAGAAATCATTTAGGACATGCATATGCAAAGACACATGATGCGTGTATTACAAGGGTCCTTTAAAAAGGACGCGATAATATATTATAAAATTGCAGACATGGCAAACGCATTTTCGTTTGATATAAAGACTATACATAAGCAATGGAATATTATAAAATGAAATTCTATTGTTGAGTAAGTGAAATCACAATTTAGATCTTCACAGATACCTAACAACCGACAACTGTTACATTTTGAAAACCAATATTTGAGTCTACACACGCAAATTGTATAAGACTCATCTACATTTTTATATTCCGACTATTTTTATACAGATTTCTTTACCAAAACTTTTAAAAGAATCATGGCATAATCTGAGTTAATATTGCAATACCCGTAAACTATCACTTTATATTTTTCAAATTTAGCAGCAATATACAATGCCCCCTCAAATTAAATGTATTAAAATTACCAATACAGCTACGATAAATTAGAATTAAAATGATTCTGAAATTAAAACACTCAATTTTAGAAGCAGCACATTCAAAATCAGATTCAACAGGCAAGTCATTAATACTTTCCACAGCATCACAATTAAAATTATTATCATTAAGCAAAAATGGCTACGCCACCATGCTTTCGCAAATGACTGACTAAATTAAAATCAGTAATACATAAATTTTCAATGTTACTGCTTAAGAGCCAATGCTCAGTGAGACACAAAAAACTGTATGATTTATCCTCTAAAAATACCTCCAACTCTAAGGTTTTATTACTTAGAACTTGAATTTTTTGATTTATAATCTTTAGGCTTAGTTCTCATTTTTTAACTGCTCCAATTCCAAACATTTAGACTAATTACGTCAAACGTATGACTACTTTTAACAGTCTTTACAGTTTAACTAGCTTTTACATTGAGTTTCTTACCTTCTAGGGATGTTATATAGATGAGATTATTAACATTTACGTAACTGTTGCCAATATTATGAATAATAGTTGTTCAATTTTTTGTAACGGAGAACAAGTAATTAATCAATTTCAAGATTCCCGCCGATTTAAGCTGAGATGGACATTTGAATAAATCGTTTGAATTTAATATTTTATTATTATCTAGATAAACTATTTCAAAGTTCATTATAATATTTTTATAGATCGCTAGGTTAATATTATATATAATTTTATTTAATCTATTTCTACTTAATGTATATGAAGTAGACATTAAAACGACATTTGTAGTTACTGACTGTTGCTTTAATTTTACTAATAAATCTAAATGAATATTACCGTCCACTAATGCATTGTTTATTTCACCAAGCACAATCACATGATCATTCTTACCAAAGTCCATAGCTAGCGCTTCAATATCTTCAATCACTTTTTCCAGAAGGGCACGTGGGTTAATGATTGAAGTTATACTGTAAGCGTCTCCAGAGGCACCAATCGGCACCATAACATCAGCGTCATCTCCAATTCCAAACCGATCATCACCACGACTAGAAATCACATTCAAATACGCAGCATTAACACCATCTTCAACTTGCGGTGAGTAGTTCAGTAGTCGTATTTTGGATGTGCACCCTGGCTGTCTTATTTTCCCTACTTGATTACCTAACATTTTGTACCTGACAACTGTTTTCTTTAACCAGAAAATTTATTTCCTGTTCTAGCAAATATAATTTACTGTCAAGACACAAACTTATTTTATTATAATTAGTCCGCTTTTTTGCGCTCACTAGTGGTACAACTGTTACGTCACTAATACAACTGCTATCTAAATCCACTGTATTATTATATGTATCATCGTCGTTTAGGATTTTGTAGGATATAATAATACCTCAGCATTACAGGCCTTGAAGGCCCTTGGCTAGGGTGCCGGAACACACCCAACCAACAAATGGTACCGCATATTGCTGCTTGACTCGCAAGATTGGCAATGATGCACCCTTTCTTCTCAGCCGTACTGCCGGCTCTTGTAGGATGTATTCGTAATTTAAATTTTTTGAAATGTTTTAGGCAACGTGAAAGATAAAAACCTCATCCCGATGACTGATCGGACATTCACAAAATCGGTTTTAGCGGGGATGATAAAATTTACATTGGACAAACAAAGCGTGCAATCGGAACCAGGTTCAAAGAACACATACCAAGTTATCATTATGGTAAACTTGAACCACCCAGCGTTGCGCAACATACAAGCGATACCGAACATAAAGTCGACACAGAAAACCTTGAATTAGTTAAAAATGTTCAATCACGGAAAGAGTTAGATGTATAGGAAACCATATATATGAAAAACACATTCACATAACTTATTGAATCGAGAAGTGGCACCTCTGCAATTGTCGTTAATTCTTGATATATCCAGGGGTCAAGTAGACATAGAAAAAGCACTTGTAAATATGTTTTCTTTTTAGAGGGAGACAGCGTGCATGTTTACGTAATAGGTCTTTCTTATTTTTACGAAATTCATTGGGTCTTCGGTTGATAATGGGAACCAACGTGTTCTCGAAACAATTGTTCTGAATTAATCAAATCTGATGTAGCGCGGAGTGATCGGATATTTATGGGTCTACTATGTAATAAGAAATTTTTTTACTCTGAAACTATGAACTAACTATAGAATTAGCTTTAATTATAATATAAAGACACATCTGGTTAAACATATATCTTCATATGGAATTACATATGCTGAGAACATATTAAACCGAATAAAAGCTTGTACAGTTGGTATAACCAAAAATACAGTGTAACACCTCGTATTGAGTGGCTCGAAATAGTACGTCATTCGCAATAATATTATAGTCTGGTCTGAATTCGTAGTAGATCCGATTTCATCGAAATATTTACGTTTAAATGTCTATAATGTGTGCAAATAATTTTGTTTTTTTTTATTTGCTTTATGCTATGTCTTTTATTCATAGTGGATATCCAATATACGTCACACGTTAAATTACATTTTTTCGTAGTGCGGATTCGCATAATACGGCGTTTTCATTGGAGTAACAGTAATATATGATATATTACTGTACTATGAAGTATCCCTAATAATATAGGATGCGTTTTTATACCTCGTACTCTTGGACTGCCTTGACCGCACTTGAGTTACTCACATAAATTTTAATGAAAAGTGGAAGCCTAACTCGGACAACCCTCCCTTGAAGTAGAAATGTATCGAGGTGCTTAAATAAGATCAGAAGAAGTCAAGTTAAGTACAAATACTTTTTATATAAACAGGGTATCGCTGACAACCCCTAATGTGATTACGCCGCACCCTAACATACAATAAAATACATGACCCTGAAGGGCAAGCAGGAACCGACGAAATGCAGTTGCAATTCCCACTGCTGAACCCACTAGACATTGATTTGTGGGTGCTTATTAATGCATGTGTTTTTCATGTGTCTCCATAATACGTAAATTAAATAACTCGGTGCACTATTATGCTTCATTACACTAAAACAAGTGTGAAGACGCCTGACATAGATCTGAATACCAATATATTTTTAATATGAATGGGTTCTGCTATTTCAAGACTTTTCCTAAAATTTGATATTTGCATTCCGTTTCCTTTGCACTGGTTGTTGCAAAAGTTTGGTTATTTGTTTATATTATAACACTGCTAAGCCTTTCTAATAAATAAATAAATATGTATAAATAAAAACGTCACTCAAAACTAAATTTATCCTTCAAACCAAAAACAAAGCAGCTACACTGTTGAAAATTTTAACACTTTTTTGACTAATTTAATAGTCAGGAGAGGTCCACACTCTTTTCGTGTTATTTTGTCGAGAACTATAGAAGTTTAAATTTGACGAGCAAAGATAGTCAAGTATTGTCTATTGCTAAGGGGTCATTTTGTCCAACTGACACGTGGAATTATAAAATACTTTTAGTCACATTTTATTTGATTAGACAAATTTACTAGCTGTTTAACTAAATGAATGCGATCTATTGTGATCTTAGTGCTATAATATTCTCTCTTTAAGCCGTTTTCTCAATTATAAATATGCAAAACCACTCATTCACAAGTTTTGGTTTCAACTAAACGTACTAATTTTAAAATGATTTTTTGAGAACCATTATAAAATTAAGTCAATGTTTATGCTATTTGATTAAAGTCTAAACTAATTGCGTAAATAGATGTTCCCAATTAAGATGTTGAAATTTTTTATGCCCACTGGAATTAACGTTTAATAACACGAGGTTACACTTTGCAAGTCACATCTGGTGGTTTGTTTGGATATGTTAATACGGAGAATCAAACACGATAACAGATACACGTGCAATGCAGGTGGTGCGTATAATGCAATACTGTATTAGAATAGGTGGGGTTTCTATATTTCTATCCGAGGGAAAAATTCTGATTGGTTGACGCTTTTGAATGTCTAGAAAAATAGTCAATCCTCATATCTGAACAAAGAATTCACACGAAATTCTAGTAATTTCTGTTCTATTAAATACGCGTAGTCAACTCGTCTGGCAAAGTTTGGAAAAATCAACACCAAAATATTTGACTAGCGCAAAATTAACGCCAACACCGTAATATTTTCAACAGTGTACGTGTCACTCCGCCAGTATGCCTTAGTATTCATAATAAAGTTGAAGTTCTTTTAATGGACGGTGATAATTACCGTACTTGTCGAGAAACGTGAAATATTTTCAATGCAAGGCATCCAGACAAAAACATCAATTATCCAACTGTGGCAGAAATCCTAATGAATTTTAAGCAATCCGCTTCAGTGCAAAGAAATTATCAAGTAGCACACAGTATTATTTAGACAATTTATTCTTAGACGTTAGGGCACTATGATTTTTCGGTAGCATGGTGTATTTCTTCATTTACCATACCAATACGAAGGCGGTTGGACAGCGTCTTTGAAAAAGTTTTGATAGTGAGATACTCAAGCAACCCGGGGGTATTTAAAGCAGATGGTGGATAAATAGCGATCATTCAGGACTTTGGGCATCTTGAAGAAACCATTACTAACTGCATCCGAACTATAACTATAACTCCCCGAATGCTGAGAAAGGTGCATCAGGAAATGCACAGAAAACTGACAGAGATATGTAGAGCAAAACTGAGCAGTTCTGTTGATTACGTATAGTCGTACTTAGTTTCATGTGATAGTATTAACTATACAGGGTTCTGCATCGGAACTTCGGTCTTTGATTGCTCATTGGCTATTGAAGTTAAACGTTGCCTCCGTTTCCTTAGGTACAGATAATAGTCAGCCACCGTTAAAAATGCAAAAAGGGTGTTTCATTTAAAAAAATGTCGTGTGATTGTACCGACGATTTTTTGGAACACTCTGAACAATCAGAACTAATTTTCAGATATTATCCTTACCATCTAGTTTCACCATGTAATAAGTTTAAAAGTTTGTAAAGTTTAAAATAATGCAAAAGCTTTTATCACGAATAAAATTTTCTGGGTAATAAGAAAGTTTTTCATTTGTGTTCAACTTTATAGTAGAAGTATATATAGAAACTTCTAATTATAAGCTCCTAATTTTAAGCGAGTAAAACTACTTTCTTTTTATGCAGAACACTTTGTATATTACTTGCTAAACCTATCGAAGTGTTTATGTGTTAGCTATTTATTGTTACTAGTTTCCTCTTTAATAGTGTCCTTTAGTTATTGAGAACGTATATTAATTAAGTATTAGATATTTGCTAGCCATGACATGACACAAACAAAGAATAGGGCCTATTACCGACAGCTATCAAATTGCGGAGTGACAAACTTAGGCAGTCTTGACAAGTAATATATTTTACATTAAATGTTAATGAGAAATGTGTATTTTTGGACTTTAAATAAGCATACGTAGTGCCTATGAAAGATGTATTAAATATACTCAAACGCAAGGAATGCTTTTTTATTAGCCATATAAATACGAACTCAATTTACGGCAGTGAGGGATCGTGTGCAATAAGTAAAGTTTATTGGAAAAGAAATAATCGCTATTGTCGTATGGAGTTTTTATTTCCTCGACACAATGGCCACGGACCCCAACTATTATTAAAAATTTTATGCTCGCTAGGGCGAAGGGCTGTTACCCGCTTATGCTAGCGCTTATATGAAATGGACATAAAACTTAGAGTTTTAATGCATCTGATCAATTGCTCCGACGCCCACAAATCTCACCTTTTATAGTTCATTAGCGAATATGCGCTAAAAAGAAATCGCGCCGTAAAACGGGCCGCCGGTAGCGTAAATAACCAAGCAACTTTTATCACCGTCCGCCATACGCCGCCTAACATCCCTTACTCACTCCATAAAACTGATTTCCACTGGAATCTACGTGCATTGACAACTCGTTGCGAAAATTGATAACTCAACCGTAAAATAAAAGTCGTATCGCTAAGAGTTTAAAATTTATCAAGGTTTATTTATCGGCGATCTATGTTAATATGGTTAACCGAAGATTATGTAAATTGTGGCGAGCTCTCTAGCGCGAAAACAATAAACTCCACCGCGTGGGTAGGAGTTAGTGCATTTGAATAAGTGTGCACATGAATATGTAAACATTTACATACGACTTCGACGAAAATTTTTAAGGACTGAACTCTTTTGCGAAAAAAAGGAAGGGTAATGTACACATATGCATGTAACATGTAATAAACAAGGTGCAATAAAAGGCTCAATCATGTTGAAAGATGCAAAAGACGCGGTCGTAAATTTATAAATATTAACCAACCCATAGATCCATAAAACAGATTCCTTTTCTACTTACCTAAGCTTATAACTAGAAGCACTACTACCAGCAATAAATATTTACTCAGCTTTATCTATGCATACGAAAGTTTAAGTGGTTCATTACTTTAATGGTGCTTTATTAAAATTTAAACATCTCTTTCCCAGAAATCTTTCCTTTTCCAAAGTTTCCATATAAAGCTTCCTTGCTTTACTTAAACATAACAATAAAAGTAAATTCCTGTTACAAAACATTTTCAGGGATTCGTATGTGTACAAGAATGAAGTATATTTATTAGTAATAAAAAACTATTACTTAATACTAAATTTTAAAAGGGACAATAGAAAAACAAAGAAAGTAGCTATTGTCATGATTTATTTAATTGTCACTTTGTCTAACTTTCTTTTATCTATTAAAAAAAAACGATATAACAAAAGAATATAAAAATATCACAATATAAAAGACCAAGCGATCCAGGTGGTGTAAAAGATATCTGTGGTTGTGGAATCATTTCATTTCATTTTTCTTCATAGTTTTCTCTTCAGGAAATAAAGTTGGTCAGTAGCAAGACACCTATTGATCGAAGTCAAATACTAGAATCAGAATATTGAATATTTATACCGGATTATATATTTTTTTACAGTGTAGTTAATTTAGCAAAACTCATGTTGCTTACCTGAGATTCTCCGGGTAGTGTGGTTATAGAGTCGGAAACTTACGCGCACCAAAGCGAACGATTGGTTAACTCTACCGAGTTCATGGATCCGTCCGCATTTACGCGATGGTATTTATAGGGATAGCAAGCTGTTGACAGCCATCTATCGAACCCGTACACTGTTTTTAAACCATTTTTAACAGGTATAAATTCATTTTAGTACATGTATTTTTGTTACTGCAACATGTCGAAGTCGTATGTCAAAAAAGACTGTTTTTTAATAATCAGTATTACATTAAATTGGCTCATTTTAAATAAATTAAAGAACAAAAACACTGTTGACCACGTTGAAAAAAAATGAAGAACTTACGCTTAAATTCTAACCACACAGTGGTTAGTTTCGATGTCACCAGCCTCTATGCAAATATACTAACAGACAAAACACTAACAATAATCACAGAGAAACCTTCACAAGACAATACCCTGCACACAAGAACCACACTGAGTATTAAACCATCATGGAACAACTAGCAATACGCGTAGAAACAACGTACATAACAAGAGTAAGGGATGGTGATGGGCTTATTGTTTTGTCCCCAATCCTAAGCAACATATACATAAAACAATTTCAGCAAACACCAGCGTGAACACATCATTTCACACCTTCACCACATGGTAAAAAATTATAGAAAAATATCTTACATATCAAACATTGACATTGTTAATGGCAGAAATTAGTTAATGAAACAACTAGGTATATAAAATATGAACACTAAAGATATAGTAACATCAAGGAAGCGATTTAATATATTCTGGCATCTGGTTATCATATAATAATGGCGCCAGATGAGTAAGTATGACTGGACAAAGGGCGACACGAATCTATTGGTGTAACTCCCATCATAACTCTAATTATCTATTCTTACGTCACAAGCAATCTCTTCGCAGATGTAGTGGAACCCCGGAAAACAATACCATAACGAAGCCTAGATTCGACGCAAACATGATAAAATAGTTTTGTAAAATCTAGACTGACATTATTTTGGAGTAATCTAATAGCATATACTGAGCAAAGTTTGTGGTGGAGGGAGTCATAATATTGCTCAAACTTAGACGTCGATCGGCACATAATCATAAGAAATTAACACATTCGCTTTCGAGTTTACTTCTACCATCAACGCCTACATACATAGATGCTTGAAGAGCCGCCACGAGTTACCGGACAAAACGCAGTAAACTAATCTCGGAACCGTTCAAAACAAGTCTATTTGAATAGGACCATTCCATCATGTTGCTCACGACATTATCATATAATATTGATGCCTCTGTTACCGATGCTCCCGTGACAATACAGTGAGCATTACCAGCATACTGGGCCAACTACGAACAAGGCAGACAAGCTTCAAAATCGTTTGTGTACATCAAAACTAATGACGGTACCAAAACTGATCCCTGCAGAACACGGTGAGATAAGATCCATTAAGGAAGACTTACTCGCCGTAATCGTGTTAGCAACTTCACTCCAAAGATGCTTACCTTGTTATACCTATTTGAATAGGACGCAAAAGGTTATAAGCCTTATAAAACCTCTTACGCCCAAGGAATAAAGCTTAGCAAGAAGTAATGGTCTACTGCGTTAAAAGCACTTGTCAAATTAAAAATAATATACCAGATGCAACGTCCTTTTTGTGCAAGCCTTCATACATCACACTCAAGGCACTGTGAATAGAACTACATGTTGATTTTGCAGATATAAATTGAAACTGCGTAGTTGACAACAAATGATTGCAGGTTAGAAAATCCATAAGGCGTGTGATTATAACATTTTCATCAATTGTCAAATAAAAAGCAACGAGATGGATCTATAATTTTCCACTTTTCGAGGGTCACCTTTTACAGGAATTGTATTAGTAATCTCTTTCTTAGTTTTCAAAAAAGATACCCTACGACAAACACAGATTAATGAGATTGAGGAGAAGATGCTAAACTTTCAATAATATAAAATATAACAGAGACAATATAACTTAGATGTTAATCCAGAAAATGAAGGACGGAAACAATAAACTAATGCGTATGGAAAACCAACCTACACAGCACAGCATCTACATCACCAATCAAACAACCCACAATTCATTAAAATTAGGAATCGATGCTAGCGTAGAGTAAAAATTATATGTTCCGATTCAACCAATGCAAACAGATATTCAAACTACCACTCAGAATGGATGGATAGCTGGAAAATATGTTCTCTCCAAAGATTAGATTAGATTAGGATTAGGGTGGCCCATGGAACTGTTTCACCGCGACCTTCTCAGATCTATTGTGGTCCCCTTTCTTCCTAGAAGATGGTCTCTAATTTTGCCCGCTTAATTGAACTTATCGTCTTTGGAACGGCTTCTTTGTGTAGCTGCTAGCTGTGGGGTTCTCCACGCCCATTACTAGAAACCTTATCCTAGCCAGGTCTTCACATTAGCACGGTACATAGACAGGTGTTTCTTCCTCCTCATGCCAGAATCTGCAGGTTGCGTCATTTGCCAGGCCTATGTTGTACATATGCCTATTTAGTCTACAGTGACCAGTCAGCAGACCTACTATCATTTTTTAACAGTCTTTATTCAGTAGATCACTAGTAAATTCAGCGCTGTGTTCCTTTAAGAACTATTTTGCTTGTCTCTGTCCTGGTGAATTTTGCCACCACTCTCTGGACTGATGTTCTCCAAAGCAAGTAGCCTCAGGACAAACACGACCAGACAAAAAAAAATCTGAAGTCAAGATCACGCCTACAATTCCATACATAAAAGGCATATCAGAAAAAATCAGAAAGATGAGCAGCCAATACGACATTAGAAGGCCGATAAGAACTTGCAACATAACAAGATCATACTTAACTAGAAGGAAACCGGAAAATATAAACCAAAAAACTGTGTACACAGCATTCCATATGAGCGTGGACACTCATACATTGTTGAAAGGAGTATGCCTACTGTGCCAACTCCACCTATCTTCTTCACGCATAACTACCCAGTGCTACCACACTAAATTGTCTTCCGAACGTTCGGGGGTTTCCCGTTTATATGCTTCGAGTTCGACAAATTCCGCATAGTAGTACTAGTTATTTGCAATGTTATCTACTTTACAAATTTTCAAATACATTATGTGTGTATAAATATGTATACTAATCAAATATAAAAATCATAAAATATAGATAAATAAATAAAATAAATAGATTAAAATAATCATAAGTCTTGAAAATAAAACAAACTAGAAATGAGACAATCAAAATGTACACGTAATAGAAAATAATTAAATAATAAATAGGCACTAGAGAGGTAAACCATTTAAAATCGTTATTTTTTCAAATGAGTGATGTTGAAGACATTCTCCAGGAGATAGTTCCTCATCCATTTTAGAACTTGTATCTCGCCTAGTACTCGGATTTCGACCGATAGGTGGTTAAACTGTTTCAAGCCAGTAATTGATGCTTATTCTTGATCTGCTTGTTCGATGTTTACTTATTAATAACCAGTCTCAAGATCTTATGTTGGGAGGAGTTCTTAGACAAAAGTGATTCGTGACACTGAATATATAGTAGGCAGGAAGGTAAAAAACTGAAAGGATAGTAAGTATACGATGCTGTTTGAAGATGCTTTTTCAGTTTTCTCGATGTTTACCTTTGTGGCTGCTCGCTGCTTTTTGTTTTGAAATGTGCTCCCCGCCGCTTGATGAAGCCCACGCCAGGATAAATTAACTCACTCTAGCATGGAAGAAGGCGAAGTATGTTGTTCTTATCTATTGGTAAGTTGATATGAATCTATTTCTTCTTATTACGTAAATCGCGCTAGAAAGTTGTGTCTGGAGTTTATCTCACTTAGGATTGCTATCGACTGTTAGCCCGAGAAACTTTATCGAATTTGATGTTGAAATATTCTTTGTAGAAATTATAATATAGTTTGTTTTATGTGGATTCATTTTAAGTCAATGGCGCCGAAGCATTCTTTAGCTTCTAGAATTGTCACGTCCGTTTAACCCTGCAGATCTGTGCGATTGTCTGAAACTGTCAGAATGGAAGTACCTTCTGCAAACTGCCGCATACCTATGGATGTTATTTTGGCACATAAGTTATTTGCACAAATGATAAAGAGAACTGAGCCCAGAACCGATCCTTGAGGTGTACTACAGGTCATTCTAGATTTGACCTTTTCCCATTCCATTCCACAAGTTGTTCTCATTGGCGAGATATGATCTTACTAACGGTTATGCGCGCATTCCATAATGATACAGCTTCTGTAGTAGATTTTCATGATTTATTGTATCGAAAGCTTTACTAAGATCGCAGGATAACATCTGTACTTCGTCACCATCGTCTAACTGTTTAACTATCTCGTCCACAGTCTCAACTAGCCCCGTTACTGTTGATCTCCCAGAACGAAATCCATACTGCACACAATTGAACTTTTTATTTTTCTCAAGGAAACTAATGAGGCTTGACAATACAGGTAAGACTGAAGCCGATCTGTAGTTCGCCATTACATTTCGGCCGCCACTCTTTTGGACTGGAGTGACTCGCCTTATTTTTTATTCCTCTGGAAATATGGCACTCAAAAAGCAAGCATTGATTAGATGTGTGATTGGAGGGATCAAGATATGCGATATTTCTTTCAGTAAAGCTACCGAGAAACCATACACGTCAACTGAACTGGTCCCTTTTAGTTTAGCAATTACAATGCTTACCTTTATCAACGTTTCTTAGGAACATGGAAGTGCTTGCTTGCCGTTGCCTTAAGACAATGATGGAAGTGAATACCCAAACAAATGTTTGGCGTATGTTTTTGCTATTCACGAATTTATTTATTGCTTCACTGAAAGCAAGTCTGCCAGGTTAACAAAAGCTACTAAGTTAATCAAATAAAATTTCAAAGCTTCACTGCCTTGACACTGTAAAGATAGTCGGGTTCTGCCCTTCCTATTTCCATTAAAATTTAAAGTCAAAAAATATCACCAAAAAAATCATCCAAATAACTTGTATGTTTGACATTTATATATTTGGAACAAGCAATTTTAGTGCCGGAAATAAAAAAAATCTGTTGCAAATACCGTTTAATTTGAAATAACCAAATAGAAATTTCTAAACTCGCGTTTTAAAGATAAGTATAGTGTTCACTTGTCCTAAATATACTTGAATTCAGTGCTATGCTGCAACTCTCTTGATTAGTGTTGTGCTTAAGGAGCAATTTTTGTCCTTGGTTATATCAAATGAACGATTGATCATTCATTAACTTATCTAGTATTCGGAGATCGGCAAGGCAAAAATTCCGAAATATGCGTCTATATAATACATATGTAATATTTAAGCAAGCAATGAATAGAATTGTAGATATTTTTTCGGATTATTTGCCGCGCGAAAAGTTTATATACAACGCTCCTTAATGATTCACTCGCTCAAGGATTACTATGTACACAGGTATCATATAGACGCATGGAGTGTCTAATAGTTTTCGGAATTTTTGCTTTGCCGAGTTCCGAGTTCTTGGTAAGCTAATGAATGATCGATAATTCATTTGATGTAATCGAGTGCAAGAATCGCTCGTTAAGCACATCGCTACTCTTGATGCAAATAAATTTTACCGTCTATGTGTTTTTACTGGTAATATGTAAATTTTTAATTATAGCAAGTTAGTTTAGTGTTTCTGGCAATTAATTTAGTTATTGGGATCAAAAATAATTTTATTTGCAAAACTTCGTAAGTTTAATGTATTCGCTCGGTTAAAGTCGTTAGATTCTGCGTCGTGCGCGCCCTTGCCTTGCACCCATTTCGCATTTTCGCTAGTTTTGTCTTTTATTGTTTAACCGTTGAATTGTGTTAATGTTTGCTGTAAACCTAGCACGCAATTCATGGATAATTTAAGGAATTGGAGACTTGAAGAACACGTTCGGACTTTTAACTAAGAATTATAATATAATCAATAACGAC
Source organism: Protaetia brevitarsis (assembly GCA_004143645.1). Classification (NCBI taxonomy): domain Eukaryota; kingdom Metazoa; phylum Arthropoda; class Insecta; order Coleoptera; family Scarabaeidae; genus Protaetia; species Protaetia brevitarsis. The sequence continues at coordinate 2,449,375 of RXPK01000216.1, forward strand.
TACTTATGGCCACTCACTGTATATTTATAGATAGTAAAAGCACTATTTGTCTTAAGTATTCGACTTTATTGGCTTTTATTATACGTACTATGCCATTACAAGTATATTAAAGGCAATAGTTATTTGTATCACTAGGCCAGAAACCACAGTTTTGTGAGTATGAGTACGGTTTGTGCTTATTGTACAAGTACGAATACTCGCAAAAGAGTTTCTGGCAGTATGATACAGTGTTTTGGACCTTTTTGGTGACCTTTAGTGACATTTTTGTCTGTCTAGACAGGAAACTGTAGTTTTCCTGCCGCTTTGAAGTACTGCAAAATGAGTGTTTCTGGATGGAGGCGCAAAAATAATAATTTGGCCACAACAAACTGATTGGACATCTATTATGGCAAAACGGTATGTTAAAACCGAATATATTTTATTTTGTTGACAAGTAAAATCTTAACTTACAATAACTAGTTCATTTAGAACAAGTAGTTTACTAATTTCGTTGTAGTAAATGTCTCATTTATTGATAGCAATATTACATATTTGAATATTTGGTATAGATGAACGAAATATTATAACAAATATTTTATCTCAGAAATCTTGTGTTATTTGCCCTAAATACTTAGAATATCTGTGCCGTATTTAAATATAATTTTTATTTGGGGAAACTAAATATTCAATTATCAGCACTTTTGTTTTTTCCCCAGTGTATCGCCTGGCATTTCTCCAACTTCTATTGTCACCATCATGCTATTAATTAGAAAACACCTGTGATTGCTTACAAAGCGGAAGGTTAAATAAAAGTCTAATGTAAGCTTAAAGGATTCTATTAAAATTATTTTTAAACATTTGTAAACATTTATTTTATCAATAAATTAAGGATCCCTATATGCTAATACTCGCAAGGAAGGATACCATCAGCAAAAATAGTCTACCTAAATGATCGGTCGTCTATTTGTGGCAAAATTTAAACAGAAAATTTTGGGAAATGTGCAAGTGATTCAGTACTTCCAGATTTTCAAGTACAACACAAAAATATTTGGTTTAAACACCTTCTAAAAACAAAAAGGGTAATGACTTGTATGACCTTACTGTTTCAGATGTTGTTGTAACGTTATATAAAAAAATCATTCATTTGAATTTCATATTCCGCCGAACGAAACAGTTGTAACAACATGGAGGATGCGACAAACCTTGCATTAGTATTTGCATAAATATACCATTGTAACTGTGTTTATTAAACGCGTGGTATAACCAATTGCCTTTAATGATGTTACTAGTATTACTTTGATTTTATCTGGACGATCTCATTTGTTGATTGTCAGCTTCGCTTTTGGCGCGATGCATTACATATTGCATAATTCACGCGTTGTTCAGCGATACGTAGACGACGTACAACATATGCTATGTGCGGACCCTTTCCTATACTGTACTGACCCGGTTTTAACGCAAGGCTTACCGTCGATTTTTTACTTGTTGTGTACGAGAGCGCTATTCTCATTCAAATACACCAACATAAATATTTATAAGAAAGCATGTTTTCTAGAATTACCACTAACGTATTTATTGAAGTTAAAGTTACAGGTTCCACCTTCCGGGATTGCAAAATTAACATAGGTAATTCAGTTTGTGGAAACGTGTTTCTTTCAGAAGAATTGAAAATGGATACACGATTACCTTGTTTGTTTGGAACTATTTCAAATACGCTATCACTAGAAGTAGAAGTGAATATGTTGACCATATACAAAATGTATCCTACAGAGCTTATTTAAGATTAGAATAACCGTTGTGGAAACAAACAAAGTTTTGATGATGAAAACCAATTTCAACGCCATATCTAACGATATATTCCATAGAATGTGGAAACGTAATTTAAGGCTTAAAGTAATGAGATTTATATAATGAATTCTTTTACTATTTAGTACAATCTTAAACGAATCCATAGAACACTAGAATAAATACATAGTGCATTGATTATAGCGTATAATTAACCTCTTTTTCAAGATAATTAATGATTTGAAGAACAAAATCGTACTCAGATAAGTATATCTTCTCTCCATAATTTTCTAACTCACAAATGGGGAAAGGAAAAAAGTACACCATCTTGCCTATTAGCCACATTTAAGAAACGTCAATGTTACGGCCGTACGCATATGAAACGAACCTGTACTGGTATGCATACCATCTATAGGCCTATATGTTTATTTTTATTGACCTGAACCGGCAAGGCTTTAAACGCCGAAGGTCTAATTACGAATTCCCAGTATTCGTACGGAGCTACTTGCTTTTAGTAGAGCGGATTTAGTTCTATCAGGGCCGACTTAGGTTATGCGGATACTTCGTGCACTTGATATCGGAACTAATGCTTTTTTTGAATGTGCTTCAGTAACCCAAATACAGGCTGAGTTTTTTTATATGGCTATTAGTTCATCAGCTATAAGTTCATTTATTAAATAACTGCTAGCTGAATTAAAATTTTGTTAATTGGAATATATATTGTTGTAACAGCTTCATAATTTGAAAATATTCTTAAGGACACCAAGTGATCTGTAAGCTTGTAAGTTTCTTTGTCTGTTATTTTAATTCTTTAATTGCGTCATCTATCACTACCGCGAACAGTACCGAGCTCAAGCGGTCTCCTACCTTATTTTATTGTAAACTGTTCAAGTTAGAGGTCTGGTCCCCTGTTCTTACATAATTTCTCGTTTTCTTGTGACCCAAATACATGCTAATTATTAAAAATAAGAATGGGAATGTACCATCTTTAGAAAGTCAAATGCGAATCTACACTCCACAAATATTCGATTATCAATGCTTCAAATCGAAGCTACAGTACACTAAAATAGTAATTATAAATTATTTGCAAACAATTCTGAATTATGCATTACTCAGTACGCAGTATTTGTAGTTTCGTTTGCATAAATAATCGAAGATTTATGGAGCTTCAATTGGCAATTAATTTGTTAAAGATAGTACATGCATAATCTATAAAATGTTTAGAATGTTATTACTAGAAACGCTTAAATACCATAGATTTTATAAAACGCCGGTAGAATAAAGGTACTTGTTGTAGGCGCCCGCTGTTTCAGACTACCAATTTTATTAACTAACAACTTTTTTGCTTTACGGAAAGTTCACCTAATATATTTTGAAAATCAAGTTTAAATATATACAAACCCCAACGCTAAATTATGTTACATATTAACTGTAGCCACTATATTACTGCAATAATAATTAATAAATATCGTTTCTAAGTTTATGTTGTATCTTTGGTGGAGGCGCTGGTAGAACCAAGTATATTTGATTTTTAGTTATTATAAGCTAGACTAGCTCGATCCTTGCACTCTCATCTGATTCTACTATCTTCACCTCCACATATGCAATACCTACTATTGGTTTGTCTTGCGTTAATGGAAAGAGTGTTCCAAGAAATTATCGTAACTTTAAATCTTTACATTCCTAGTCAGATACTCTAAGCGCAACATGAATTTGTCAAATGTCTATTTTACAGCTTACAGCAGCTTGGCGTGTTTTGCTCAGTAGATGTCGTCTATACAGATTTTACACATACCTTGATGCTATGGATGTTCACAATAACATTCTTATTAATAAAGTCGTACTTAGAGGATAGACGGAACATTATATCTTAAAACAGTTGTACATCATGAGCTCACTTTCAGCATCTGAAGTGTCAACTTATGTCCTCGGATGTTCCCCCCATATTCATCAATAACTTATTGCGTTCGGCATTGGTATACGCTTACACTGAAGATCAGACACCAACGCATATAGGTTTCCGAGTCTTACCATAATCCACCACAAACCGTCTTTAGCCATGCATTTGTTGGCGTTACCCTTACCATACAGATGCTCCACGTACCTACGTTGACTACTTCGTGGAAAATCTCTACCACCATTTTAGAAACTCTTTGAAACACAATAAGCGGACATACAACCGTCTTGCTGAAAGCAAACACCACGTGTTACGATGTTTAGATGGTTTCCTATGTTTGTATTTATAAAAGATGTAAATATCTTTCCGCATTTAAATTTTCTTCAATAAAAAAAGGGGAAATATTTGGTCTTCTAAAAGGGCTGCCTACATATTCATCTTTTGGAGATACTGAGTGCGAGCGTTATATGTTATCTTTTGATTTTTTTTTAGACCAATAGTGTGTAACAGAAGAAGTGTGATGTCCGCAACACGAAAGACGGTTTGTCAGTGAATAAAATGTTTTTACAAAGTTTTCGTCATTGATGCAACTTTCTATAACTGCTTTACAAAAGCTGAATCTGCCATATTTATTATCAGAAAATATTTCATTTGTTTTATTCAACTTATAGAATTGGTATTTATTTTTCTTTGTAAAACATTCAAGTGCTCTGCATTTTTCTGCTGGATGTAGGTGACGTATCTTCTACAATAGCGTAAATTAAAATATTTCTTTCCTGATTTGCAGTGCAATCATGGCCCATTGCGATTTATTCATTTATTTTCAACTTTATAGCACTTTCGGTATACAGGTTCATATCGACTTTCTTATTTTAAATAGATTGATGCAATTTTTATCGATTTAAGGAATTTACCGAATCATTTGCACTTAGTTTGTTTGAAAGTGTTTGTTTGAAGGATCTCTAAACTCAACTGTTTTGAGATATTTGCAATTTTGTTGAGCTTTTAACGTTTGGGCTCCTTCAAATAAAATTAAATAGTTCATGAGGTATTTATTTAGTGGTTTTACTAATGTCGATGTAAGTAAAAAGAAGTGTGTGTAAAGTGTTATAGCAATATAATATAAAACAGAGTGTTCAAAAACGCATCTTCAATATGGATACTTTTAAACTAACAAAACTTTTTTCTTTCAAATGGAACATGATACTACATTACATACTACATTACTACAACATTGAATGCAGCGCATATTTCTACATCGATTGATATTAATTTAATTATTAAATTAATATTAAATTTAATAAAATAGTATAAGACTGACCAACAAAAATTAATTGCAGTTCGTTTGTTCGTACGTATATTTCTTATTATTTGGAATAGGTTAATTATTAGACATTTTTTACATAAGTGAAGAGCATTTATTCCAGTTTAACCAAAATGAAAAGCAACAATAAAAGCAATTAGGAGCAGAGGAAAAAAATAATAGGAATACGCAATAATATAACCAGAAAAGAGGGAAGGAATTTGGAAGCAAAGCTTGAAAGCGCTGTAAAAAATGCAGAGAAACGTAACAACCAATAAAAAAATCTAAGGAGGTAGTATAATTGATTTTCTCCTAACATCGACCAAAATACCAAAATACCAATTTAAAAGGTTTTCCAACACAAATTCCCACACAAGGAAAGTTACTTTAGTTAGTGTTAGGTTCTTGTGCATTTAGCAACCGAACTAGTAAAAGTTTATAAACTTGTGTTATTTCATGGATACTTTTTTCTTATAAATCCTAGTATTTAGCGATGAAAGAAAACTAGTGTGAAATCTAATTAAAATCGACATCGTTAGCTGCAAATTGCTCTTTTAAATTTAATAAATTAAATTTCTGTTAAGTGAAGAACGATAATATAATTAATCTATATGTGTATTTCCTAATTACTACTAAAGTAATAAAACCAAGAAGCTATGTGAGTTGTAGTACTTATTACTGCTTGCGGTATATACCATACTATATAGTGCAATTAAAATATGACGAAAAGGTGTTGTAAAAAGAGATTGTGAAAGGATTCTTAGAAAACGTATTCATATAACATGGGCCAATTAATTACCATCAGTAGATACAGTATATGAAAGCTGATGTTTTAATGGCAAGTTTATGTAGCTAAGTAATTAGTTCTTAATTACACATGTTGTTCACAGATTGTCAGGAGTACTTTTAAAGCAATAAAATTTATATCCTATTGATAATAACATCCACAAAGTTTCTTATATGACTAATAAAATCCAGAATTTTGTTCTTTTTTCGAAGTACTAAGGCCAGCTAAGGCACCTCATAAAGAGGCACTCATTCTATTATAAAAAAAAAAAAACATGGAGAAAACTTAGATAAAACAATGTTATACTGGAGTTTGAAACATTTCGCATATCCTAATGAGCACATTGCGAGATTACATTTGATTAGACATTTCACATTTGACATTTTTGTGTATGCATTTAGATGGAATTGGGTATGACACAATAATTGTGCCACAAAGATAGAAGCATTCAAATTCTATCCATGGATAGGAAATCCCATTTGAAAAAAATAAATAAAAGCAAATTAATGCGAAATAAGAAATATTGTTTAAAAACACGTGTTGCAATGACATGTACATTGAATGATTCGTATTGCAACTAACGTCATTGTAACATTAGTGTTTTAAAACATTATTTCTTAAATGATATACTTAATCCTATTCCATTCTAAATCAAATATAAAGATCCTTTATTTATACTTATATATTTTTTACTTTAATTAAAATTATTACTGAAAAGGTGGGTGGGGTAAAATAGCAAACCTATATTCAAACTAGCAGTTTTTTCCAAAAGTGTGGTCTATTGGACCCAAATTTTCAGTAATAATTTTAATTAAAGTAAAAATATATATAAATAAAGAGTTTTTATATATTTTTTTTGTAGAATGGAATATGATTAAGTTTGTAATATGTACGGTTGTTATGAGTATTCCGAACATGGTTTCCAGTACTTGCATAATTTATTTCAAAAATTTTATGTCGTGGTAATCTTTACGAATGTGACGCTCAATTTTATTAAATATCTAAGCCCATATATAATATTATAAAAGCACCAATAGAAAACTTCTAGCGCAGTAAATAGAAGGATTCTAACGAAGCAAATCAAGGAAACTTGCTTTTGTTGCAACAAAATTATCAACATGCCACAAGCGTCTAGTGTGGAAGTGCGATCAAGAATCATTACCTTTTGAAAGAAGGAAAGTCTTCTTCAAAAGGTAATGATTCCAACCTGTCATCCCAACAAATTGTCGAAGAAGACAATTTATCGATAAAAGTCAACCTTTCTTGTTTAACTTCACTCTTGTTACCTCAATTGAGCATAACGCACAGTGAAAATATTATTTGAGTGAATGTTTCAACTATTTTGGATGCAGTTCATATAACGAAATATTAGTCATAATTATAATGATATATAAAATTATACTATAATTTTATACCAAATAGCTGTGTGTTCATATGTCACTCTCATTGTGTAAGTGTAAGTTATGCATCCACCAGTAAAATGAATAAGGTAATGCAGATTTCAATAAGTGTTTGTGTTCTTTTCAGAAAACACAAGATCGGTATGGGATTAAAGCTTTGGTGAATGAATATGAACGAACTGCTCCACAACCTATGCTTAGACCAGATCGTCCTATAAAAAATGATTACCTTAGCGCAGATAGAATTTAGAAGATGTGTGGCAAATCCACTTGTAACATCCATAAATGTGATGAAATTATTACAATTATTGCACTGTACATACAACAAGAACATGTCTTTTGCATACAAGCATAGCATTCATTGCAAACATTTTGCAAGAAAAAATGAATTTTAATTTAAACAGGCCCGCTAGCTACTAGACCTCTTATAATACTTATTTCCGTACCTTGTATTGAGAATTTTGGGTTATTTATACAGATTTTTTGTATGATTTATTAGACTTTTCTTTATAAACTCTTTCTTTGCTTTTTTTATTTTGATACTTTGCTTACAGTTAAATTGAAATTTTGCTGTGCTTATTGAAAATCATACTGATAACTATTATTAAGTTAAAGTTAAAGTTAATAATATATTATTCTTTAACTTTGGTAAGAGTTAATATATAACTCTTACTAATACTATTGCCTAGAATAGCAATTTGTCTTTGGAAGCTTTGAATTTACAAAAAAATATACTTGTAATATTGTTAATAAAAGTTATAAATAGCATTTTAGAATGGTTTATAAAAATGGCTGTGAACAATAATTTATAATAATAAAAATATAGTAGTAATAAAGTACAAGAAAAAAACTCACTAACGGGGCGAAATTCGGTCATGTGACCTCTCCGTCATTTAACTAAGTCCAACATCTAATGATATGGATGATTGGACGCAATGGACCTTGAGTTGGCCACCAAGATCCCCTGATTTAACGACCTTGGATTTATGGGATACAAAAATCACTGGTATATTCGGTCACAGTACAGGCCAAAGCAGAATTAGAGTGATGAATAATTGTGGCGTTTAATAGTATAGATCCTGAACAAATAAAGCAGCCTGCAACAATAGGAGTTTATATAAGAATTCTAAACCGTTTACAAGGAAATAGAGGTCATATACAACACATAATTTTATTATACGTACATAGTACCTACAATATTTCGTTTTTGATTATCTTCTATTCAATAATTTTTTTTTCATTCTATATTTTATCTTTTTTATGTGTTTTAAAATTGAACTTGTTTTCAACCGCCTACTATTAATCAGATACTAATTCAAAACTACATTTTCAGAAAATCACTAATTTTAAAAGAAGCGATTGAGGTTGGTATAAGAATACATACAGTTTTTTGATAGAGAATTCAATTCTATATCACATGGTGTAAAAATATATAAGGCGTTTTATTTGAAAAAAAAAAGAATAGTGTTAAGGGGTTATTCGAAATCAACCCTACATTGTGGGACATCATGTATAACTTTGTTTGCTTTTTGTCCCTTGGTTAAATAGCAGAGGACGCACACCCTATGCAGTCAACATAAAAAAAATCTCTACGGTTTATTATATAGCTGTTAATTTAATGGATCATAATTTTTTGAGATTTTTTTTTCACAAAAACCAAAATAACTCTGAACCGGTAACCGATTAGTAAGTAGATTACTTATTAATTAATTAAGTGGTTTTAAAACGCCTAGTAAAACCTAAAAATGCACTAAAAAATATGTTTCTGTTTATATTATCAAAGTCGAGAACTTTTAATGGACGGGTTCCCTGAATCACCCTATATAGTTTATAGTAACATCTTATTGTATAAAATGTAGTATTATAATCAATATTGTTTTTATTTCTTAGAATAGCTTGCTTTACATAAACTAACATGGCTCTTCTTTTACCTAACCAGATGAAAGCGAATGAGAATAAAACAAATAAATTGATCCGTTTAATTTAAAAAATTGTTAAATTAACACAATAGAAGTATTTTCTCAGAACATTAAGAAAATTGTTACACTATGATGGTGTAATTTAGTTTTCCAAAACGTTGAAGTTACAGTTTATTATGTACCTCAAATAAGCAGACCAAATTTTGTTCGTAATATTTTTGCAAGAATTAAATCTTAATGTTTAAGTACAACTAATCCTAAACGGTTAACATTAAATAAGTAATTGTCTCAAAAGTAACGTAACTATTCACCTAACAACTATATATTCAGTTGGACGATTCGAATTTTAACGCAAAAATTGTAGAATGAATACTTAAGCAAAATTGAATTTCATATCATTTTTAATAATCTAAACATCCAAGAAAGAATTTTGATTTTATTTGAAGATAAAAGCACTTATATTTAACGCTCGTGGGTGAAGATGAAAGACAGTTGTATTCATAATATATTGATCAAGATCATAAATAATTTATCCAAAAATGCATAGATAAATTTTCTTTATCATTCAGTTAAATAAAATAAACGTTTGCCCAACACTACTCATAGATAATATTTTTGCAAAATTAAAATTATAATAGATACAAAACAAAAACAAAGAATATTTATTTGCATACACTAACCCGTAGATTTAATAATGAATTCAATCTGAATTAAAAATCTGGATTAGCATACAGTTCCCCATAACACAAAACAAATGCAGTAATGCGGAAGAGCGATCTCTAGCATATCGATATCAAGACAATATTTTAATAAAACCAAAGCAAATAGCGTCCCACTATAATGAATATTAATAGCCCCACCTACAGTCCTGCCTCCTTTCGAGTTCCTGCCCATACGCTTTAATTTGTTCGGTGCAATCTGCAAGCCAATAAATCCCTTCGAGATTCAGATGTGCTAAGCTCGAATAAATAGGCAGCTAGGGTTATACGTACTTTGGGGTAATAATGAGCCGTATATTCAAATAGGCGGTTCTAACACCGTTCAGACATAAAGGAATGCGTCATGCGTCCTTTATGAGGTAGAATGATTGACGACCATCATCTGGATCGTATACTTATGCAGGTATATATTATACTAAACGTATGTGTAGATAACATTGGACAATTAAAACGAAAAAATCATTTAATATTGCGTTCTACATATCAAGTTAAATAAGTAATTCAAGCTAATTGATAAATTTGCTCTGCAAGTACGTAATTAGATCGCAATTTGAGACCGAAAAACCCACTCTCCCCTTCGAATTCGAATATTTCGTGTACATTCGTACCCATAGTGCTCTAGAACAGCCAACCACTAATCAGCAGGAGAGGATCGTTAAAGTTTTACTAGCTGGATAAGTTAAGGGTGGCAGTGCAGATAAGATAAGCAGAATCCCCGCAGAATTTCTTGATGAGGTCATACAAATCCTTCTCTTGAAAGCTCTCTAAACGTGAAGCATCCTACATCACGACGTTATAACCACCACTGTCTAAGTGGGATGTCGCAGCAATTTCATTTTTAGGGATACATTCCTACATTACCCCTAATGAGGACTTGCAAACTCGTTTCCAACTTAACAAATTGTATTCCGGTTTAATCAACAATTAAGTAATGAACTAAAACTATCTAAAAGTTAATACCTTTAAAGGTTTGTAAAGTTGAATTTATATTTTGGTGTTATAAAACTTGTATGTATTTGTTCTTGTTCTACTATTAACCATTAATAAATAGTCTATATTATAGTGTCGTATCATATAGTACAGCAAATTACGCATTTGGGAAAAAGTGCATAGTTTTTCTGTCGCATTTTACGGAATGCAGGTAGCCATTGCTTAATCTGACAATAGAAAGTGACCTGTACTAATGTGGCTGGCTTAACAGTGTTGAATATCAGCTGATTGGCCCGATTAATGTGCAACAGTGTTGCGTTCAACGTCGTTTCATTCGCCCGTATAGCTATGAGTGAATATTGTGATGCGAAGCCATATAACGAATGAACCAAGGGCTCAAAGCTGCTTTCACAGTACGAATGGATATACAGGTTGTCTCAACTTTTAGTTTACAGACATTATCTACTTTCTCTGTGTAGTTACTAAAAAAAAAATGTTCAAATGGAAGTTACTTTATATCATATTATGTCGAAAATGACGTATGCAGTTTTTTATTTACTCGCGACCTTGAAGGAGATTTCAAGGCCGATTTTCATTTTTTAAACGGAAACATGAATTTTTTAATGTTGCATGTTATTTGTCAAAAATTAGTAAACAACTTTTGTTTGACACAATTTTTAATCTGCCATGTTAGTTTTGAGGTAGTGCTTGCAAACAGCAATAAAACAATTTTAAAAATCGCAGTGTAAATTCGATCAAAGTTGGTGTGATATTGCGAACTTGCAAGCAAAAAGTCGGGATCTGTCAGTCTCGCTTGTATCATAAAAAATTGTATCTTCAGCTACTTAATATGCCGTTTACATACGATCCAAATGAATATGTAGATATGTTATTAATCTACGGAGAATGCGGAAAGAATTCCAGAGAAGCTGCAAATTTGTATCGAGAAAGATTTCCAGAACGTACTGCTGTGTACTGATTAAATGAAATGAAAATGCAAAAATGAAATTTTAAAAATAAAAAGAAAAATAAAATTAGCTAGCTGAACAGATAAGATTTTTAATGAACGCAAAAGAACTATTAACCTCAGAGTTACCCTCGCAAATTAAAACTTGAATCTAACCACGAAAAGTAAAATGTGAGTGTATGAAATCAGACTTTCTTAACTACCCGAAAAATTGAAAAGGGTTTAAAATAAAATAAAAGAACAAAATTTTTAACCCAGTGACGCTAATTAACAATCAATTTATTTTACAAAACGGGCTAAATTGCAAATTGTGCAGAAAAAACCGTGAACTGAAGGTTCTGGCCTAAAATAAAAACTGCACTTGACTCTAAATTAAGATAGGACAATGCTATTTCCTAGGCAAAACAAGTTAAGTGTGTTCAGGAAGATTATCCAAAATACACAACCTTTGAATTTCTATCCAAGTGGTTTCACTAATTAAAATCAAAGCCTGGACAAATGCAAGAAATTCACAAAAATGAAAAAACTAAAAGAAAGAACAAAGCTTCTTCCCACCGAACCGAGGTGATTGAAAAGTAAAAAGAAACAGCAAAATTGAATAACAGAAAATTAATTCTTCAAACTAAATGAGAGAAAAAACTAAAGTAAATCTTCCTAAGCAAAGAATAATAATTGATCTTATATCTAAAAAGTGCACACTCCAATATATTAACAATTATTATAATAAAAGTTCCTTAATTGACTAAATAAAAGAAAATTAAATCTACAATAATCAAAATGGATTACAAAATGGCAGCAAAGATTTAAAAATAATACATCTACTCACGTCAGTAGTCGAACAAGGAAGTCCTTAACAAAATTCTACAATTGTTTTTCCTACAAAAATCCCTCTCTCAAAATCGTACAACGCAGACGTATAATAAAAAAAATCATAACACTACAAAATTTAACATGATACAATAAACTCTTAAACTAAACTTATTCAAAACAAAATCTAATTATGAATACTCTCGGTAAATTGAAAGGCAGCTGGTCAAGGAAAACAATAAATAACCAAACTATGCAACTTAAAATACACTCAGCGGAAAATGGGTGGTCTAATCACAGCAGTACGCATCATCACATACAACATTTAGCAAAGTAGGGGCAAAGTTACGAACTGGATCATTTCCTTCTACTGTAAAATATGCTAACCATAATACTCCTGCTAGAAATGAAGAGAACGTGATCAGCGTTTTGGCATATGTAGCTGTAAACCCCCATGTGTCCCTTCGAGTTTTGTCAGAAGAAATGGGAGTTAGCAAGAATACAGTACATAGAATTTTAAAAGCACATCGATATCATCTATTTAAAGTTCATTTATCACAAGAATTAAGGCTAAACGATTTACAAAGAAGACTGGATTTTATTGCATGATTGCAAGTTTTAGAAGATGCTAATCCGAATTTTCTTAACTGTACATTAGGGAGTGACGAAAGTCGCTTTCGCAATAATGGTGTTATGAATGCTCACTACTCCAACCAAAATCTGCTTTGGATGGAGGAAGCGCGCTTTCAAACGGTGTGGGAAATCAATGTGTGGTGTGGAATATTTCATGGGCCTTTCATTGCTCCCGACTTTTACGGAATAACCCTAACAGGACAACGTTATTTACAATTTTTGCAATATGTGCTTCCAGATTTAGTGGAAGATATTCCTCTTAATGAAAGACAAAACCTTATTTGGCAGTAAAACTGTGATTGTTTATTTAAATGCACTTTACTTCTATGTAAAAGTAATCTACAGATCGAATCGATTGTCCATCAAAAAATACGTATCAATGTCAAAAACCGTTTTTAGATGAAATGAATACTTAAGAAGGTATTTCAGAAAAACTGTCCAACCATGATAATTACAACTACAAGTGTCGATTCTAGGTGGGCATGATTGAAGAATGGCAATCTAAGCAAGTACCATAGACGATGGCATCAGCCTCTTGCTGTTATTTAACACCTAGGTACACAAAATAAGTAAGAGAAAATTAAGAAATTATTCAAGAAACAAATAATTAATACATTTATTTTTTACAAAAAATGCTACTGAAAAGTGCCACCGCCTTGCTGTAGCATACCGTTATCCTCCGTAATACATGTGTGTGCCTTGGGCGGTGAACTGATTCTGGGGCTAATTCCTTTGAAAGTTCTTCTTACTCTGTCAAACAATTGTCCTTCCTAATAACTATATACATTGTTTGAACATAGCCACCTAGAGCTGCCACATGTACTTGTATTGATTCTGCTACGACAATTTTTCTAAAATATCTCCTAAACTATTCATTCAGTTAAAAACGGTTTCTTTATACGCATTCTTTGACGGACAATCAATTGGGCCAGGGAAAGTTAAGGCTATTTGAAAAAGAAATCAGTCAGCACAAATTGAAGATTATTCGTTTTGCCCCCTCTCTTTCTGCAGTCAGTTTAATATTTCTTAATTTCATTGTTGGACATAGATAAAAAAAAAATCACTGTGCCAACTGCAAGCAACTTAAAACTTCGTGAACCACTACATACCACAAAATTATTTAAAAAAGGCGAATATCTTGTAAAATATAAACATTATGTGCATACGTTTACGTTAGATAAACTTGTCATAAAATTGAGAGTATAATCCAAATTTGTAAAAATACTATCTTTCCATTTGCAATAACAAAGTTGACAACTACTTCCGATATAAGGGAACATTACGCAAAATCTTAAACTGACATACACCTACAGCCTTACTACACTTTTTTTATATCTCGTATTTATTGACTCCTCCATAAACTGTTAATGGAAGCTCATCGTGACACACATTATATATACAGAGTTCTTTACTAAAAAAAAAAAGGCGTTTAATTTTTATTAGTAAAATATTTTTTTTGTTTTATCCACGTAATATTGGCTATAAAAGCGTTAATAGATTATACAATTTGCAAAAAAGAGAATGTGCAACATAATTAAGAAGAAAATAATTATGTTGGTCGAATAAAGAGTGTAGGGGGCACACTCTCGGTATATTCTATTTTTAGCATATGCTCAAAAAGGGGTATCATAAAAGCTATAAATGAATCTATCGTATTCTAAAACAGCTCCGTCCTTCACTATTTGGCTCGTCTATATTCCGGTGCCCTTCTTAACGGCTTTTATACGTGCCTGCTAAAATAATCACTTGCTTATAAATACATTCAACCCCAAGTATATTGTTGGGGAAAACATGCACCATTGTTTGTGATGGTTGTTTAAACAGGTTGCTGGGTTAATACGATACTGATTTCTCTTTCTACAAACGGTATGTACTTATATGTTGGTATAATATTCTCGAGCGCATGTTATAGAATAAACATTAAATAGAATAAACGTATTTGTTGCTGAACGAAAATAATAACCTTAAGGCAACTACGACCGGTTCGATAACCTTGACGCGGCGTATAGTTGTTCCAAAAGGGCGCCAGGCATGTTAAAAAAAAAATGTGGTTTTTATTGCCACTGGAAGAAAAGCTGCCACGTGTTAATATGTCGATCTGTAAATTATTTTCTGAAATAATCCATGTTTTAATTTGGTTAAAATAAAATATATTATACATCAAATATCTAATGCAACACAAACTAAATTTCCACTATTCTTTTAATTACGTTTAGCAGTTTGTCCTCTTGTCGATTTTTCAACTTTAAATACGTTTGATAAACACCTGAATATCCGATCACTCCGCGCTACACGAGATTTTATTAATTCCGGACAATTGTTTCGGAAACGGGAGCTTTCATTATCAAGTGAAAGTCGAATGAATTAAGTAATAATAAGAAAAGACCTATTACCTAATATGCAACGTTATCTCCAAAAAGCGACATATTGAAAAGTGCTTTTTTCGCTTACTTGTCCCCGAAATACATAAGAATTAATGACGAATGTGAACTATCGTACCCCCACAAATCCATAAAAGTTGTGGTGGAGGGATACAACTTCCTGATTTAATAAGTTATTTGAATGTTTTTCCATGTATATGATGATGTCGCATGCTTCTGGTTGTTTAGGTAATTGTACATTTTTTACTAAATCATCCGGTATGGTTTATATGTTACCCTACGTGCCGATTGATGAAGATTCAAATGTTCCTTGCACCTAGTTCGGAAAGAACGTTTTGTTTATCCAATATAAACGTTATTATAACCACTATACCCGATTTTGTGAATGCCCGATTAAGATGAGGTTTGTTTTGCGCGTTGCCTAAAAAGCTTCTCAGTGTGTTTCATAGGATAACACAACTGTTCAAATTCTATCTTCCGATAATGTATAGCGATAGAATCAGAATTCCAACATCGCTTGTCGCGAGTTTTTTTAAACCTACCCATTGCAACGCTGGGCGATCGATAATTCTTTGTACTCATGCATCAGGCAAAAATGTTTTAAAAGCAGAGTTGCAGTAAATGTTGCTTCCATAGTTTGGAGGTTTTACTGAGCAATAATTGTAGTCCTCTGATATTCAATGAGTTTACACTTTTAACTATGCTTCGCGAAATATCTTTTACACAAGAATGTTGTGGAAACTGCAGAAACTAGTGCTAAAACATACTTTATTTGTCGAAGAAGCTGCTTTCACCAAAGGTTTAATTGATTTTCGTAACACTCCTGTTTGAGGAAAGAAAATCCTTTTGCCTTATGGAGGTGACAAAATTGTTATTTCTGTAAATATTTTATCACAGTTATTACAAGAAGTGTAGATTGGTGCGCCTCTACATCTTGTACATAATGTGCTAAGTAATGGTAGATGGATAGGACGAAGCAGTCATTTTGCTTGGGCACCAAGGTGGCCTGATTTGAATCCTCCCGACTTTTTTGTCTAGGGTTAGTTACTCAAAAGCATTAATTTATTTTAAATCTATAAATAATTTACGGAATCTATTACATCGGATTTAGATGGGGTGGACATGTTGAACATTAGTTTTAAACATTTCTAGCGTGTTACACCGAGGTTTTTCGAGTTTTTATTATTCTTAATAGTTAAGATATTATTTTCAATAAAAAAAGAAAACATGTGACGTTTATTACTTCATATCCTAAGAGAATTCCATCTGCTGAAGCAGCTGGCCTTAGACTCTATGTTCGTTAGGGCTTTCTTGCTTGTGTTGATAAGTACAATAAGGAGGTGAAATATTCAAATACTACCCTGCATATCCTGTATAGAATTGTATAAATATGTGTTGGTAATTTTCGTTTCTTAAAGTCATCATTATAAATAAATATAAATAATAGATATAATAAAATAACTTCAAAATTATTATCAACCCATTTTTCTTTTTTTTTTTGTAAGTGGCTACAGCCAGGGTTTAAACTAACTGATAAATTTGTGGCTAAAACTCTTGAACAAAACATTTATATTTTTCTAACACGTAGTGGTTACTACTCATGCCTTATCTAATTATAACGTATTCTCAAAGTCGTCCTCTGGTTGAATCAGTTAAACAGTATGCATGTTTGTCTTTCACCCAATAGACACCGGCTTGATTCCAGCCCAGGAAGGTGATTTTTACTATTGCGTTTCCTCTTAAGTTGACTCTAATTGATACCGCTATCCTGCTGAATTATTATTGTGTTCTCTTTCAATTCGAACGTTGAAGTCTTCTGGCATACAGATATTATCTCCTTTTGATCTTATATATAAGATAAAGAAGTATAGGTACTTCCGATAACACAATGTATAATTTTTGTTAAAAATGAGCTTTTATTGAATTTTTCTTAGTGAATGCTTTTATCTTTATTTCCAGTTTTATTATTTGTTTGTGTAGGTACTCAAAACTCTTCATATTTTTTCTAAAAGTTTTATGCATATCGATGCTGACGGAAGAACATCTAACAAAAAAAGATACCAATTTCTTTGGATTTGGTTGATTTAGTTGAAAGCAACTTGATTTAATTTTAAATAATGTAAATATATAACAATTATGTCTACTTTGTTGTGACTATTGAATAATCTACTTGAACGCAAACTATTTATGAAAAATAATTACATACATGCAAATATTCAGCCTGATGTATATTTTCAAACAGATAATTAGACCATAGCACCAAATATATTATGTTAAAAATGTTATTGTATAAATACTTATTAATTTATCTAAATCCTAAAAATTAAACATAAATAATTATTTTCTAAATATAAACGCATATATATACATATCACCCCTTTGATCATTTTATTTTAAATATATAGTGATTTATCACTATTTATTTAAAACAATAGCACATAAATACATGTATGTACATATACGAGTGTTAGAGAGTATCAAAAGTTGATACTTCTTTGATATTACTAATGCTTTTAATTTTCGAATAAACTTTTAACTTTTCTCTCAACGTATAGAGACCTAGATAAAACTAATTATATAACTAGATATATATGAATATATTCACCTGTTAACACCTTTGTTAACTATCCTTTTTTCTTGGTTTCCATATGTACAGTCTCCGACATTAATATTTAGCACCATCAAAGCGTCGCACGTCGTGGAATGATGCAATAGACGAATACACACATGGCAATTTTTCGAAGAGTATTGAACCGATTTTCATAAAAAAATTTAAGTTATTCAGGTTATCGGTCTACTATAAACATATCAAATTTCAACATAATCTTAACGCAAAAGTAAAGAAAATAATTACTTACATACTAAAATCTAAATAGCTATATTTTAGTTTTTTATTTAGCCTTTCTCCTAAAAGAATACAAAACAAATTATAAATTATAGAAATGCAACAAAAATATTATCAAATGTGGAAGAATAACAAATTATTGCTTGGACAAAATAAATTAAATAATTCATCTCAATTTAAAGTTTTAAATACCAATAGGTATACCGCAAGAATTTTCGTTTTATGGTCACCCGATGTTATACGAGCTACCGCATATAAGTGAATGTTAGATATATTAACGTAGCAGGCACGGCTTCGTGGCTTCGCTCTCGCATTGCCGTAGAATGCCGATTGCGTTAGGTGACCATAGGACGTTCGCTCAATCAGTATATGTTGATACTATTTGTCCCAATATCACAAAACAAAAATACATTTTAGATTTTAGAAAATTTCCTCATTGTGCTAGTACCGCATTCTTTAACTGTCCCCTTATATCTGAAGGATATGCTATATTTCGTATCCGCACATTCCATCTCGGTATCGCTAGCTTCAGCTTGATAATGATCTTAAATTCTTAAAAGTTCAAGCGCTTCTGTAAAAAAAAAGGTTATTATTGATACTTCCTGACCAGTTTGGCTTCATGTTTTGTCAGATGTTATGAGACATGAGCAATGCATGCAGAATATCTTCATTATTTGCTTGTCGGTTTAATTTTCGAAATTTATGTTGTCTAAATTTTCTAAAGTGTTTATTGCTAGCTTTCCTGTGCTTCCTGGGATAATTAGCAGCAACACTTTTTTGATTACTTCCTCGTCATGGATTAAAACTTTGTATACTGTTAATACCATCATAATTTCCATCAGAAAGATGTGTAGAGAAATCAACACTACTTTGAGTATACAGTATATTTATTAATATAACATAAAACAACATAATAGGAACCCGAGTACGATGCTAATCCTCCTATTGAAGATAATAACGCATACAAGGTCGCAGATTGTAGCAAAAAATCAAGTTAACAATGGAAACTAGAATGACCAAGCTTTCGTTTTTTTGCAAATTTCAAACCGGGAGCTAGATTAGATAATAAATTTATATTATTTTATAATTTATTTTGATTAACAGTAACATGACATTACAGATTATATACTTTTAAAATTTGAATTATTAATTACCAAAAATATACGTGACATTGTATCAATATGATGGTTGTAGGAAACAACTAAAGTGCACTAATAATACATACTCCATATATTTGGTTTCGGATTTATCGATTGTAAATATCAATAGAGAACTATTGAAAAAATTTATGACAGCCAAAAGATGAATGAAATTCTATAATTTAATTTTTGCCTAATGTCTGAAACTGAACACTGACTCGATCCACTGTGCGTCGAGCCATTCGTTGCAGTGCTAAATAATAATGTGGAGGGTTGTACCTTAAAAATTATTCTCAATCGTTTTGATTTTGCTCTAAGATCCTTCTATAGTCCAATACTATCTGATTTTTTAAGCATTCTGTTTCGATATTGTTTGTTAAACTAGGTGTAATACTCACTTGACATTAATAGATGCAATAGTTATTACATTACAACATGATTCTAATTATTTAGGTATTTGCTACAAATGTTGCATATAATCTCTTCAAATTAAAGATTAACGTTTTTATAAGTTACCATAAAAGTGGCGCAAACGATTGTGCGACCTCAACATACACAAACTCTTTCTATATTTATCAGAATTAGATTCAGTTCTACGCAACATTGGTTGTACATATATCAGTTTCCTAATCTAATAGCTTGACGTCTATCATCAAGTTTCTGACTTTATGATCCACACTGCTATAAATTATACGCCTTCATTAAAATAACCCACATAAGTATATTAGTTGACAGATTTTACGAGTTTTTAATCAGTTACTGATGCAGTTGATGGTATAAAGATGGTATAAACTGTACGGATGCTGCACTTCTTTCACTCTAAAATACATTGTAACGAACGAATAAGAAACTTAGAAACAAAATTGCAAGAATTTCCAGGGTTGTTACTATAAATACACGCGGTGCAATAATAATACGTTTGTCTCTTATTATTTGGACCGTTTGTTAGATAGCAATATCATATTTTGGGGTTGCAATATAATGTTAATTGCGTATTCGTAGAAAATGCATTCTAATATATTGGGTGTATATATAAAAGGTGGCACAGTAATTCAATTCTTTTAAGCGATGCATCTGTGAAAGAATTTTTGCTTTTTTCGTAATGATATTTCATAATGAAATGCAGGCTTTTTTTTATTTTTTCATTAATATAACATTTTGATTTCTTGGGGGTTAGGAGTACTACCAGACGCGTCCCCGGGGTGGTGGATAGGGGAAAAGCCTATCTTGTCAGGGCTCGCTCAAAACAAGATGGTTAGTGGCGGTTATAAATTCGTCCTCTCAGTTTAAAACCGGAGCAGGGTGAATGAAGACCGTTGCTGTGTGCCCTTCGCCCGAGCTGTGGTGTCGTGGCTAAGGGCTTGCACAGGGTTCTACAACGATGCCAGTTGTTGCTTTCGGCTACCGAAAGTCCAACAGTTAAACCAGGTCCCGAAAGGGATGGGTCTTGGCTTAACTGCACGAACCGGGAGGAGACAACCTCAACAAAAACCTAAATCCTAAGGTAGCGGACTTGGCTAAGGGATACGTGGCTGGATAGGAGACCAGCCTACTAGTCCTACCTTGGGGCACCAGGCGCACCCCATTGTATTTAGCCTTGCCTCTGCATGCGAGGCTCTGTGGAGGTGGACCTTTTTTTCGCTAGCTACTCGTGGTAATAACCATGGAGGAAGGTAATATATTTAACCCACTTAAGCGGGAAAACACCGTTAAGAAACAGGAACTGGAGCAGGACCTCCATAAGAAGCCGTCCACTTCCAAAGTGACCTCACAAGGAAGGAACAAAGGGAGAAGCAAAACAGCTAGAGCAGATTGGGGAACAGGATGAAACACTCATCTATCTCCTCTTAAATTGCGTAGCACTGTGCAATTCAAGGGTATTGCACCTGGGAGCATGTGAAATCGTAGAGGGAGACTTACCTAACCTGTAGCTTTCTGATATCCTACACTCTTTGAAAGGAATAGAATTGGAAGGCCAGCTGTGAAACATCCAGAATAGGGGACATCTTTTAGATCGCAGTGTAACATCTTCCTTGCTATATACATATACATACAATATTTTGATTAGCATTAGGAAACGTTTCAACAATTATTATTGTCTTCTTCAGTGAATTGTGTAATATTTTTATATTATAAAATTATTTAATAAAATTCTATGACAATAATTTTGAAAAATTACCTGTTTTATATTTATAGATTTCATATGTTAATTATTTATACATCTGCTATTGCATTTCTTTATATAAATAATAAACAATTATTTGTATAAAGGAAATTTAAAAATGATTTAAGGTAACATAATCAAAAAAAAAAGAATAAACTGGAGAAAATTACAGAGATATTAAAAACCGAAGTGGAAATATATTATTAACGGTTTAAATGAAATTGTGTTAAGTAGGTGCCCTTTACACAATTTAATAACAACACACAATGAAGAAAATTTATTACAGTTTCTTTCTTGTATATGGATCATTTCTAATTTTCGAGTTGAGTATCTGGTAATTTTCTTTTCTTGGAATTTTGGTTTTATCAAAATTAAATTTATGATTTTTTGAATGCTGTAAGATTATTTAACGATTTACATTACATACATATTATTTCTTACATATGATGCTGTAGACTCTGTGGTTAATATTGAATTGATTTTGATTTGGAATAAAGAAATTTCATATTGTTGTGATTCTTGTAAGCCAGTGTTATGTTGTGAGGCTTGGGTGCATTGTTTAGATTTTCAGATAATAAATTTACTAGGTATTTATTAATTCAAATGTTATAAAAATGAAATAACCAGAATTAAGTTAGCCTACATTCCAGAAACAAATCATTGTTTTATGACTAATAAGGCTACAAAATATCAAGAATGCTATTTATCATTAAAAATTCGAGCCATGTCCCTGTATAGCGTTGGCTCATCATAAAACAATATGATTTCAACAAGTCGGTATAAATAATACAGTAAATGTCGCAGTCAAAAATGGAAACATCTGCTTTCAAAGCGTGGTTTACTAATTACAAAAGCTATCTAGCAGACGTAATAGGTGAAATAACTAGTTGTTATTTCCAAATAGCAAATTCTTAACGAAAAACGGTTTTAAGTTATAATATTTATTTAAGCATACGTGAAATTTTTGCATACATTTAAATAATCCTTCAACGTACCTAAAGTGTACCAATTATTCACATTTTTGGTTAGTTATTTCAAATTACGAGCAGTGTAAGCAGCAGCTTATTTGTTGTAAATCTGAAATACATACCTATAAGGACAGTTCAGAAAGAAAAAGCATTTCTTGTTTTTGAAATAGTAGGCATATAAATTGATTTTAAAAAATGCTCACCTTCTTGCGCTCGTTCCTAACAAAAAATAAAGATTCCATATGGTGCGTACTTTTTTGACATACCTTGTACCCTGCAGATTAATTTAATACTTATTTCTAGCATCTATTTATTTGTGGTTTATTAGAACATCTTTTACAAATCTCGGTATCAAATAAAATCCTTGTGCGGGATGTGGTTTATATTGGTTAGAACATTGGATTACTTTTCCCCTATTTCTTCCTAAATTACGTGTGTAACTTTGCGCAGATCGCCCTACACTTATTCTTCCTCTACAATATATAAAGTCAACCTTGAAATTTCCTCCAAGGAGGAAGGAATTCCACAAAAGGCAGCAGTGGGTTCTGCATGATCGAAATAATCTAACAAATGTGAATAGGTACATAGAGTTGGGGAGGGAAACACACAGACGTCGTATCTTTTGTAACGCCTATAAAACCGTACTGTTATTTTATTACTTTTCTCTTTGTTGGTCCGTTTCGTGGAATACTATCAACGGTATTAGAAACACGGAAATGTGATTGCACCCATTGTGAGATTTTATGTGCTTCAAATCTATTTATTAGCTCTGTTGCTCGCTTTAATTACCCTTTTAGTAAATTAAATATCGAGTTCAGTCATAAAAATAATGATGGAACGCCAGAGAAGCACTAATTTTACGTCATTAATTATGGCTCAGTATACTACAGGCTGAACCAAATTCTGTATACGTACATGGTGGCCAAATATACTTTGCAATGGGAGTAGATATGAAAAACAAAATAAAATTTATGCTATCGCCTTCAAGATATTTTTTTCAGTTCTTATTGTTTTTATAACTTTTTTAATATTTAAAATTTCGAAAAGTGTTTTATATACTTTTGTCTAGTTTTATTTTTCCAAATTTAGAAGCAAAATCCCTTCTTTTAATATTTTTCCAAATGTCGAGTAATAACGTCATATCAAATTTTTAGTGGTGACCACAGAATGTTATAATTAAATAGCTTTGCGGGTTTTGCATAATGTATAATTTTTCGTATTATACTTTTTTCTTTTATACATTTATTTTTATATCTTTAAGTTTGATAAAATATATCATTATATTTTATCGGACGTTTTAACCCTTCCCCTTAGCAATTAATTTTAAAGAATGAAATACATGATATAAATTTAAAAAAATACTGTCAGAAGTTCCGCCAAAAGTCAATAATAAGTATATCTTCCAATCCAATCCAAAAATGTTTTGTGGTGAAAGATTTGTTTATTTGCCTTTTTACAGTTACTGCTTCAGATATGATAAGTTATTTACTATTCTCATCTTCTGTCATGGTATTCTGCTAACTTTTTCCAATAATCTGGCATAGCCATGACACACTAAAACCTAGTAGAAATTCAAAATCGATTAACATTGATTAAAAAAATAAATCTAATTAAATCTAAACTACTTTTCGAAAATTTAAATAATAAGAAAGTTAAAGATAACTCACATTTGAAATATTAAAAAAAAAATCATTGTTTTAAACTTCTTCGAAAAAAGGTAAAATTTTGAAAATTTCATTTCGCCAATTACTCTATCTCGAAAAAATAGTGTCTAGCTCCCTTCAAACCTCAACCGTGACATGCGTAGTTATGATTAATTATGTTTTTTAACTGGAAATTTCATTTTTTAAGGTAAGTACAAATGCGTTAATGGTTGCAACAAACTATCATATACAAGACCCAGCAAAAAACACTAACAAAAACTGATTCAATTTCCATGGTATATTCCAAAATGTTTTCATACTAACGGAATGAGATACTTACGTAGTAAATATCACCTACAAATCAGAAAATACATAATATATCATCAAACACAATATAAATATATTGTTTTTCTATTGTTTTGTGGTTTATCAGAAATAAAAAAAAAATCAGTTTGAAAACAACAACATTGTGAACTATATCGAAATTTTCAGGACCTTCACAAACCGCGTACCTCATTTTGTTTAGTATTATTGTAATATTTAATCACAGGGGGCGCCCCTGTTAACATTTTTATTTTGTAATTAAGTTTTTTTTTATTGAATTGATTTGATTGTTTGATTAATTTTATGTAATTGTTCAGTTTATATTAAATTCATTCTTTTATACATTTTGCTTTTACCAGTAGTGTATATTGTTCAATGTAATATTCTAGTTTTTTTCTTTACGATTCGTGGGACTTTGTAGCACGCAGATGTTATTTTTTATATTACCGTGTTTGGGCCTCTTTAAAGGAGTTCTTTGACGAGATGTCCGTGTAAGTATATTGTTATTTGATTTTCATTGCTGTTTTTTGATTTTTCATTATTATATTAGAATTTTGTTCGGTTAAATTGAAATCTCTTGAGTCAGGGAACTCAGTTAGAGAGTTGTTGTAGTTTTTGTGCACAAATTTGTTATAAAATCTGTTATTATCATAATTTGTTCTAGAAGGGATTGTAAGTTTTAAGAGTTTTATTTTTTTTTTCCGTTTCTAGTTTTCAAATTAGTTTTATTTATTAATCACCTCGTTGAAAGGTGAAAAGAAAACATTGTGCTTGTGTTTATATTTCAATTTTGTAAATTTATTTGTTTTCCACGTTTAATATTAATTTTAGTTGTTTTAAACCTTGAGACCACGTGGATTATTTTGAGAAGCAGAATTTTCTTCTAGAACAAATCTACCATTTTGTTTGTTAGAGGATTTTGAATTGTCCTTTGTAAATGTAAATTCAGGCAGGTTTTTATTTTGGCCAGGACTTTCAGTCGATGGTTTTGTTTTCCCTGCAATTTGTAATTAAATGTTTTTTTTTTTAAATAATAAATTTTGATTACTTTCACTCACATTTTATTTTTATGATTAGTTCAATCCTGAAAATAACCTTGAGGTTATTAAGTCTTTTTGCGCCCTTTAAATTTTATCCCATTGAGCTAGTTGCTTTAATTTTTTTTTATTTCACTTTTCTATATGCTGGTCCATCAGTTCACAGCAGTACGGTACTTACTTTCGAATATTTTAATGGTAAGCATTGTGCATGAGGTCCCATTCTCTCAAAGTAGCTGTTCGAAATGGCTGGGAGGGTATCCAGTTAGATTTACTCATACTCACA
This sequence comes from Protaetia brevitarsis, assembly GCA_004143645.1. Classification (NCBI taxonomy): domain Eukaryota; kingdom Metazoa; phylum Arthropoda; class Insecta; order Coleoptera; family Scarabaeidae; genus Protaetia; species Protaetia brevitarsis. The sequence continues at coordinate 2,475,288 of RXPK01000216.1, forward strand.
ACAACAAACTGTTCGCTTGGTCAATCAAAAGTACGCAAAAGCTTCCCAAAACCCTCCTAAAAAAGAGGGAACCAATGACAGATAAGTTTTTAGTGCAATAAATGGTGGGGTAAAATTCGTTTCAAAGTGTTTCAATATTATGGTAATTTCAATTTGATATTTCATTGTTTTTCAGTACAAAAACTTTTAATAATTTTATATAGTAATTCATTATACCAAACGTATACGGGATTTTAGTTTGAATCTACAGACTTTCTCACTATGATTGCATACATTTATTCCTTACAGCAATAACAATGTTCATTTGGAGGAAGTATACTTTAATGCAAGTATTTATATTATTTGTTCTAAGAGTATATTGTGTTTTCAGAGAATTTATTCTTATGTTCTAACCAACAACCTTTAGTTCATTTAAATATATATTAAGTTTCGATTTCTGAATAAATAAAAATATTCAGACTGATAACACATTTTTTTGTGTGTAGAATAGAGAATAACTAGAAAATTCGGTCCGATGTTATTCTCTACGATCATGATTTTCTTTCATTGTTCTTTATACGACGCCACGAGAATGCGTACAGAAATATAGCAATTCGCAATCGCTCCTAAAAATCGCCAGGATTTGATTGAAAAAGAATAAATATCTGTCCATGTAATCACTGTAGTGAAACTTCTAGTTATTCTCTAATCTGTGACTGAAGTACTTATTTATCTCCAGCAAAGACATTCGTATTCATAACATTGCCCTGTTTTAAAACGAATTCGTACCGACGCTTCTGGACTAAATGTGCGGAAATTTAAAACACACCCCAATACAGTAACGTTGTAGCACTTGACAACTAAACAAACCAAAGTAGCTTTGCACGCAGATTTTAATATACTTGCATCTGTATATGTAATAGGGCATTTCACAATTACATTGGAAGGGTTTATAATACAAATCACTGCTGTCAAAATCGAATGGTCCCGAACCATATGACCTATGCACTACATGTTTCGCTCAGTTTATTTTCTTTTTAAGGAACATTTCGTACGATTTCATTTAGCATACAAGTACTCATCCAAAATATATGGCAGTTTGCATACGAGATGATGTTGCTTGCGAAGGGTGAATTTATTAGCGCATTAATATATCGCAGAAACATGAGGTCGACCAAATGGGAACCTCAGTCAACATTAGTTATTTAGAAGGAAACGACAACTTTTACAATTCCTGATGGAATAAACAAATTTTACAGAATAGTCAATTTTGTAATCTATTTTTACTAACAATAAGTACAACGTAATATCTATATGGCGCTATTACTCATCCGGTCCACTGCGACTACTAGATCTATTATAGAGCGGATGTTATTTCGAAGTTTATTCAACAAGTTCACGCCTATATATTTTGTTCAATGAGGTTGTTTTCAGGTTTTCTAGGTAAGGTTCAACTTTCCCAAAGGTTACATAGCTGATTTCCTAGCGGTAGGGCAATGGCCGAAAATACGTTCAACTGTTTCTTTGTCTTCTAAATACAATCGTCATTCCGTCACCTCAGAGGTCTGATTCTGCGTAATTTCATCCTGATTCAACGGTGACGTCTGAAGGCAGAGACAATTTCCTTCACACTTTTACGTCCAAGTTCCTTGGTTCTGGTATGCTTAGATTAGATACACTCCTTCGCATGTACCAAACCGGGTCAATTATTCTATTATTGGGGCAGTTTCTGACTTACCCCCAGAATTGAATTTATTGTTTAGCTACCGTAGGTATTGTGCCAATGACAGGTTAGTTTCTATTCCGCAGCAGCCTTTTTTCGCAGAGGTATCTGCCTTCTCACTTCCGAGAGGAGTGAGTGCCCAAATATCTACATTAAGAATTATTAGCCGCCCTCAATACATTTAGACTGTTTTTACAGCTCCAGATCTGTTTCGAATTGCATTTACTTATACCCAGCACATTCAACGTCGCTTGACTGTCACTGAAAATTTTAATTAATGATGTGTTTCAAGCTTTTATCTAAAATCCCTCCAGCACGCATCTATCTCAATGGCATAAATTTTCGCCTGGAAAATCATTGTGTGTTATCCAAAGTTGTAATATTTTCTGACTGCTACAAAATATTTCTGCGCCCACACCCTGCCAGCGTCAGTGTTTTTTCGTTGTATCTCTATCCCTCTCTATTTAGCAAGGGGGTAGTGAGTACGGATTGATCACTGGTCGAGTACACGTCATGTCTCGATGGCATTCCAGCATGCTGTCGGAAATAGCTGATTCCAGCAGCTAGTTGGCCGCACAGATATGAGTATGTGGCGATTGATATGCAATGTGCCAAAGGTAAAGTGCAGTTAGTCTGGTCTTCCTTTCTACAACAATGGTGCAAGGATGATAGGTCCAGTACTGCTTCCAATTCTAATGACGGGAGGAAGGATATTGCTCCTATTATTGTCCATACCTGCGACCCTTTGCACTGATGTAAATTTTGCTGTGGCTCTGGCTTGCTACGCCTTCTGTAATCAAGCTATTGCTCCGCAGGTTATGGCTGAACATCCTACCATCACATAAAGCCAATAAAATGGCATTGGCGACAGCCTCCAAAGTTTCCCACATAATCTTCTGCATGACCAGAAAAATAGGTTTATCTTGTGAGTCATCTTTTCCAAATGCGGTTTCTAGGTTAGTATTTTATCAAATCGGACAAGTCTGATACCTCGAATAGTGGGTGGTACGTATTTCTAATGAAAGGAATTTCCTCTTCCATTATTTTTTTTTAAATTGAAGCACGCCCCACTATTTAAAAAAAGTACAACGTTGCACCAAAATGTCTTTGGGATTAGAAAAGATACTACAATTTTTTTAATACAAAGCATTTTCTTACGCTTAAAGAAATTTTTACGCCTACTAAAGAAAAGAGTTTGAACTGATTTTTCACAAAGTATACATGTACGGTTTGTCCTATTCTGTGTTTAGCTCATATAATTTAAAATACAAATACGTCACAATATATGGATACATATATAAAATATTAAAATATAAGGAATAAATTTCTCTCGGAAATATAAACGAAAGTCTGAAAGATATATCTTTTTAAACTATTATCTCTTTCCACTACGTGTCCCTTTTACGTAATTCCAGCTTACGCTATTTTAGATACACGAATGTCTTTATAATTTCATGTTCAGCCCTATTCTGTAATACGCTGGTTTAAGATATCGTTAAAATTGAACTTGAATGATTTGTATGTCGTTTACTTAATCGGTATTTTATATCTAACTGAAACTTAACTGTGTAGTTACCTGTCATCGTTTGCACTCATGTAAACGATCAGATATAGCGACTCGTTCCATTTAGGTGTTAAGCTATTAACGACTCGTCCAGTAAAATTAAAATGCACGTAATGTTTGGCAATGTTTTAAATTTGAACAATTAGCAAACGTATACGAAAGATAAAATTTTAATAATAATAAATATAATTACGAATAATTAAACGTTATTTAGACAAGATTAGAATTTTTTTATTTTTAAATCTATAAAACACAAAAGAGAATAATATCTCAATTGATTATTAGTCTTTTACTTATTCTTTTCTGTCCTTCATATATGTATTTATCACATACCCAACTAGACAAATTATGAATTTTTAAATCATTATTTTTCTTCTCTCCCATGAGAAACGGGCCCAGACGCTAGTGTCGTATACGTTTATAAGGATCGCAACATCTGGGTAAGCTGCGAAATAATAAATACTAGATAGTTAAATCGTATTCTTTAAAAAACTAACGATGATCGCTAAAATATTTACAATGTGATAATGAATAGACCCGATTGTTTCAGGAAAATGAACATTCTGACGATATCTAAATCAACAGTCTCACGATTTGAACCAAAATAAATAGCTCTATTATTTTAAAAACAAATAAAATTTTATAATAATAAATAAAAAATTTTTACAAAAAAATATATAAGAAAAAAATTTATATATATACTATTAATTAATTAAAGATGCAAACAAATTTTTAATAATGCACGAAATTTTATTGTACGCACTATAATAGCAAACGAGCCAGGTTAGCCACAAATTTGGCTCCACGCCGATGATTATGCCATCGCTGAAATCAATGCGTCCCCGTAAGTGCATGTGTACTCCATATAGTGAATACCTACGGTCGGAGACTTGCCTCCTAGATGAGATCGTATGAGATCGGCATGTTATCATGCGTTATGCGTTATCGGTCGTAAAACGTTATTTAATGTTAAGAAATGCTCCAGTAATGCTAAAATAAATCAATAAATAAGCCCTCATGTTATAAGATTATTTTGTAAGCACTCATGCCAATGAAAACTGTGGTGACAGTATTCGGTGAACGTTTACTTCGAAGCTAGAAAAGATGGCGCAATCAACGTGAAGGACACAGTTTTTTTCAACAGTATTTATGATAACAGTATACCCGCATCCTTACACTAGTGCATTGACTATATATAAGTAGACTGATTAAGCTTAATGGGAAAAATGTTGCGCTTAAAAGTGCCCTTTGGATGGCAAATCCAGATGTCACTAGTGTTTTCTACATCCAAAACTGGCGGGGGAAGCGAATGCCTATCTTAGCTCCGAACGTGATTACCAGATGATGAGTTGAGCAGCACACATGAGTAGAGGGCATTTAGTTCACAGATAGCGCGGTAGCATATAACATAAAATGATTTTTTTTTGATTTAGCCCGTATTAATGGTAGTTTGTTGCCATGTAAAAGGCATGGCAAGCAACAAAAGCCAATATTTAAATTGTGGGAAAAACAAACGCAATAATGAAAAGCTGCGTACGTTTGCATTTCCATATTGTAAGTGCAGATTTTAATGTAGTAAGGTGGGACAAAATCGACATGAGTATATGGTATTCGTATTAGTAGTAAAAGTCATAAATAAAAGTAAACAATCACAGATGTGTAAAAAATGTTAAGGGATTAGTGAGGCGCAAGTGTAGATCGCAAAGCTGCCGGATGTTTAACCCAACAAGGAATTAAATTCCTAAAATTATTTTTACTTCAAATTTGTGCTGCATTTTGTATGCTACTCGAACTATATAAAATGATATGCCATTTATATTTTTTAGGTTTTCAATTATAGCAAATAAAAAAAATGTTGTTACAATTTAAAATTTTCGTATATACAGGTGTGATTCTTATAGCATTTTTTGAAAACTAATTTTTAATTATCTGAGGTTTATAATAAAATTGATATGACACTTTTTTATACTATAGTGAAGTATATATATATTTTTGCTGATTATTAACCCCAATTTTATGTTTAAATTCGCGATTTAAATATATTTTTTTTTATTTTATATTTCTGTTTTCTATGTAGAAAATCATTTTTTTTTCAAACTTTATAAACGCAGTATATATTTTTATCGTTTCTTATTAGTATTAAAAATCTAAAATAGTATTTTTTTGTTTCTTACCTGTACAAAAATGAGTATATGATCAATTATTCTTAGTAACTCCAACATTGAAACAGGAAATTAGCAGTGGTTTTGTATTAGATTACTAGTTATTTTGAAGTCTTTCTGTTGAAGTTACTAAAAATAATTGTTGGAAAATTTTGCCAAGATGGTAGTTATTTATATATATGTAAGTATTAAAGTGAGACTATTGCAAAACGAGCACTTTAATAGCCAATTTCTTATTCAGTTGAAGGAGCAAGCCTATGCAAAAATCCCCATAAGAATAATTAAAACTACAAAATTTTTGTAACAATAATTTTACAAAAACAGTTTTAATGTATTATAGGTTCTTTTGTTCATATTTTTAATTTAATATTAAGCCGAAGCTTAAACTTTAAAATCAAAACATGTAATCCAGCTTTTTGTAGAAATTGCAAAAAGAAAGACAGGAACATAAATAGATTGTAAAAATTTTACATATTCGTGGTTTCGTGACGGCGCGGCATGTTCTTTAGAGTGATAAGAAAATACCGGCATATAAGTAAATAAACACGTAAATATCCACCAAAAAATCTAGTAATACAAAGGCCTATTGAATCGATAGCGTTAAGAGAACATATGGTGGAATTTTTACAATATTATTTGAAGAAAACGTTTCTAATCCTCTAACTGTTTAGAGTCTAACAGGATTATAATATGCTATAAATTATTATTGTTACCTGCAGAGAATATAGAATTCTAAACAGATGTTACCAGAAAAATAAAAAAAATTTACACGCTTTATTAGTACAAAATGTCTCATTATGTAGAACAATGGTAGAACTCATATGTAGGTGATGAATTATGAAAGAATACTTCTATTGGCATAATACCCGTAATGCTCTGCGTACTGCATATCATACATATGTATATTATAGTTATATTTGTATATTAACAATCGGTCTTTGCTTTGAATCGTAATCCAGTGTTAGTATGTATTTTGATTGAGTTCCTCATTTTTTAGGCGGTAAATACAAATTTATTAACTTTTTGCCAATAAATTAAAATAAATGCACGATACAATAACAAATTAATTAAACTAAAGCAAATAAATAAAAAAAATCATCAATAAATTCAATAATTCCCTCTGAAACAAAAGTTTTTTTCCTCTAACTTTCAAAATTCCCTCTAAAAAGAGATTTTCCCTCTCATATACGAGCACTGTCGTAATCGTAGGTTTGAAAAGTTGAATTTTAACAGTTCATATATTAATCGTAATTACAGGAGTATATTATTATTATAACACTTATCAAATCTATTGTATATATTATAAATACATTTGAAAATTAGAAAAATTGAAATGGATTTTTATACGGATATTTACCCACAATAAAAGATACCTATACCCGGCTTGGTTTGGTAAATTTATTCCTAGATAGCGCTGACCCACACCTTTATCCGAGAATTATCGAATTGCATTATATGGTAATTTATGGATGTTATCGGCATCTATCGACAATTTTTAGAGCTATTTCGCTTTTATATGGACTTGATCAGTCTGCTTATATATAGTCACTGCACTAGTGGTATTAGTCATAACGCACATTGGATCAAAAGTACCGACGCTGTTTGCCCGGTCTTATTGACATTTTCCTTGCCGAGAAGTTGAGGTACAAGTTTGCTGAACCACTTTAAAATATGCTTTGCTGAGCCACCAACTTATCGTTTTATAGTTTTTCTAAAGTTTTCTAATGTTATCACGCCATATATTATTATTACTGATTAACTTTTAGGATTTACTTTTTCTGCTACCATAAATGTATTGATTTCAAATAAAATAAATAAAACACCACTAGAAGCATAACATACATCTTCCCACATGGTTCTTATATTTGTTCTTCATACATATTTTAAACACCATATGCTATACAGAAGCGTTTACAGTTTACTACCTTCTATTATTTACGTTCTAGCTTCCAAAATCTAATAAGTTTACCGTTCCCACTGCCTTTGAAATTAATGTAATTTATACTGCTTTCAGAATTCAATTAATATATTATCAAAGCGTCGCACTAAAGACAATGCCGTAATTGTTTGGTACTGACAGAAACGAAAGAGGATGGAACATTCGTAGGAAGTGTGTAATAAAAAACGCACACGCCTTAAAGATTCAATTAAACAAGTCTTACATATATTTTCCGCTTTAATTATCGGCTTCACGTTAAGTTTTCTCCACGAAAATAGTCTATCGACATGTGGGCCGTTCGCCGCTTATGTAAATGCATTTCATTATTGCGTAATTTAATCTCCGGCCAGTGTATAAAGTATCGATTGTGTTCTTTTTTCCTCTAAAATGTACACAGTAAGATTTACCGACAACGATATACCTATTTCTTCTAAAATTAATGTAATAGATACAAATGTAATCGTATATATAACATTTTATAAAGTGGAACTCCTTTCGGGAAACAGTTTTGTCCTGCATCGTTAATTTAAAATTTAATTTATTATCCGGATAAGATTTCAATGTCGTTAGGTCGTTAGATTTACTTCTTCCGAAGAGCCACTTTATGTACCTGAGTTGAACTTTCGATAAATAAATACCCGCTCTGGTAGTTGAAGATAGTGCACATTTCTATTTTTTTTTCTTATTTCAAGAACAAGCTAGCCGGTTAATTAATACGAGCTCATTTACACTTTCTCTTTAGATATTCATATCGTAATGGTTGTGATATTACAATAAAATATTCTGGAGAGAAAGATACACTCTTACACATAAGTTATTCACACTAATAAAAATATTACATGAGACGTAGAATAACTTTAGACATACACATTATTGAGGAAGCTACATGTGTGGAAAACACATTTTGATATGTGAATAACCATTAAGCTAACACTCCCACTCAGCTTCGGGCTTCTATAAAATGCATGCTTTACCACTAATAACACACATTCATTTAAAACTTAATGCCAGGTGAAAGGCATAATCAATAAAAAATTAAGAAGAGGATTGTGTTCTGTCAAATAAATATTTTTGTTTGTGTAACTTCAATAAAACAAGTAAATTTTATACCCATATGGATTTTTTTTATTATGGTAACGATTTTTCCTGAAATATATCACCCGCTGATGAAGGAATGTTATTGTTGGCAACATCCAAAGACACATGAAATGGATTTCGCACTAATGAAGCTTCCTGCTCAGAGAATTCTGGTAAACATCGTTAAATTCCAGAGCCAAAGGATTGAATATTATGATTAATTTTCTCTCTCAGATTATCCGCCTCTGATTCTTTAATCTTAGTACAATTTAACTTACGGCGTCAGTTTTGCAGTTTACTACGGACCATGTTGGAAGTTGTACCTGTGAGTGAATGATGTGCGTTTCTTTACCTGTAGTTTCAAATTTAACTGGTTCATTTGATTTGATGTAGCAGATAAAGCATCTTATGAACTCATATATTCATTTTATTTATAGAAGCTGTTTATTTTGTTGTCAATTCCAAGACCCGCCGTATTACATATCTTTTTTTGTTAACCAACGAACAACAGTCTTCACAATAGAAACTCTTCTTTGATGTCCTCTAAGTGCATATAGGTCATGAAAACGAAAAACTAAGAACATGAACTAACATCGGTGTACTCGTTAAATTGAAAGAAAACGGCACTAGATGCCTGTATTTCCTATAAAATTTAAAACTTTTTTTATCGCGTTTTTGGACATGTCTGAAGTACATCTCTGAATTGTGTTGTGGGACAAAGATATATTTTAGCCGGTAAAGAAAGATTTGAATTATTACAAACTTTTCATATTTAAAGAGTCTTTCTAAAACAGAACTTACTAAGCAATGCTCTGACATAGAAACACGATCAACAGACATTACTAACAAAAAACAATTAAATTAAATTCTTAAACCAGCGAAAATAGGAGACATAGCCAAACCAAAATGATGCGAAGAGGTAGTACAATTTTTTCTTACTGGTACTAACCCTCTTAGTACACCCTCAATTTAGACATACAAATAGTCACAACTTTTTAAATACTCGAAACAGAGGCTCGTTAAAATAAACAGAAATTAAAAACGCAAAAAAGTACGGCATTCTATTAAAAAATATATAAGTTAGATCTGACACGACGTTTTAGCCTGTTTTATGGCTGTATATGTGTATCTAACATTAAAATATGAAGCTTAAATATACCTAAGTATACCTTTTCTTAACAATTTTTTTTGATAACTTTTATAATGTCAGATTATCGAACTTCCACGCATTAATGCGCCACCCTGTATATGCAAAGACTAATCAAATGCTACGTTTTTTTTGTTTCCTTTTTGTTTTCTTCTTTTTTTATATAAATTGCATGTAAAGGGCGCCAAAAAAATTCCAGCACCAGGGCGGCAACATATGTAGGAACGGGCCTGTATGTTACAAAATCGCAAAAGAAGCCTTTAAGTGAATTAATTCATATTGTTATCAACAATATTTTGGCTTTAGAACAAATCAAGACAAACATGGGTACCAGATATATGCTGTATTTTGTGTTATGTCAAATTAACTCACAGTCAGTGGAACAAAAACAAGAATTTTTGTCAGAAAGGCCGATGATTTGGCGTGAACCAACAAATCACGTCACGAACTGTTATGATTGGTCTCATAAAAACTGAAGGTGTTTTTAAAAGGAAACACAAAGTAACGTATCCAGAGATTCCATCTGCAAGCAAACCGTTGAAAAGAACTGATTATGAGCTTCGAACTCCAATGCATTCAAATTCTTCTTCAAATTTCATGGACGAGGTTTAATAAACGATGTTTTGAATGCGTCATTTTCAAGTGATCTAACGTATTGCTGTGTACTGATGGTACCAGCATAAATGTAAAATGAAAAATAAAAAAAAAATGTGAAAATTTAAATTTACTAGCTCAGCGGATAAAAATTTAAAAGGGCGCAAAAGACTTAATAACCTCAAGGTTATTTTCAGAATTGAACTATTCATGAAAAATAAAATGTGGGCGTAAGTAATCAAAAATAAAAGAACTGAACTCTTGAATAACATTAACAATCATTAAATTTACAGGAAAAATCAAACCTTGGACTGAGAGTCCTGGCCAAAATCAAAACCTGCTTGAAATGCTTGAAATATTTGCTTTATCAAAACAAAAGACAAATTTGTTCTAGAAGAAAATCCTATTTCTAAAAATCCACGTGGTTACAAAATTACAACACACTAAAATTAAATTAAACGTGGACAAAACAAGTGTATTAAAAATAATTGAAATTTAATCACAAGCTCAATGCTTCTTTTCACCCAATCCGAGGTGATTAATAACTCAAAACTAAATTGAAAACTACGAAACGGAAAATTAAACTCTTTAAACTAAAAAAACAACGATATCTTCTAAAACAAATTACAATAACTGATCTTATATCCAATATGTGCACAATTAAACACAACAGCAATTATTAATTAAAAGAGTTCCTTGAAAGATGATAAATTATCAAAATAACGAACTACCTATTAAATGAAAATGAAATTACCAAAATGGCATCAAAGAAAATAAACACATGTACTTACGCCGGCATCGTTTAAGGAACTCCCTTTAAGAGGCCCAAACATCGCGTACAAATATAAAATAGATGCATGGCTAAGCAGCGCATAAAATGCAAACATCATCTCTTAAATATTACAAAATATACAATACTGAAGAAGGCAATATGTACAATAGAATAAAATTAATATACACAACTGAACAATAAAATAAATTTAACAAACAACTTCTATTGAACAAATCTTTTCAAAATAAAATATTAAAACTGTGGAAACTCTATCATTACGTTGATAAAGATGATTTGGAATTAATAAAAATACAAATTTGAATTTCCGGAAACCCGGGTGCCAGACCACAGCAGTATGTTCCTTCTAACGAACCATATCCCATTATTCAATCAGATCTCAAAGACTTGATAAGATTCTACAAACACAAGAGAAACGCATAACAGTAGTTCAACTATATTGAATCCCGTTCAATATTCAAATCTTATTTGGCAAATTTGTGGTGACCCTTAAGATTATTTCCTTATTAGTTGGATTGCAAGAAAGGTTTACCAAATATTGCTGCTTTTTATGTCTGTGGGATAGCCGAGCAGTTCAGCAAGATTACCAAATAAAAGAATGGGAAGCACGGACTAACATTGTTCTTAGAAAGTTTATTTAGTACTTATCATTTTTTTATAGCTTCTGTTTAACGAAATTTGTAAATAGAATTACTATTTATCTACTAGCGGAGTGTGGTTGTAACTCTAAAACTAGACGTGGTGGAAAGATTTGGTTTTTAATTGTGCCTTCAGTTAAATAACATAAGAACACATCCATTTTTACAACAGTTATTCAACAAAAAATTAAAATTGTCGACTGGTGTAATTTTAAACTTATATATTTATTCACTTTTACCACTTTAGGCAATAAGGTTTCTTTAACAAAAATGTGCTAAATGTAACTAACTCACAAATATCAAAAAATTCAGCAAAAGTAGTATTCTTTAAAACCTTATAATAAGGGTTTGATCACTTCAAAGAGTCTTAAAAATATGAACTGAATTTCTTATTATTGTCAAAAGTTTAACTGTTAATTATCCAGCATCTTGTTTTTGCAAAAAGGCATCCTACCGATTATGCAGTCATTCTCAAACACAAAGTATTACTGTATGACCCGGTATTGCTCAACATAACACAAATGAACAGAAAAGGAAGACGCAGCCCCGAACGCACTAAAACTATACTCATAAATATTTATGTAAGAACAATGGTGTCAAAAGATACCGAATAGAGCCTGCGTCGGTAGATATGTATATATGTATACACTAAACAAAAACAATGCGTCACAGTAGTTTCATCGAGATTACTAGCCAATAGAGAAATTTGTATACAATGCGTACGTACATAATCAGACGAGACTTAAATTTTACTGACATTGAGACAAATCTATTAATTTATCCTCAGTTCAAAGGAAATCTATAAAGTAAATTTATAAACAAGGTATGCATCGTGCATTGCACCAGTGACTCTTGTAAACATTGCCTTCTCAGTGCAGCAATTTGCTTTAAATATACAAACACCTAAATCAGCCATAAAATAGCACTCCTAGGTTACAAACAATATAATCTTACTAAACGTCTTCCTAAATCAGAAAGATTATATTTGAGTTCTTACTTAAAGTCTGTACAGCTTTCCACCGCTGCTGCGAAATTCAATATTGTAATTGTTAAATACATAACCCAAACTAGAAGAGAACGTTCCCACGAGAAATGTACTTCACTAAAACGAAATTGACTGCCTTAAACTTTCAAACTTTTAAATTCTTTTTATGTAAAGACGTTTATTGGACAACCATTGCTGTCTCTCTGTGTTATTTCACTTACCGTTACACAAAAACCTTATATTAATTGGTTTTATGTGAGAGACTGATTGTATCGGTAATTCAAGTCCATGGGCGCAACTGTTGTTGAGATTATCTATACAGATCATCTGCGACAATAAAAAAAGAAACTTTATAACATTAGTTCGTTCATTAAAAGCACGGTAACGCAAGAAATGAAATTTCACGAACTTCGTTATAATCTATAATAAACAACATACGATTGCGCAAAGCCCATCTAATTTTATTTGCACATGGATATCCATAAATTAAAATATTGATCTTATTATTTATTTAGTAATTTGGATGGTAAAAATTTCACATGGTTTTTAGTATGTTAAACTGTTAATCTAAAAGGAATTGTGAGCTATTATAAGTGTCAGAAAGAAATACATATATGTATAACAATTAACATTTTGTAGGTATAGGTCGTTTAGGCGGTAGCTGTCAGTGCGAATGCATCTCTATAGACCTCTCACAAACTCTATACTATTAACCGGACTTAAAACAATCTATAGAAAGGGATTGTTAAATTTATTTATAGTCATGACCAACAATTCTAAAAATTCGATATTTAAGTTCAGAGACAATCGTAAATAAGGCGCTGATAAGCATATCGAAAGGATTTTTTCTGTTTTGAAAATATCTATGAGATTTCTCCTAATACCGAATCTCCACTGGCTGACAGCCAATAAAACAAATTGCCACGGCCGTCGGTTGGTCATCTGAACAGATTATGCCCTTTCCGAATTGATAAACTATGTTTTTTATTCATCGACAAGCAATTTAAAATAGTCGGGAGTGAAGAGTGGTATTCGTGATACACATTTATCACTGGTACCAGATCGACGGCATACAACGCCAAGATAATAAGTAAATTATAGTGTCAGCTATTGGCGGTTAGAAGAGATATGTTTCGTTAAGAGGTTTTGTATGTGTGTAATACTTATATATAGGGTATTGGATAACGTATAGAAGCTTAACCGATACCTTTCAGGTATTGAAATACACATAACTTGATAATGTGCATAACTGCACGCTCCTTTGCCCGTATACTCCCTCTAGAATACGTTTTTTACTGAATCTAATAAGTCTGCATCCACCAATACAGCATACCATGTTCATTTACTTTTGCAATGATAGTGCACTGATCAAAGGTAGAGATGCGCATTTTGGCAATTATCTCAGTTCTCTCACGTTTCTTTGTTAACTTGGTCCTACCCAGCTCGCCCATCGCATTTGCCAGTCCAGCGACCCTCAACCCATCATCATATTCACCGGTCGTCCTTCCAAAAGAATAACTTCTCTGTCTATAGGAAAACTATTTTAATTTAAAGACTTAGGGTTTTTATGTGTACACTGAGAAAAATTGTTGGTTTAATCCAATATAAAATTTTGCCAGGTCAGGTTAAAAACGTGTGTAACACTAGGTAGATATTAGCATGCATATGTTTCACCTTTCCAAGGATCATCAGTGCTACTGGTCTAACCTAATTTATTATACGCAGAAAGCGGTATATATACATAATAAGTGAAAGAATAAATGAATGAGAATTTAAGATGGAAATCTCATTATTAACATGAAGATATTTGTTAAAATATAAGTATAATACATTAGGTTAGATCAGTAGTAGATGATCCTTGGTAAGGTGAAACATATACAGTGACCGGCATAAATATTGCAACATATGGGAAATTTTTTTATTATTAAAATATACTAAAACTTTTTTTAGGGATAGGTTGTCCATGTCTGGAAACCCGAAAATTTATTTTGACTCAACAGACAAAAAGTTTCAAAACCTCTTATTGTGGATTGTGATTTTTAAATTTTTTAAAGTATCTTAACAAAAATTTGCACACAGCCTCAGAATTGAATTCTAAACAACTTTTTTAAATAACTTTTTTGGATATCATGTCATCTAACCTCACTTTTTGGAGATTAACATCATATTTTTTAAATTTACCGCCATACTTGTGAGCACGTGACGTGTGTCAAAATAAACTTTGGGATTCCTAGGCATGCACAACCTATCCCCCAAGAAAAATTTGGAATATTTTAATAATAAAAAAAAGTCCCATATGTTGCAATATTTATGCCGGTCACTGTATAGGCTAATATCTAGCTAGTGTTACACACGTTTTTAATGTGAGCTAATTAGTAATAAGCGTTAATTAACGCAAGTATAGGGTCTTAAAGTCGTCCTACAATTATTGTTATCCTTTATGGATACATATTTAAGTTTCAGATCGCCAATTTAGAAAATATCTTCATGTTAATAATGAGATTTCCATATTGAATTCTGATTCATTTATTCTTCCACTTATAAAATTTTGTGTTTCCATTTTTATGTTAGCCCAAAACGAAATAATGTTAAAGAAATCCGCTATTGTGTTTCACTAAAACACATATGTTGCGATAACCTTTTTGTTTTAGATTAACGATATTTAATGTTGATTTGCAGGTGGGCACTTTATTTATGTTCTTTTAGAATAAAGTGCAACGTTTACTCAATCTTATAAATTTGCCTTGTTTTAATACATAGAAACAATATTAATTTATTTTAACGTAACCATAAATAAAAGAAAAATTTTAGTGGTAAATTTTAACGCTACGTTTAAGCTAACAAAACTTTTTTTTTCAAATGGAACATGGTATTTTTTACTACAGTATTGAATGCAGCGTAAAATTCTACATCGATTGATATAAGGGTGTGGTATACCTATTCTTAATAATTTCTGAAATATTGGCATTTCTTGCAAAAAATTGCTAAAAATATGCTTAAATTCTAAGTTTCAACCAAATAAAATGAGTTTTTTCCTACTAAACACTCTGTACATTATTTGCCTAACCTATCTAAATATTTATGTTTCAGATATCTAACGTTCACTAGTTTCTTACTAATAGTAATGTCTTTTAGTCATAGAGAACGTACATTAATTATTAGATATTAGTAGGCCATGAGCTCTGCTAACAAACAAGTGATATCCATTGTTGGTAATTTATCAAATTGCGCCGTGGTAAACCTATGCAGTATTAACAAGTCATATCTTTTATAATAAGTCCTAATGCGGTCAACCCCTTCACACATTTTCTTCTAACAAGTAAAATATTATAAATCGAAAGAAATAAGAAAAACATTGAAAGTTACATATACAAATAACATTTTAGACTTATTCTACATTCATGAAGAAGGTAACAATGATTAGATACCTACACTTATTTGCAATGAATAGAACCTCAAAAAAATAAGAAAGGGAAATTAAAGCAGATATCCTAAATACACCCATAATATTTCAAATATTGTTCACTTACTAGACCAGGTATTTTCTTTGTAGGGGAGCCGTCTGACATGGAGTCCCCGAAAACAATGCAGTCTCGGCGTTTTGTATTAAACTAGGTATTAAGCAATACAGACACATAACATGAATCAGGAACAAACTATTAAACGTCTTCAAAAATGTCCAATATAAATGTTCTTTCAGAATAATAGTTTCTTAGTTTTTTTTTTAATTTGACCTATTTTCGATATATTTAATAAGCAGGCAAAAATATTAACATGTAATTTGCTGTCGCATAAATAATTTATGGCTTATTAATATTTTATAATTACAATTACATAAAATTTGGTATCTAATAATTGGAAAACTTCCAATGATAAATATCTCAGGTAGTGAAACCAAACAATGCAAAAAAAGACAACGCATCATTCTAAAAAATAATATACAGAGTGTTTTAAGGAAAAAAAATATTTTATTTAATCGAAACTTGGAAATTAGTTATATTTTAGGCAATAAATGCTAATATCTCAAAAACTAACTACAAAAATAGGTATACCAAACCCTAATGTCAATCGATGTAGAATTTCAGGCTGCATTCAATGTTGTAGTAAAAAATATTGTGTTCCATTTGAAATAAAAAAGTTTTGTTGGTTTAAAGGTATCCACATTGGAGATACGTTTTCGAACACCCTGTATGTGATTTGGTCATTATTGCCATAACACTTTCTACCTACGTCTTTGTACTTATATCGACATTAGTAGAACCACTAAATATTTGATACATCATCAGCTATTTAATTTCATTTGAAACAGTGCAAACGTCAAAAAATCAACAAAATTGTAAATATCTCCAAAACGGTTGAGTTCAGGGGTAGGGAACCCTCATGTAAACTAATTGCAAATGACTCGATACATTCATTGTACCGATAAAAATTATACCATTCCATTTAAAATTAGAAAGCTAATATCAACACCCTGTATATAGGAAGTGCTATAAAGTTGGAAATATTTTCCTTAAATAGACTACAGTGGGCCATGACTACACTGCAAGTTTCAAAATCAAATTCCTGCTAGAAGTTCAAAAAAATCTAATGACGCAGTTCGATGGGACAGCCTGTATAACCCAAAAAGTGTGTTAAATTAACGCATTTTGCGTTGACTAAACGGAATTTTTTCTTAGTGTAGCTGCAAAAATCTATAATAAGAGTTGTAGCAAATAGTGCTGGCGAATGCGTTGTTTTAATAATTAAGTTGAATATATAATTTATACATTTACAATTGCAAATAAACATATGAAGCACGTTTTATTATAAAACAATATATTCTTTGCTACGAAACTGATTTACATTTACTATTAAAATCAAAAACTAATGTTTGGTTAAAGGAAGTGTAAATTAGGAATTTTAGATCAAAATTAGAATATAAAATGAGAGATGAGATTAATAAGTTTCGACAACAAGACATACTTTAAAATATAAGCTTTCAATAAAATACCAACTTCGCCTTAAAATTTTGAAACACCATGAATAAAATCAACTCGTATTGTGTCGTCCATGGAGTTTTCGTCATCGAAGCAATGTTCGATAACTGCTTCGCAACAGTCGAATCTATCATATTTGTCGTTAGGAGTATTTCATTTGCTTTATTCAACTTATAAAATCATTATTCATCTTTCTTTAAAACACTGTAGACTTCTATGAAACATTCAGCTGCTCTACAATTTTTCTGTTAGGTGTATGTCACATTTCTTCTACTGCAACGCAAATTAAAATATTCCTTTCCTCATTTTGTGGTATTAAGGTCTTTTTATGATGAGGTTGGTAACCATGCATTTCATGTTTCAGTATGTACCATTAGTCGGGGAGCTGGTGTCCAAAAATTGCTAGAGTTTTCGGACGGTTGATATTACCAAATCGAGTTGTACTTTAATTATAGAGAGCCACCGTAGAGTCAGCACTTCAGAAGCCGTTGACTCCTGACGCTGAGACGCTCGAAACGGTGTAAAATTAATTAAGATCTCTAAACTGTTTTCTGAAAGCTTAAAATTTGTAAATGACGTCAACGCAACTAATTTCTCAAAGCTGAAATTTCGCAAAACATTAATTTTAACTATAAAATTCATGAAAAAACAGTCAGACTCGTTTTTAATAGGACCTCATCAGTCAGCAGTCAATAGAAGTGTGTGAAAGAAGGGCATGCGAATTGTGGCAATTAGAAATTAATGAGTGCTTATTTAGTAGTAATCATTTATTTTACATCTGTCACGCGTTCCATTACTTTGTTGTCTGACTGTTGGATTCGTGTGCTATATTACATTCACTAATCATTTACAAATTTTGAGCTTTCAGAAAACAGTTGAGAGGTGCTATTTAATTTTACACCTTTCAGATCGGATGTGGTTCTCTATCACTAAAGTATAACTCGATTTGAAAATATCAACCTTCCGAAAACTATTGCACTTTTTTGACGCCAAACAATTAAACATAGAAGAAACGCTCTATAGATCTTTCTTGTTCATCGATTAAGTAATTTTTCTCATCTTTTTAACCAAAAATATAAAGGCAGTTTCTGTTGACTTATTTGATAAAGGATCTTTAAAAAAATATTGATATGAAGGGTTGATCAGAGCAGCAAATTTATTTATTTTGTTAATTACTACGTAAATAATTTTTCATCTTAGAATGTTAAATATGCTGGAAGTACTAATATATTAATTTCAGTAAATTAAATGTAGTTGGGTAAGTGGAAACATTTATAAAAAAGCGGATGACTTTAAGAAATTGTAAAACAAACTTTAAATAACAGAGAATATGCACCTACAAGCCTTCTTTGGGTGAATTGTTAAACACCGTTTAAATTTACGATGTCCAGTTAAAATAGTACATAGGCATACAAGGAAATAACTTCTGCTTGCCTACGTGTATATTAATGCATTAGGCGAATAGGTACACTTCATAAATTCTTCGTCTATATAAATAACACCTAAGAGTTGAATTCAAACTATTAGGGAACAAGGGAACAATGCGGGCTTACCAGGACGATACTTAAAATAACATTCCTTTCAACTGTCACCGGCATCAGATTTGTTTCCTATGCGACTTCCATCGTCGACTAGCCAACGTAAACATTTGAAGGCATTAAAGTTAAATATTTGATATTTTATGATATTTGTCGGTATTATTTTGACATACCTTTAAGCCTGTAGACGTCTTCATCATGTTAAATATTTGACATTTCTCTAAATTTCAACTTCTTCATGGTTTGTACAGGAAACGTGTCGCACTGGCTGATCTACGCCTTTACAAATAAAAGAATAAACACTGCAATATCATGTAGGTACCTTATACATTATTAATATACATTATTATTTGCACACTATATAAAATGTATGTAAAGAGGTGATTCTATAAAGAATGATACTGTGAGGTAACATAAAATGACGTTTGTAATAAAACGGGGGAATTACAAAGAAGTAAACTTTCATTACTTACTCTATATATATCCATGTACGCATGATATAATTTTTTGTAGCATATAAATTTCCAATTTATATTATATTTATATTTATATAATAAATCTATAAACACCTTAGACGGAGTGCATTTGAGTTGTAAACACAGAGTGCGTTAATAAGTTTATAAAGGACCTTTACTGGAATATCTTAAGTCGAAAAAACGACGATTAATGTGCAAATTAAGAAAAAATAACATAAAAACTCGGCAAAAGTGCCTCGTTTTTCAAACTTAGATTCGTCCAGAGGGCGCGCACTACTTATAATTTGTTTATATGTGTCAACGTGACGTCAGGATTTGTTGGAGGATTCTGACCACCAGACGGCACTAAATGCAAAATAAAATAAACCACGTGCTCTTGACAGCAGTCACCATTGATATTATTGTTTTGTACCTAACCTGCCTTGTGTAGTACCTAAAGGTACTACACAAGGCTATCTATTCTGAATACTGTATGGATTCCATAACAATTGAAATATTCCTACTCTGACTAAATAATTTCCCTATGATTGTTAATAATACAGTAGCCTCGCTATCACATACATATGTGAATACTGCTTTATACGCTGAAATATGAAACAAAACAAAAAATGACTAGTTCACATAATCGCAAGTCCACTATGAATCGGTCAGCTATCAGTTGTTATTATATTTGCGCCCGTGGAACGACTTTAGTTATCTCCCAGCATTTGCCAGGGGGCAAGGGAAAATCATGGCAAAACCTTACTCTGGGAACAGGATCTGGGAACACGTACCAGAACTTGTTACTGATAACCGGAAAATTATTTTTATCCTTCTGAATTTTGAAGAGCAGCCTCCACGTTATGTTTTGTTATTTTTACAAGGGCCTTTATTTATTCAGAATGACGTTAAATGAACTTACGGCATACCATTAAGAATAATACTAAATGTGTGCAATGTATTTATACATAATACCACGTTTAGCGGGATGCTTAACACGACGTTTCCTTGCATCAGGCCCGGGCTAAAGAATTTTTGGCTCTAAATTTTACTTTTTTTTAATTTTCAATGATGAAATCCGGAAATTTCGGCGGGTTTGTGCTTTATATGTCGTGTAGTTAACACCTAAGCAAAATTTACTTTTTTACCACTAAAGACCATAAAACCACTAAAGATTATAAAATATTCATTCAAAATACGTACTACCTTACTAACCATCTAAATATCAAGCCTTAACCTATCCAGTTCTGTAGTAACATCATTAAAAAATCCCTACCATTCGACCGACACATTATTTCGAATATCTATTTTACGTTGCGGCTAATTTAACCTCCATAGCTAATGACCTAACTTGTGTATGCCACCGCCACTCATCCGTAAGCCAACATTCAAATAAAACATGCGTTTTCACAATACGAATCATTAACCCTCCCAATTCTACATAAATATGATTTAAAATAACCGTGACCTGTTATTAAGTCGTTCGCCTGATACGACAAATTAAACATCATTTTCCTAAATCGTGTAACGCTACTGATAAATTCCCTAGTCCACCTTCCATTTAAAGTAATATCCCACCCACCCTGCCAATCATTATAAAGTTTATCCCTAAGCGCCGTTTTCACTACGCTGGCCGAAATTAACCCATGCCTAATTATCGCACTATCCCCCCTAGACACCGCTTCTTTCGCTAATTAATCCGCCCTCTCATTACGAATTATACCTACGTGAGCCCTAGTCCAAAAAAGGTTTGTACTCCCCTCACCTAACATATCCCAAGTATGTGAAGAGCGTTATTCAGGCGCTTAGTGTGGTCGAGGTACGAGAAGTATTTATAAAGAGTTTATATCAGCTTATGCAGTTCCTAGTCCCACGGCGTAAAACAGTTTCCTTTGCTCTTTGTATATATAGCGTACGCATACTGTTATAGCCCGTAGAGATAGCCGATATCGAATGATAGCGAACCACCGCGCAGCAACTGAATTGGCCGACTGGAGCGATAGGAATCAGATAAACACACTACGTGAACGAAAAATACGTGCAGCGGAAATACATGGACGTACCGATGAAATTTCTATTTTATATCGTAATGAATTAAACCCGCGAGCCTTCAGGAACAAAGGCCTTATGAACTGAGAGTAAACACAACAATTTTTTGCCCAAAACCTGAACGGTGCTTTTCTTTGCTAACAACAAATCAATTATCATTATTATATGCTTTCACGTATTGTGCTCTCACAGATATCTACATCACTGATAACTTAGGAAGCTGGAACAAGCAACTTCGGCATTGCAGGAAACATTTCAAACTCCTATATCGGTAAGCATACATTGTTGATAGCATATATCCTGATATTTTTAATTTTTTATTTATTCTTTTGTAATTACCATTTCACTCATAGAATTTATTTTTCTAGATTAATTGAGTAGTAGTGTTTAGTATTAGGTTAATTATTTTGTATTTAGTTAGTTAATATATGACACGTGTGCATTGAGCAGTGAAGAGATTTTTACGAAGTTTTTTTTCAGCACGGGTAAGTTCGTAACTTTTTTTAACCAACAGAAAGCATATACAAAAGCGTGATGAGCATTTATTCATTAGTTATGTTTTTCAAAGAAATTTGTTTTAATTATACAAATAACAAAAAGACTTCAACATGAAAGAGTTAGAATTATTGTGCTCTCACAGATATCTACATCGCGGATAACTTAGGAAGTTGGAGCAAGCAACTTCAGCATTGCAGAAAACATTTCAAGCTCCCATATCGGTCAGCATATACTATGAGATTCAAAATAATTGTCGTAAGAAAAAAACTGTTTCCCGGAAAAATTTATCTATACTTATTACCAATTTAATGAGCGAAGTTAGCTACATATAAATTTCATACATTAAATGAATTTTCTTGACATTTAGCGACATTGGCGTTCGTGTTGTAGTATCTTTCGATTATTTATCTTATAATTTTTTTCAAACCGTTTATATTTACATATAATATCATCAACAATAGTATCTCTGAATACTGTAAGAAAATAAGGGAATCTATCTGTGGTAATCAGCTCAACAAACAGGCAAAAAATCAATATTAACATTAAGTGAAATAGTTTATTACATTTTATAATTTTGTAGGCTTATCATACACTTCAGCGCAACGAGCTGTCAGAAGAAAGTTACATTTTCATCCGTATAAAGTTTCTAGGGTACAGGAATTATTACCATTAGATCACAATAGGCGATTGGAATATTGTCATTGGTTTAATAACAATTTAAGGGACGATGACTTGCTAAACAAATCATTTTTCTCGGATGAAGCCTGGTTTCATCTAACAATTCACAAAATTATTGCATCTGGTTTGCAGAAAATCCACACGAATTTTGAGAAACGCAATTGCATCCCGTAAAAGTTGGAGTTTGGTTAGCTATGTCTAGACAACGAATAATAGGGCCAATTTTCTTCGAGGAAACTGTAACAGCCCAACATTACCAACAGATGTTGGAATTGTTTATTGCAGAGTTACAAGAAAATGAGCTTGAAGCAGGTTGTTTTCAGCACGATAATGCTCCAGCACATACTGCTCGACAAACCTGCCAATATCTTCAACAGTTTTTTGCTGACAGGGTCGTTAGAGCACAAAGATGGTCACCAAGATCGCCTGATCTAACCCCATTAGATTACTTCATGTTTGGCTATCTAAAAAATAGGATCTATAGAAACCACATGCATACCATAGAAGCACTGAGAGATGCAGTTTTGTTACTTAATAATTATACTAATTGTATGTTATAATTTAAAGTAATAAATAAATTTAGTTAAACACCAGTGAGTACTGAATTATAAAATCATAATTTAGTAAAGTTAAATTAATTACATTTCATTTTTACAAGCAGAAACACCAACCCATAGGCGTTTATAAAATGCGAGTTCAAATATAGGTTATGTTTTCCTTATTTATGACAGATCCGTTTACTTTCTTGTGTTCCAACACTGACTTAGTTCAAACCTTCATTACAAACACGCGGCATATACCTACACCCTGTTACTATCTATAGGAGCGGAATTGACAATCTTTTTGAATCTCATAGTATTGTTCATAGCATATATCCTGTATATAAGAAGAAGGGAAGTGCTCTGCTACAACGTTATTGACACTTGTCCACTGTGCCGTTTGATCCTATATATATTTCATTTTTTTTTTGTACTCAGTACCCACTACCACATTTCACCATACTTATAACAATAGGTATGTTCGTCTGCGCATTAGCGTCATGCGGCGAACCGCAGCTGTAAGTATTTCTGTTCGATTCGACTTGCCGTTACGTTTATGAAACTGCGTTGCTGTTTGATTTTAATTTTGAAATTTAAAATTTGCCGCAAGTTGTAACGCAGCGTCGAAAATCTTACATCTGGGCATGGAGTAGATTTTCGCCGTAAAAGACCGATAGCGACATGGGAACATTGGTACGAATGTATGATCACTATTGGTGGTGCGAGTTGTGTATAGTATATTTGTTTTCATTTGTGTCTTTGATTGATTGTCGTGTGTAAGATCGAAACTTTAATAAACATAAATATTACTAATATAAATAAAATGTCTGTTCGGAAAAGAGAGGCACAATATTGTTGTAAATACCTGATAGCATTCCTAGTATTTAGGATAATCCTTTTATGTTATATTTGATAGCCCTCGTCCGGTTTACCCGCTTTATACAGGTTCTGCGAATTAACGAGCTTACCGAATTACCGACGGTCACGGCGTACTTTCCCGTGACGTATGTTTACAGCCCTTAATTTATTTGTTACCCCCCGCTTTCGGTAGAGTTTTCCAGCCGTTAAAAAGGCAGAAACTGCCCGAAGGAAATAGTTGCAAAATATGTAGTCACGAGTTACGGTCCGAATAGATACATCCACGCAGCTCAAGTTAACTATCGCAAAACCAATGTAACTTTACTCGTTTTTATTTCTTTAACTTAATCAAATATAGTAATAAGTAAGAACCACGACGTGTTTTTATTTATATCGAAAAGGTGCCAAACGCCAGCGCACATAATCACAAAACATGGTCCTTCGAGCCGGATAGTTTCATATACAGAAATAGTTAGTGCTTAGAAAAATACGTACGTCAACGAGTGAGCCAATCGCAGCATCATTCAAGATCCGTCTAAGCAGCAACGAGTGAGCCAATCGCAGCATCATTCAAGATTCATCTAAGCAGCACCGAGTGAGCCAATCGCAGCATCATTCGACTTCAGTGAGGGGAACTTCATAGTCAGTATCGTCCGAAAACGTAAGTCCCTACTATCCTTTTTCTTAGTCTAATACTGCCTTTATCTTCGTCAAAATGTCAACAACAGCAATCGATGCTTTGATAAAAAAACGCGGTATCGTTAAATCACAACTTACGCGCTTTTCAAATTATTTAAGTAAACTAACGACCAATGCGGAGTTAACAAAGGACGATCGTGCATTACTTCAAACCAAAGTGGCAAAATTGGACAATACGTTCGCCGATTTTCGCCAAATTCAATATGAAATCGGGGTACTAGTGTCCGACGTTGAGGCGCATGAATGCGAGAGCGAAGATTTCGAAGAGAAATTCTTCCAAGCGCAAGTGGCAGCCAAAAATATGTTGGAAACTCCCGTAAAATAATTAACGACACAAACCCCATAAACTCTCCGCAGAATTCACTCACTGCGCCCAAGATATCTAAACCACAATTAGTTTGCCTACATTTGACGGTGCATTTGATGAATGGTATCATTTCCGCGACATGTTCAAAACAATGATACATTCAGATTCATCTCTAAGTAATGTCGAGAAATTGCATTATCTTAATTCATGTTTGAAGGGCGAAGCAGCCGCCACGTTAAATACGATTTCTATTTCCGAGGGTAATTACGAACTTGCCTGGGACTTATTAAACGAAAGATTCGAAAATAAACAGATGATAGTCCATAGTCATATAAAGGCGCTTTTCAATATTAATAGCATAAAACGGGATTCATACAAAGCATTACGAGAATTATTGGATAGTTTACGTTGGCATCTAAAAGCGCTAGAAAACTTAGATTTACACGTAAAAGAATGGGACGCGATAATTATTTATTTAATATGTACGAAGTTGGATTCAGCAACTAAGCGCGAGTGGGAATGCCGCTACTTCGGATAACGTCAACCAACTACCTACATTAAATGATTTGATAGCGCTTCTAAATAAAAGATGTAGATTATTAGGTAAATCTAGTTCAACTTCCAAAATCAATCGGTGAATAAAACCAAAATTAACTCTTTTGTTTCAACAAGTAAGCCTTCTTGTCATTACTGTGATCAATCACATTTCATATCCAGTGTGAAGGGTTATTAAAGTTAGGTGCGAGTGAACGCATTGCTGTAATAAAAAGAAAACATTTATGTTTAAATTGCTTAGGAAAGGGTCATGGCATTGCATCATGCAAATCGAAATTTACTTGCAAGCGGTGTCATAAGAAGCATCATTCACTGCTTCATATCGAAGAGAATGTTTGGTCAAAGATACTCCTGACATTTCCATACCATCCTCTTCAAAACAACGGTCACACATGTGAGTGCAAGAGCTGAGGTTAGTCAAGTTTTATTATCAACCGTTTGCATTCGTGTAGCTGACTCGCTAGGTGGCTGGCATGCATGCCGTGCGCTGCTGGATAGCGGATCTCAATCCAACTTTATCACTACGGAGCTATTCAGAAAACTCAATTTGCCTAGCATACCAATAAATTCAACCGTATTAGGCATTAACCAAGCTAGCGTCATATTAAAGCAAAAAGCCGACATTCGCATACGCGCGAGAGCTAGTACATTTGAGGCGACAGTAGATTGTTTAATTATGGATAAATAAACCGAGCCCTTACCTACTCTATCATTTAGCAATTCATTGTTGGACATTCCCAGTAATATAACCCTAGCAGATCCGACCTTTAATAAGGAAGGAAAAATAGACATGTTATTGGGAGCGTCTATATTTGGGCATTTGCTGTGTGTTGGTCAAATTAAATTAGGAGAACGTCATCCTATATTACATAAAACGCGTTTGGGCTGGGTTTTGTTGGACCTTTGCCATATGAGATTCGCGAGCAAATACCACAGTATCTTGTCATGTTTCGGTTAATTTGCAAGATCAGTTGGAGAAATTTTGGGCAATAGAAGAATGTGATGCTAAGCGTGAAATGTCTATCACGGAGCAGGAATGTGAAAGACATTTCGTTGGTACCACAACGCGCGACGATACGGGTCGGTTTACGGTTAGTATTCCATTCACATCTAATGTAAACGATTTAGGTGAATCCCGCGACATCGCCCTGAGACGCTTTTTCGCAACTGAAAGAAGGCTAAATCAAAATACTGAGTTAAAGCGCGATTACGTAGATTTTTAGCGAATATAAGCGATTGGGGCACATGAAACTTGTAGATGATACAAAACGAGTACCGGTGGGTCAAAATTATTATCTTCCGCATCATGCGGTAATCAAAGCGACCAGTACCACAACAAAAACTCGTGTTGTATTTGATGCATCCGCTAAAACTACAACCGGAATATCACTTAACGATATCCAGAGGGTAGGTCCCGTCATTCAAGATGACATTTTTAAAATATTACTGCGCTTTAGGCAGCATGCATTTGTTGTAACTGCGGACATTGAAAAGATGTACCGCCAAATACTCATATCGGAGGGGCGATCGTAAATATCACCGTATATTTTGGAGAGCGCACGCGTCCGAGGATTTAAAATGTTATGAATTGCAAACTATCACTTACGGAACAGCTTCCGCCTCATTTTTAGCTACGCGATGCCTTCAGCAAATAGCAATAGAGCACTATTCGCGTTATCCAGAAGCGTGTAAGATCATAAAAAACGACTTTTACGTAGACGATCTACTGACCGGGGCTAATTCCATGGAAGAATTAAATCGATTAAGGTGTGAAGTCGCGAGTATATTGCGTTCGGCCGGGTTTCATTTACGAAAATGGTTAAGTAATGGCGTCATTGAGTCGGAGGATACAACTGAAGAAAGGAATCTTTCTTTAGCAAACGATGGGGAAGCCAGGACGCCTAGGGATTACGTGGAATCCAAATATCGACGCTTTTAAATACGAGATATCTACCTCAAACTTAACGCGACATGCCACAAAGCGAACTATACTATCCACTACTGCCAAAATTTTCGATCCCATCGGATTTCTGGGGCCGGTAGTTGTTGTAGCAAAGTTAATTATGCAAAAGCTGTGGCAATGTAAGTTATCATGGGACGAATCAATACCACAAGACTTGCATCATAAATGGACTACCTTCTTAGAAGAAATCAAGTCATCCACGGCAATAAATATACCACGACTTGCATTCCTAGCAAATTCAGTCATTGTTGAGTGTCATGGTTTCGCGGATGCCTCTGAGCGCGCTTACGGTGCTTGCGTGTACATACGTTGCATAGATATCGCCGGCAATATCACGGTCAATTTATTATGTTCCAAATCGCGCGTCGCGCCATTACGGCAGGTTACACTACCAAGACTAGAACTCTGCGCCGCGGTTTTATTAGCTGATCTCGTTGTCAGGGTGAGGGAATCTCTTAGCGTTCAGTTCCATGCTCAATACTTTTGGTCCGATTCAACGATCACTCTTAACTGGATCAAGTCTGATCCTTCGCGTTGGCAAACGTTTGTAGGTAACCGGGTTTCTAAAATACAATCGCATACCGATTCGCAGCAGTGGCACCACGTAAGATCGCAGGATAATCCCGCCGATTTACTGTCTCGCGGTACTAGCCTCTCACATTTGGCAAATTTAGACATGTGGTGGTACGGCCCCAGCTGGTTATCTAAACAGGATAACGAGTGGCCTATCGAAGTTAGCGTGTTGAGTAGCTCCACGGGTCAGCTACCCGAATTGCGCAAAGCTGTAACCTTAACCTCCACAAGGATAGGATGGGACCTGCTTGAAAGATTCTCCTCTTTTTCCAAATTACAACGGGTTACGGCATGGGTATTACGATTTGCAACCAACTGCCGTAACAAGCACGCTGACAGACAGCGTGGTCTTTTAACGACGACAGAGTTATGTCAATCCTTGACGACGCTTGTTAGAGTCGCTCAAGCACACGCCTTTGCCTCGGATATTAAAAGGCTAAGGGCCGAACCCTCTCAAGATTGCAGCAGTAGCCTTCTAGCACTCAAACCCTTTCTCGACGACAATGGTCTATTAAGGGTTGGTGGGCGGATAGGTAACTCTCACTTTCAATTGGATAAAAAACATCCGATTATATTGCCCAAGAAACATTTGCTTACGAACATGATTATTATGTATGAACACAAACGGCTTTTGCACTGTGGAGCTCAGGCTGTATTGTCCTCTCTTAGGGAGCGTTTCTGGCCACTATTCGCTCGTAGCTCAATAAAGGGGATAATTCGCAACTGTGTAATTTGTTTCAGATCAAACCCTCCACAGGCCCAATACTTAATGGGTGATTTGCCAAACGTTCGAATCACACCTTTCAGTGTATTTCAAAATTGCGAGTTGATTATGCTGGGCCATTTAATTTAAAAATAATAAGACGCGAGGGTATCAAACAAGCAAGGCATACATCTGCTTATTCATTTGTATGAGCACGAAGGCAGTTCATCTAGAATTAGTTAGCTCGCTTAGCACAGAAGCCTTCCTAGCTTCACTACGGCGTTTCATTTCGCGGCGCGGAAAACCTTCAAGCATACATTCTGATAACGGTACAAATTTCGTGGGCGCCGAAAGAGAATTACGGGAACTATTGCGGTTAGCAAAATCTGATACCATTCATGAATTTAGCACTCAAGAGGGAATTACTTGGCACTTTTCGTCTCCTCGAGCCCCTCACTTTGGGGGTCTCTGGGAAGCAGGTATCAAATCTACTAAGGGTCATTTAAAACGTATATTGCGCGATGCATTGTTGACATTCGAGGACTTTTGTACAATATTGATCCAAATAGAGGCAGTATTAAATTCCCGTCCCATTTCCCCACTGTCCGAAGACTCAAACGACCTCAATCCTTTAACACCCGGACACTTTTTAATTGGGAGACCACTGACCGCGCTACCGGAGCCAAGCATTTCGACAATAGCAGAGGGGCGCTTGTCACATTTCCAAAGGATGCAAGCGCTTGTGCAACACTATTGGAGAAGATGGAGCAAGGAGTATGTTGGAGAACTACAAACCAGATGTCGTTGGAAGCGCAACAACCAGGCGCTATTAGCTGTGGGAGCGATGGTCGTAATCCGCGAGGATAATCAACACCTTTTCGCTGGAAGTTGGGCCGAATCCTTCAGCTCCACCCCGGAAACGATGGCATAGTTCGAGTGGTCACACTGAAAACTATGTCCAATACAATCAAGCGCCCTGTGTTAAAAATATGTGTATTGCCGATTGAAGACAATTAAGTGTTATGTATATCTTTTATGTTTTAACAATCTAAATTTATTTCGTATTTATCCATTTATTTCTATATGTTTTTTGTGTATTGTAATTTTTCATATTATTGAAAGGTACTCCACACCCTTTCAAGGGGGCGGTATGTTCGGAAAAGAGAGGCACAATATTGTTGTAAATACCTGATAGCATTCCTAGTATTTAGGATAATCCTTTTATGTTATATTTGATAGCCCTCGTCCGGTTTACCCGCTTTATACAGGTTCTGCGAATTAACGAGCTTACCGAATTACCGACGGTCACGGCGTACTTTCCCGTGACGTATGTTTACAGCCCTTAATTTATTTGTTACCCCCCGCTTTCGGTAGAGTTTTCCAGCCGTTAAAAAGGCAGAAACTGCCCGAAGGAAATAGTTGCAAAATATGTAGTCACGAGTTACGGTCCGAATAGATACATCCACGCAGCTCAAGTTAACTATCGCAAAACCAATGTAACTTTACTCGTTTTTATTTCTTTAACTTAATCAAATATAGTAATAAGTAAGAACCACGACGTGTTTTTATTTATATCGAAAAGGTGCCAAACGCCAGCGCACATAATCACAAAACAATGTCTTTGGATATAGAAATATGCCGCTGGGTGGAGTGGTCAAGTAATATGACAAAATTGCTGAAGGAATGCCTTTTCAATTCATGTACAAAGCAAACAGACAATTTCAGGGTTAATATTTGTAAATATGAGATTAATATATGTGTAATAAAAGAAAGCCCACTAGAGACTTATAGATGCTGTTAAATATAATGTATAAAAAGTAATAGTGAATTCGTATTGCTGTGTACTGATGATACCAGCATAAATGCAAAATGTAAAGTAAAAAAAAATTAAAATTTAAATTTACTAGCTCAGCGGATAAACATTTAAAAGGGCGCAAAAGAACATCTACTTTCAGGGTTACTTTCGCAATTAAACTAATCTTAAAAAGTAAAATGTGGGCGTAAGTAAATTGACTATCTTTGATTCTTAAAATTGAAAAGGTTGAATCAAAAATAAAAGAAAAAACTTTGAATGACGTTAGCAATCATTAACTTTTATTATTATAAAAAAAAACATTTGTATAACAATTACGTAGGGAAAATAAAACCATAGACAAAAGATCTTGGTCGAAAACAAAACCTGCATGAATCTACATTTAAAAAGGACAATGCAAGTCCCTCAACAAACAAAAGACAGATTTGTACTAGAAGAAACACCTTTTTACACAAAAAAACCCACGTGGTCTCAAAATTACAACACACAAAAATTAAGTTAAACGTGGATAAAACAAGTATAATTATATAATTGAAATTTAATCACAAGCACAAAGCCCCTTGTCACCTAAACCGAGGTGATTAACTAAAAAAAACTAATTTGAAAACTAAGAAACGCAAAAATTTAAACTCTTTAAAAAAAAAATTAATTATCTTCTAGATCAAATTATAATAACGGATCTTATATCTAATATGTGCACAATCATATAATATTAATTATTAAAAAGTTGAGTTGCCTGATCGATGAAATAAAATCAAAATAAACGAATCAAATTTTAAATTAAAATTGAGATACCAAAATGGCAGCAATGAAAATAAAAATACAAGAACTTACTTCTCGGCATCAAATCAAGTAACTAACCTTTCAGAGGCCCAAACATCGCATACATATATAAAATAGATGCGTGGCTATGCAGCGCATAAAATGCAAAGATCATAGACAACTACATTTAAGAAGGACATGAGCTAACATGAGTAAACACTATAATTTAAAAGGTGAAAACAAATAAATAACTGAACATTTAATTAACAATTAAACAAATCAATCAAATCAATCAGCAAAATCTTACTTAAAACAAAACATTAACTTCTAAGAGAATTTGCCCGAAACATGGACAAAAACAGATCTCTAAAATAACAGCATAGAGTTTATAAACCACGGGGTGCCAATCCACAGCAGTATGTAAATTTAAAAAACTATATCCACTAAATAATAATTGAAATTTGTGCCCTAAAAACCTTCTCCAAAAATCATAAAAGTGGCAATTTAAAGAAAACGTAGGTAACTGCTTCACAAATCAGAGTAAATAACCTAAAATTAATGAATTATTTTCGCGTTCACAAAACGAACAGGAATCAGAAAATCTAAAGCTGGCGTCAATGCAGCATTTTACGGCAACAGCTTGCGTTGAAAAACTTTACGCAGCGTAACGCGGCTAGATTTTTGCGTTACGACGCGGAGTGTTAAAACGAACATACCTAATGCGATTTACTTTGTAATTTCTTAAGAAAAAATAACGTCCCCAATTTTGCTGCTACGTGTTTTGCGCATTTTTAGCAATAAAATGCGTTAAAGGAGATTGCATTTTGCTCAATTTTTATGCGTTGAAAATTGTGCAAAATGGTAACACATCCTGCTTTCAATGCTTTAAAATTTAGCTAAATTTTTTTTCAAGTAACCGCGTTAATAATAGCCGTGCTGGGATCCATACCAGTAGATGGCACGAATTAGCACGGCTGCACGATTTTCTTAATAGCGAGCCTTCTAAACCAACCTACCTTATTTATGGACTCTTCTAATAAAACTGCACTTATAAAACTGGTTTTTTTATAATATACTATAGGAATTTACAATCTCTTGTCGGAATTCCACTTTTAGTTACACCTGTATCATTTAGAATCAATTAATACGCAGTCTGATACGTATAAAAAACGTGTACATAAATCGAAAAATTAAGATAAAACTTATTTAGAACAGAATACGATATTCTATGGCATTGACTAAAAAATCTAAAATAAATCAATAACTACAGGTTTAGTGTTACTTAAAATATAAGGAACTTAAAAATTGTTGACTTTCGAACAAAATACTGCCTAATTACATACATTACCGACAATTTCATAGGATACCGTGTGACCTCTGGCAGACTTCGCTAAGCGTTTTGTACATCACCATAATTTTCTTAGAAGAAAAATATTAACTCTGTAATAAGTATATACTACATGAATAAGTTATCGTTGAAATTTCTTCCAAAACTTTTAATTATAGGTTATCTTATTCATGCTATTCATTATGAAGAGTTACGAAATGCTTTTTATCATATATACTCTTATACATTTAGGCATAGTGTATACAAAACGTCTATGCACACAGTCCCCGATTTATAAATTAATTTAACTTTCACTGGTTGGTATGTAATAGTCGGGTTTAATTATCTGTAAACCGAACCACCCGATAATTAACGGGTTGTATAATTCAATAATGTACGTAGTACATACCCATTGTGAGATGATGTATGTTTCTAGGAGCAATAATTAGTGGTTAATAATTTTGACTAATGGCGATTTGGATAACAAAATGGAAATGTGAAAATTATAATCTGTGGAAAAGACTGACTATGTAATATTTCTTTTTTCTCTAATGTCGTTAAGGAAAATTAAATATCTCAAAAGAATATTGTAATTACATTTTATTTTAATTATGGCTTATTTCTTCTTGAATATGATAAAACATTAATATTAAGAAGTTAATATTTCAAAATTCGCTGTGCTTCGTTCGCTATTAGCAAACACACAATATATTATACACTCATTTATTAGTTGAATAAAAAAAAGGTTAATTTTAATTTCCGTCTCCACACCTTGATTTACGATACGGAGGCTATAATCCTAATGAACCTACATACATATTTCCAACCACATAAATAATAAGTTTAATTAATTTGAACAGCCTTAACATCAAATTTAGTGGAAATCACATTTCGGTATTACATAATACCAATTTCATATTTAAAAAAAAACTCATCAGTTAACGCAAGTCCGTATATGCGACAAGTGGGTATCAAACAATTTAGCTGGGCTATACAATTGCATAGGCAATGATAAAAACATAAAAATTTATTGAGAAAAAGGATTTATTCTTTAAGATCACCTTACAACGAAGTGTGGGAAATATAAAATGTTGTGCTTTTTTTTTCTAACCCATCTCGAAAGTATTTCAGAAGAAAAAGCCACAAGTTAAATATAACTTGTGGATAGTATTAGGCAAATGCCACTGAAATCAGAACGCTGAAAGTTTTTGTATAACGAATATAAAATTAACATTTTTTTTTCTGAAAGTATATATTCCTTCAATATGCTACTGTAATTGTTAATAAAGACCAGATAATTTTATTCTTATAATCTCACAATGCAAACAGTAATGCTTCAACCAAATACATCGGCCTTCTTCAGACTGTCGAATTAATTAATAAGAAGTTTACCCAAGAGAAACGTCCAATACAAAATTTTAATTTGATAATGCGTAGGTACTATTTAGGTTCATCCTATTTTAACAATGATTAGCAATCGTGGCAAACGGAAACGCATACGCCGCTAAAAGTTAATGTTCAAACAAGCAGAAAATTCAAATTCTGAAAAACAGTCTCAAAAAAAATTGAGAAAGACCTACAATTGCTCAAACAGCCACAAATGTACCAGAGATATTTTTAGAAAAATATTTGATAAATATTTTTCGTGAGAGGTCTTTGAATATATTTTTTATATTTTATCTAAATATAGATAAAACATGCAATTGAAATATTTTTAATAAATTTATCAATGAAAGTTTGATATTTTAGAAAATATTTTTAAAATGTTATTTATATGAAAATTGAGATTTTTTTATGCAATCATACAAAGCTATTTAATTTGCCAGAATTAACTAAAATTATTTGTAGATAGTAACCTATATATCTTTGTTATTTGGAATGTATAACATGGATAACAAAAAGCTATATGAAACTTTTCCGGAAAGTAAAAAGAACAACATACCTGGAGTATCTAAAAGGGGAGCTCTTGTTTCTTCACACTCACTATACAAGTTAATAATCAATAATGCTTCAAAAATATAATATAGTAAATAAAATAAATACTTAAAGGCAAAAAATGAAAAATGAATTCTAAAGTTAGATAAAGTAGAAGTAT
The DNA here is from genome assembly GCA_004143645.1 of Protaetia brevitarsis. Classification (NCBI taxonomy): domain Eukaryota; kingdom Metazoa; phylum Arthropoda; class Insecta; order Coleoptera; family Scarabaeidae; genus Protaetia; species Protaetia brevitarsis. The sequence continues at coordinate 2,510,274 of RXPK01000216.1, forward strand.
ATATCGTTGTGGATTATGAATTATATTATTGCTTTTGATTTGGTATAAATGGATGCATATAGCAGTTACCTCGCTGCAATCATTTTAGCTCCTACGTAATATACCTTTACGTAAACGCCCATATATTGTTAGAAGTTACAGCGCTCAACTTAGATACTAACTAAATCATAATTTTAGAAATATATTGGCTGCGTTCAGGAAGTTACGGCGCTGGAAGCGATAACCGCTAACACTGTGACCGGCGCAGGAACTCTAAACGGTTTACAGAACAGCTTTTGCCAGCGTATGGCCTTTGCTTACTTGTTTGATGCGTTTGATAGATGACAATTTTTTATTTTAGACAAAATTATCTTGTTAGATATATAAAGGGATAAGAAATTGTACACAGCAATTATATTAATCACAAAACTATAGGAAATAAAAGCAACCACTGTCATTAAAACATAAATAAGCTTAATTTATTTTGTATAAAGTAATTTAATTTTAAAAAGACCTGTAATATCCTCGTTCACTCTTATATTCTTTGTAAGTATTAATCCTGACGATATTGTGTGCATATATGCTAGATAAATATAACTTCATAGGTAAATATTCAAATAAACTCCAGGAAAAAAGCATTCATGACGAATTTTTATTTGTATTTGTAACTATTGATATATCGTTCATTTGTAATTTCATTATGTCCATAAAATAAACTGATTTGACTTGAGCGATCTACAAAACCGTAGTTTATGTACTTATAATATTTATATTAACTTATCTGCGACTGATATAGTTTCCATTTCACTTTATCCATCGTCACTGTAATCAAAAAACAATAAAAGAGCTAGTATTACTTGACGATTTTATGTAGTTCACACCCTCTACAAATTCATATTTGAATGTTTGCCGGTTATCTCCACTTTCCACTAGATGATCTAGCGGTTGCCATATTTTCCAGCGAAAATATTTTTCGCTAGAAAAGATTGAGACAGCTAGCTCCAGTGCTGGAACTAGCGGTCGCGTTCAGGATGCCGCTCGATCTAGCGGAGCTCAGCGCTGGTAGCGCCGTAACTCCCTGAACGCAGCCATTATCTAATTTAATCTTTAAGCTGTCATTTTAAATAGATACTTAATATGTATGCATATTTTATTTTATTAATCCCCGTACCAAATGTACAAAAGCAAAAATTAAACCTTCATTTTTTTATATGAAATAAATATTTACAGAAATGTAAAGCAAAATATTCTTGCGGAGTTAAGAAAAATATATTAAGAAATCATTTGTAATAAAATATAATTAATGCTACATAACACATATATTATTAAAACGTATTCCTAATATATTTTCTATAATATTTTTCTTGAATATTAGTTATATATTTTATACATATTGTGTTAATATATAACTAATATTCAAGAAAGATTTCATAATTTCTAAATATTTCTGAAATATGAAATAAATATAAAAAAAAAATTCCCATAGTTTACGTTTTCAGCAGTTGGGCAAAATGTAATGCACACGGATATGTATAAAAAAAATGTAAACCAGCACGCTACCAACGTACGCTATGTTTAAATAAAAATAGCAAATATCTTCCGATATCTGAACTTTTACTTATAAATAACTCTAGATCCGGCATTTCCACCATTTCCAAATAAATGTTAGGTCTTTTAGAAGTGCCCTCTAAAATGTTCGCGAGGGAGTCTTTTCTTGTCTACGCCACTGGTTATTAGAGTGTATGGTTATCAACTTGGTATTTCGAAGGGTTAAGTAGGCGCACAGAAAGCACTTGTAAATATGTTTCTTTTTTAGAGACAGATAGCAGTGCTTATTTTTACAAAAGTCTTCGGTTGATAATAGGAACCCAGGTGTTCCCAAAACAATTGTCTCGAATTAATCAAATCTTATGTAGCGCGGAGTAGTCGGATCTTCATAGGTCTATTTCTACGCTACAGTCCTGTGATATTTTTTGTTATAGTAGTCCACTTAAAATATCATTTGATGAACGTTAACCTTTAATCATATGTATTTAGTATTGTGATAGTGTCCTGTTAATATAATGTAATATTATAAAAAAATAACGAAAAAAAATTGTTACGCAATAATGACTACAGTTTATAATATTACACCTATATTTTCTTAATATACTGTGTATTTTTCTCCATTTACTCTGGTTAAGTATGGCCAAATATAGAAAACTGGTCTAATTATGTTTTTCTATTTTTTATTACACGCTCAAAATTTGCGCGGGAGCACTGTATACTTTCAAAGTTGAATGACATTGTTTTTTTATTTGGCACAAAAACAAAAGTCTGCTATTTCAAAGGTTCAATCAATTAGTATTGAATTTTTAATCTAAAAAGGATTTATTTTACCTTTTATCCCAGCATTATTGAATAATTGTGTGTATATTAGGAGCATCTATATACTGGTAGCAATACATGCGATTTTGGCTCTAAGTCTAGGTTGTTGGTAATGCAGTACCCTAGTAACTAAAACAAGATCCAACAGTGCATCGGATAGAACCACACCGCAGATTTCATCACTGGCTCTTAAACCTCGCGAGTGTTAGATATATTGTCTAGTAGAGGGCGCCCTAATACTACGTCAGTTATTTCAGTATTTTTTTTTCGATTGTAAAATCGATGTCATACCCGATTTCTATTAATTAATTAATTGGTAATGCTTCCATATTAGAAATAAATGGTTGAGTTCAGCTTTACTATATCGTAAACGCTGTATCATATAATATGAATTAAAAAGAGCACAGTTAATACAAACGATTCTGGAACTAACTAATTTAAGTTTTGCTATCAAGAAAAAGTAATAGCAGCAATTGAATCTCTTGATATTAAAAGCTTTATTAAAGGTCAATATTGGTTAAATATTCTACCGGAGTTTTGTTGTTTTAAACCTCCAACTGTTGGTTTTTCTAAAATTTCTTAAATAAATAATACCTAATGACGTGATTTTACTAGATTCTTTTTGAATGTTTCCTGTCTTCAATAATTCATATTCAGACCAACTTAGAAATTAACAGAATGAATTTATACGAAATTATTCGTTAATATTATTCATAAATTCCGTATTGGAATATTTCTGTATGAATTTCATATAGGCAGGGCTTTCAATGAGATATAAACTGTCATAATCAAAAATTTTGGATGTCATTTTTTTAAATCAACTCAAATTGTATAAATATTTTAAATACATTTAAAAATTAAATATTTTAATATATTATAAACGACTTTGTCGAGTTTCCAATATATAATTTATATACATTTTCAAATATTTCTTATGTATAATATATTAATTAATATTAATAACAACAGGGTCTGGAGAATGGTCTGTTCATATTTTTAATTTTATAGCCACACCTAAAAGGTATAGTATATATTAAAATTGAAATTCTTAGTACCAATTTTTTAATGCTTTCAGATCATTAGATTTATCCGATCCTAGGATTTAGTTGTATTTTACTTCTGGAAGAAATGTTATATATACATTATATGTATGATGCTATAAAAAAAAAATCAGATACGGTAAATATTAAGATATTGCATGAAAGAAATATTTCAAAATAAAAATTTATTAACCTATTTTATTGTGTAGCTTATATAGATACCACCAGCACATAGAAAAGACAAAAAAATCCATCTGAAAAATTGTGCTTACAAAAACTATAGACATGAAATATATGTACATTTTCTTAAGATATCTTTTAGGCCTGACATGGCCAGAGTCAACTTTTAGCGGTAGATAAAGATAAATTGATGGCCATGATGGTCGATTGCTTTGATGGTGCAATATCATCTAATCACTTCTCGAAAAAATAATGTCATTATCACTGTTTTAAACCAACTGTCGAACCATTATGTTACTGTATATTAATTCATACAACAGTATGAAATAGTAACTTGCAAATAGGGAACTTTCTCTTAGCAATCTTTAAGTTATAAGCGAATTGAAGATGTATTTGATTCATTCTAATTCCTTTCGTTATTTTTATAGGTAATGCAAGCTTATGACACTATATGAAGCTCTTTACAGTATTTGTAATTATTGTGTGCAATTACGAATTTTAGTATTTGTAATGGTATTTGCTATATAAGTGCAGAAAAAATAAGCATTTCATTTCTCAATATTTTATTTAATACTACCGCTTTGTTTTTATCGTTAGTGTGAATGCTTATAACGGCAAGAAGCAAAAATGATAAAAATATGCTTTCTTCATGAACGAATTTTATATATAAAAGATATTTTTAACTACTAAAAGAATCATGTTTTGAATCGATTCTGAATAGAACTTAAATACGTATAAAAGAATCTAATAAGCCTTTCCCGTTAAAAGTGATAGAAACAAGAGAAATTCGTATTTTTATCACTCGTCACCGATATTTCCCATAAGGGCAGCCGTAATTATGTTCTTACTTGTCATACAACCAATTTTTACGATTGAATATTCTGTTAGAACATTCCAAATAGGTTTATATTAATGTACTATTATTTCTGTGCTATCCGCGATTTTTGCCACCTTCTTGCTAAGCTTTGGTCTTAAGTGTGGAAATAATCCTGCTCGATGTAGGCGTAGAGGTGGCTATTTTTTTTAATTTAACTTCTCTGTTCTTATAGTATCCGCATATCAGCATTTTATTGTTTTAATTCTACTATCATACAACAATAAAAATTTTCATCTACGTCATACAATACAGCACAGAAAATAAAATGGTGTAATTTAATAAAATATCTAGATGATCTAAAATATATAATCAAATATAATAATAGTAATATATAATATTTATTAGCATTACATATATGTACAGCCCATGTTATACAAATCCAAATATCATAAACAAATATAAACAACAATGTGCGCTAAAAAGGACTATATTACCTATACATTAGGAACGTAATTGGTGTTCTACCTAATACAAGTAGGCCTAATACAGCTAGCAAGTTATAATAATGAATAAAACCAAAGAGGGATAATAGCAATAATACAATAATAGGAACAAAGATTTGCACATGAACAAATAGACTTAGGCAAAATTTGAAAACTCGATAAATTGTTACAAAACAAAGTATTCACTGACAATCAGCACGTGATATACTGCAAAAAAATGACAGGGAAATTAATCTGAGTTTCGTAGGAATAATGTCTTTTTGAGGTACGTACGCTAATATTCTTGCAATATATCAAATTTACTGATACCCCCAAATATTCAGGTAAAATAATAATCTGTAATTTCAACGTATATCCGAAAAATTTAATTGTATTTTTAGAAATTACACGAAATATTCTCTAATTCATTACAAAAGTACAGTAAAAAAATTACTAATAGAGTGGAATTTACAGTACGAATATACAGGGTGAGTTTTTATCTTGAGACAACGGAATATCTCTAAAACACTGCATTAAATCAAAAAAGGATCTTAATAAGATTTGTTATAATGTAGGGGGCTCACAGAATAGTGCCGAACTCGATCCCCCTTCCTTAGTGGGAGAACTTTGAAATCTTAAATGTTTTTGTATTGCAGATGTTCCCATGTGTTCCAATTTTGTATTGCAGATTCGGATTCTACGCCATCAAGTATGTGGTTCAACAGTTCCTTAGTGAAGGAACTGTACCGCCACGAAAACGTAATCACAGAAAAACAATTGCTGGAGAAAATAATGAAATCGCGGTATTAGCTGCAGTAGCTAGTAATCCGCACATTAGTATTCGAGAAATAGCTCGCGGATCAGGAATTTCTCAGTCCACTATCTGCCAAATATTGCGCGGAAATCATCCATTTAGAGTTTCCATGCATCAAGAACTTCATGGCGATGATTTTCAAAATCGAGTGCGATTTTGTCAATGGGCGCTTCAACGGATACAAGATAATCCCAATTTTTTTTACTCGAGTATTATTTTCTGACGAAGCGACATTCACAAATCACGGTACGGTAAATCGACACAACATGCATTACTGGAGTATCGAAAATTCTCATTGGTTGCGCCAAGTTGAACATCAACATCCTTGGAACGTAAATGTTTGGTGTGGAATAATTGGCAATAAGCTCATTGGTCCATATTTCATCGATGGAAACTTAAATGGTGGAAGCGGTTGTCCAGCACATTATTCAAGAATAGGAATCGAGTTTGGTACCATTCAATGAGCCCCCTACATTATAACAAATCTTATTAAGATCTTTTTTTGATTGGATGCAGTGTTTTAGAGATATTCCGTTGTGTCAAGATAAAAAACTCACTCATATCGGGTTTTATAAAAATTGAAAGACAAGGACTGCTCAATCTTATTTGATGATATTTTTTTTATATCGAAATAACTATTATGAAGAAGAAGAATAGTAAGTACCTACCTATTTATTTTGTGTTGTCCTGTTTTCTTTTCTACATACACAGTGAAAACATGATGCAACATGTGTGACTTGATCAATATGGCTGAGATTTGTTAGAGTTGTATTTAATATTTTAGCGTTTTCTTTTTAAAATAATATATATACGTGAACATTCTAATTTGTAACATAGATTTTTACCGGGCTTCCATTTTAAAAATAACCTTCCGGAATAATTTTTAAAATACTTTTAATTGACACATATCTGCGTTTTAACCTTTAATCGGGGGTGAAAATAATATCGAAAAGTTTAAATAGGAAGAGGGCGTTGAGTAATACGTCTTTGAAAAGGTCTTGTTATTGGCAATCTTTTGGCGGTTTATTTTTTTAAATCGAATCATGTTTTCCAAGTTACGCCCCTTTAAAGTTTAAAAATATCGAAATTTTAATCTGTTAGATTGTTAGATAAAATGATACTTGTTAAAAGTAGAAGCAAATTACTAACATTACATCTATAATTGAAAAAAAGGTGCAAATGTATTAATGTAAAAAACTTAACAAAAAACGTTAAAGGTATTTATTTGAAAATGTTGTTATTGCGTTCTACATTACCTTTTTAGAAAGATTTAGTTTGTAACTTGCCTTCGTTGTATAATTGCCACCGAATTTGGACAATGGTTAAAATGGTTTATTCGTCACAAGAAAGAATTGAAATCATTTTTCTGTATGGAGAAGAACACCGTCGTGGACGTAGAACAGCGTGTGTTTAATCATAGGCATCCAGATAAAAATGTTGGTCACCAGTATGTATTAGATTTAGTTCATAAATTTCAAGATACTGGAAGTGTGTACAATACAAGTATCAAGAATCCTAAAGTTTTAACTGAAGCCGCACAAATTGAATTACTAAGTCATTTTACCATGAATCCTCAAACATCGATACCAAAGATCTAGAAGATACAATCATACAACGGAATAAATTCTTCTCTTACAGAATACAGAATGATTATGACAGAAGATTACAATTCTGTGAAGTATTGACTGAAAGAGCAAATACACAACTTTAAAAAAAAAAACATTTGCGTTAGTGACGTGACAAGTTTCTGTTTAAACTGGTTAACAAACATAACTGTAAATATTGAGACAATACCAATCCATACCCTTATCGTGAAGAGCACATACAATTTCCTTCAAAATTAATGTATTGGCCGAAATTCTTGGATACAAAATTATTGGTCCGAGATTCATGAAAGAACATTTTACTGGTGGAATGTATTTAAATCTATTAGAGAATGAGGTAGATCCCTTTTTAACTGAATCTTTAGAAAACCAAACCGATCAGAATGGAAATTTGTTGCTAAATGAAGAAAGCTTATTTTATTTGTTCAACAGAACGGAGCTCTTCCACATTATGCTCTGCCTGTACGAACTTGGTTTAATCAGAGGTTTCCTAACAAACACAACATTTTTGCCTGGATACCTGTGATTAAATACACGAACTGTTCTACGTCCACAACGGTGTTCTTCTCCATACAGAAAAATGATTTCAACTCTTCTTGTAATGAGTAAACCATTGTCCAAATTCGGTGGCAACTATACAATGAAGACAAGTTGAAAACTAAATCTTTTTAAAAAGATAATGTAGAAGCAAAAACAACATTTTAAAATAAATACCTTTAACGTTTTTTGTTAATTTTTACATCAAAGTTTACATTTGTACATAGATATAATATTATAATTTGCTTCTACTTTTAACAAGTATCATTTTATCTAACAATTTAAAAGTTTAAAATTTCGATATTTTTAAACTTTACAGGGGCATAACTTAGAAAAAAAATGATCCGATTTTAAATAAAGCGCCAAAAGATTGCTAATAGCAAGACCTTTTCAAAGGCGTGTCACTCAACGCCCCTTCCTATTTGAACTTTTCGATATGATTTTCACCCCCGATTAGGGCTTGAAACTACCGGGTCGCAGATATGCGTAAAACTTGTCCCCCCGTAAATTGAAATTTCTTGTTAAATTCAATTCAAGGTATTTTAAAAGTTATTCCGGATGACTAGTTCTCAAATGAAAGCCATGGGCGCATGTATGCATATAATAAGCATTTTACATACAAGTTATGTATGTATACATTTTATTACATTTTGTATTTGCCATATTTGCTATGATTGCACTTGGCATAGTTATAATCTGAATAACTATCAATAATATAGTGTTTTTCTATTGTGTGTAACAATAAATACGAAAAATATGTAGTGAATTACCAAAGCTGAGGTTCGGTAACATGATATTCAAAACAGCTATTTGAAAAAGTTGTTCAGAATTTCATTTTGTGCCAATATGTATTTTTTTTTTGGAAATATATTAAAAAATAAAAATCAATTCTTCCAAACATATCGTAAATAAATTGCACAATACTCAATCGTATTTTTTCCTTTAAGTTTAAACTCAACAGAACTCTGAATTTAGTTGATACTGAAACAATTTTGTCAAATCTTGCATAAATAATTGAGTTACTTTTCACTGTGACTGCTTAAATAAAATTACACATGGAAACAGAAATTAGTTGGGTAATAATAATAACGAATATTTTTGATTACTGCGTTACATTACTGTATCTCTACAACATGTTTGTTATACCAAAAACTGTCAAATTAGACCGTCTTAGCTCTAGAACACCTTCTTCAGACTTTTTGGCAACTCTGTATATCATCGATAATGAGAAAATTGCGGACATAAGTATCATCACTAGAGTGGTCGGACGTGTCTGCTTACACGGGCCGCACTCCCTCGCGCTACACAAAACTTGTAGCCATAGTATATCTCCAAGGCAGTAAACTCACTCCCTTTGATTCGTGTGTCTAGTGCATAGTATCAGTGTTAGTCTAGTCTAAATGCGAGATAGTACAATTCTCCGTTAACGTCACGCATTGTAAATGTAATACAATGTCGGGCGTAGAAAATCCCAGAAAACGACAATTGTTTCATAATGTAGAAAAGTATATCGGTGAATTCCAGGATTTACATTAGGGTGGTGCCAAAATACACGTACAGTGTGCGATAAACAGCTATTGTGTTGGCACAAATCGGACTACACATTCGTGTATTACATCTATAGATGTTGAATGGTCTTTTTCAAAATATAAGCATGTTTTATCATCGCGACCAAAGCGGTTTAGTGACAAAAATCTTGAAACACTTAATGCTACAAACTTTTCACCAATCCTATACAATTTCTGCTACTTAAATGAAGTAAGGGGCTTATATATAATAGTTATAGTTAAATAAATAAATAAATAATTTGCTCTTTTTCGACACTGTAGTGTATACTTGTGTTAATGATTGGGAGGGTAGGTGGCATATATATTTAAATGGCAGGTGAACTAGGAAATTTATAGGAAGTGTTACACGTTTTAAGGAAATAAGGGTTAATTTGTCGTATCAGGCGGTCGAATAAATAATGAGTCACAGTAATTTTAAATCATATTTATGTAGAATTGGGAGGGTTAATGATTTGCATTGTTAATGCGGTGGGGTAGATACAGCGGGGCATGTCTTACTTGAATGTCCACTCATTGATGAGTGGTGGTCGTATACGGAAATTAGCTAAGAGGTTAAATTGGCCGCGACAGAAAGTAGACATTAGAGATAATGAGTCGAGGAACTAGATAGGTTACAGCATGTTATTTAGATAGTTAGTAGGGTAGGAGGTATTTATGTACGAAAATTTTATAGTCGGAATTAGTGTTAAATTATGATCTTTAATTTAATTACTATTGATTAGAATAATTAGGATTAACATTCACTTATCCTGAAAAAGCTGTCAGTATGAACAGCGAAACGTCGCGTTCGTCCCAGATCCTCCCAGAGGAAGGTTTTTGCCATAGTTTTTCTTTACTCCGTGGCCATTGATTTTATATAAGTATATTATATATAATCAATGTCCTTGGCGAATGCTGGGAGATAACGAAGATCGTTCCATGGGCGCATTTAATAACAACTGATAGCTAACCGATTTACAGTAGGCTCGCGATTGTGTAAACTGATCACATTTCTCATATTTCAGCATTTCACTTAAAGTAGTAGTCATACAATTGCGAGGTTACTGTATTATATTTTTGTTATTGACAATCATAGGGAAATTATTTAGTTAGAGCAGTAACTTTTCAATTGTCATTATTGAATCCATATAGGACTTAGAATAGGTAACCTCGTGTAATACCTTTTTAGGTGCAGCACTGGGTTGGGATGATTTGTAATTATTTATTTTCATAAATAAAGTGTCTTCAATAATAAGTGAGATCTCAATGGTGAGGATCGAAAATGAATCAGCCTGTATAATATTAGGTTAACCACATAAATGTTAGAATTTTTGTTAAAGCTACACCAATTTTGTTGTTTTAAATGCCGAGATTTTAACAAATACGTATGTATCATCTTTAGCAAATTAAATGCGAATCTAAGCTCCACAAATCTTCGATTATTAATGCAGTCGAAACTACGGCACACTGAAATAGTAATTAAAAATTATTTGCAAACACTTCTTAATTATGCGTTGCTCGGTAGACGGTACTTGTGGTTTCGGTTGCATCAATAATTGAAAATTTGTAGAGCTTCAATTCGCATTTAATTTGTTAAAGATGGTACATATATTTAAAACAGTAAAAAATGTTAAAATATTACTTATTACAAAAAAATTTAGATCTTTCACTACATGCATACAATGTTGTACCTATACTTAGCTAATAACCAGAATTTCACAAACTGTCGAAGGTTCTTCACGTAAACGTCACTCTTGGATTTACGTAATTTAGGCCATTACTAGAATGTTGCCTATTAAAAAACATCTGAACGTCAGTTTTTAACTCTTCTATTGTTATATACCACACGCGGCCTACGTTCACAAACCTATACTTAAACAATTATGATAATTTAATGGGGGCTAATGTATAATTTCATGGAAAAATCTTTGTTGTTATGCGCGTAGACGTCTGCGATTGCTTACCGAAACGATACTTACCGCGAAAAGCATAAAAAACAGCGATTTCTGATATTTGTATAAGTCCATTTAAAGTGTATTACATATTTTGCGTTGACCTAGCTGAAATACGCTCTATTTACCTTTTATTGAACTTATTATCAAGCGTTCGTATAAATATTGCTATTTTTAACACAGAAGGAAATCAAGGACAACATTACAAATTAAATAGTAGAAGCAAACTCTACTTGAAATTTTCAGGAAAAAAAGCGTTCCATACAGTTCCTTTTTCATGTATTGACTTTGTTCAATGAGGTTAATGTTATTCTTTCCATATTATCGGTTAATAATAATTTAAATTTTTAATTATTCGAAGCATAACCCTTTTCGCGGTTTACGCATGCAACATGCAACGCTTACAGGTGCGGCCATTTAAATATTAAGTGTGACACTTTACTATAAGACTTTTCCGAGAATATTGACAAATATACATATCATCATATTCCTACAAAAAGTCACTAATGTTTTAGATCTTAGATAACTACGCGGGATGAATAAAAGTTGGTGTTTGAGCTATTTTTATCGCCTGTAGGATTGTTTGAATTTGACATTTCTACAGCCTGTTATCAATATTGCCATAAGAAGACTGCATATTGTCAATTCCACCTCTGAAATTGATGTATGGCAGTAGCGGTTCCTCTTAAAGAGCGACGGGGCCATGACTCCACCATTGTAAATAACAAATTAATCACTAAAAAGCTTTTATTTTCTGTGTAAATACCGATAAATACACGTACACACACACATTTAAACAAATACAAAACAAACGTCGCGATTCCCATGATTTGATGCGATGAAGCACGCTTTGTACTTATTTATGCCCACAAAAAGCTACATCCAGATCGGCTCGGATTTGAGACGATTTATAGGTATCCGTGCGGAGCTAGGGGAAGAAGGGGTGGTCGGACTGTATGCAAAAATTACATTTAAGTCGGGCCAGTTGTATTTTGGCTCGCTGCTCGTTGATTGATCGAGTCACGGGGTGGTTAGTATATGCATTCCTAGACGCGTCATCAGTATACGTCAATGCTCGGCACTACAGGGGGAGGGTGTCGCCCACTATCACCGTAGGGAAATCTAAAGCAAGCGTGTAAGTCACGCAGCAATCGAAGAATGGCTACTGAAAGTAGAAACATATGTAGATGATCTTCGCATATGGACTTCGGTTTAGGCACTTCCCCTCCAATAAAAATTGTGTTTAAGAGAATTTAATATTTATTAATTAATGTAACAAAGTGTAGTATTATTACTAGGGACGACGTCGGGCTCAAATTAATAACTATTGTATTTCCAAATAAACTACGATTCATATGGTTGAAAATTTTTTTGCACATATTTTATACAGAAGGAAATATTAAAAAATTATGTAACTAATACATATGCACTATTTAAATAAATACACACACATACATATATTATACAAAGGATTTCTTCAGTTAAATAAATATATTTCTTTAAAAAGTTTTACTTCTTTCAAATATATCTGTATTTGAAATAAGAAATTATTCTTGTATAGAAACAAATATTTTAATTGATTGTAATCGATAATATTCTTCGATATAAGGCTTATTTTAAGAAAAATATATTTTCTCCAAGAAACAAATTTTTCGATCTAAGAAATAAGAGAGGCAACGAAAGAGTGGCTCAGATATTTGAATTAAGAAAATAAATTCTTTAATTAAGGATTTTAATATTTGCGGTAAATCTCACAAGTACTTGTGTTAAGGTGAAAATTCGTTTTAAAAAATATGATTTTTGCGGTGGGGTGAATTTGGCTGCGTGACACTCGAACGATTACCAATAATGCAGTAGTTGTGTACATACATCGAAGATAGAAATGTGAATTACGGTGGTGCTAAATACGTTAAATTGTGTATAAAATAGTAGAAAGTCGGTAAGTAATTCAAGATTTAACTGCTTTATTTTTAAACTGCAGAGCCGTACCTAAGCTTCTTGATAATGAAGTTTTTGAAAGGTAATTTTCTTTTGCTAATTTATAGAATTACTTAACGTATATTTAATTACAGATTTAAAATTTGCCTACCGATTCTTAATTCCTCTGCATTTACTGCCTCTAACGAGGCTGCAAAATGTCGAAAAAAGCATTGGAAACACCAGCTTTGGAAGCAAAACAGCATTTTTATCCATGCGAAGGTGTGTTTTGCTTTTGTAAATCAACATATCCTGTCTAATTTCTCTGATTTAAGTAATCTTAGGTTTTCGTGGTCTGCAACAAACCTTTAAAAAGTAATAATTAGAAGAGTATAGAATGCTTGCTAGCTATAAGCTGTATAAATTAATAAATAAATAATTATAATTATGTTATTTAATTGAGCTGAAAAATAAAAATAAAAACAGCATGGCCCTACATTGGAATGCTTAGTTGCGCTAACAAGTTGGTAAAAATATACCAACTATTATACTACATCTTCCTATCTACTATTTATTGTGAAGTATATGTATTCATTGCAAAATAATGTATCTCTTCAGATACCCGAAGATTATGAAATGTTCAAAAAGGAGCAACAAGTGACTGCAGATATTCGGAAGAACAGCTGAAGATTCAAGTGTAATTAAAGGATCCAGAAAATTCGATTGCACGTTGCAGAAAATTAGAAAATGGATAGTCTCCTTGTGAGATGTGTGGTATAGTGCTGTAATACGTTTTGCCTATAACGCCAAAATTATAAATAAAAAATAAACTTATGTTCCGAATAGCTTTTTTGTTTGAAATATAAATGATGTTATAATAGTAGTAACATTATTATTATGGTAAGTAAGGAAATGTAAAAACAATCCGAAAAGAAGACTTTCACTTGAACTAAATATATTTTGGAAGAAGATTGTGGTTTTATTTACAAAGCTGCTATATTTTCTAAAATTGTTTTTTTATATATAAAAAATTTACCACTAATACCAAATAGAATACTAAATAGAGATATATATCTAGTATCCATTTTGATATGGCAGGTTTTATATACGTATAAAAACAGCATTTTAGAAAACAGCAATATTGCTATAAATAAAACTACAATCTTCTTTCAAAATAACAAATATTTAGATCAAGTAAAAGTCTTTTTTTCCTAACCAAAACTAATCTCTTGAATTAAAAGGGTATTTCTTCTTTAGAGTAAAATTAAAATTTCTTTGCAAGAAAATAAAGCTTCATTCGAAAAAAATAAAATTCTTGTACTAAGATATCTACATACCCAAGCTGAGACTGCAATGTTTCAACTAATAGTAAGTTTTATTTAATTCAATTAACCATTTTCTTGGATAAACATATTTCTTTCTTAAAAATTAAATAAACATTATTTTTGTTCCAAGAATATATTTATTTGGATATATATGAAACAATGATATTCTTAACTTAAGTAAAATTTCTTTAAATTGAATATTTCTTTTTATGTGTGTACAAATATACTTTAATATCTTTTCCCTCGCTTATTAATAATGATGATTTGCTATACTTTTAAATAAATATTAGCAATTTCACAAGGGACTCCTACAAGTTTTCCGGAAAACCCAAATATTTTCTTTTTATCCACGCCATTGCTATAACATAAATATTATAAGGTCTACATTTGCACATCGCAGGTATAAAGTTCCAAAATACAAATTATAAATGCCTACGAGCATGTATTCACCGTGAGACAAATTAAAAATTCACCCACATTGCTAATAAAAGTTTACATACTGCGAGAACACCATTGTTTTAGTCGTACTCGAGTGAACATATATCGACAACTTTACTATTTTTTTGTGACTTCTGTAACTTAAACAACCTTCTATGCAAAAGGTTATTTCTAAAATTAATTACGAAGTAAAATTTGCTAATTAACAAATTAACAGCAAATATCCCTCTTTATGATCACCAGATGAAGTAATATCACATTATTAACGTGGAGCCAGCCAGTATTGTATTTACGGTTTTAACCGCCACATTGAACACATGCACCGAATATCACTGTTTAATATCTTCCCACTTACGTTCTAAATACGCCCGAAAATAAACATATTGGCATTGAATTAAAATGCTGCCGTGGGACGGAGCGTAGAATCCGTCCCCTGAAATATAACAGACACCATGCATGGTGTAAACAAATTACACAGGCAGACATGTTAGGTTCGGAACCAGTACACACATACAACTTACATAAATACACACCATAGGCGCACACATGTTTATAGTCCGTGAAATGAAATGCAATCAATTGATGATAATGCGCCCTAAAACTGTTGGACAACGTCATCTTCGGAACGTGATTAAACTCGAGCGCTGTAGCAGTAAACTATATTGTTTCGGGTTAAGTAAAATTCAGTGGTACGTTTACGGAAATACTATACATACCAACGTTTACCACAAAAATTATGAGTAGGTACTCTAGGTGCTCTGGCACTACAATGTAAATAGTTAGTTACAATTGTACACGCTATGACACTACAAACTTTGCACATCTGTTTACTTATTGGTTATATATCAATAAGTAATGAAGCATGGAAACCATACCACACATTCTTATATCAGCAGAAATCATCTAATACGTTCAAAACTAGTAGTTAATTTACACCGCATCTTAGGGTGTTAACATCACCTGTTATGTAATTACTAGGAACTATTCTTGGTTAATATATACGAACATCCCCGTTAACCATGTCAAACAAATCATATTGATATTATGAATTCCGACGACTGAATTCATAAACGCAGTAGAATTAACACTAACTTCTATTTATTTTCAATATAAAGACCATTTCTACAAGCAAATGAGAGCACCTATTTCAAGTGTTATTGCTCAACTTGCCTGGAAGATCTAGAACAAACTGTTATAACAAGTTTAAAACATAAACTAATACTTTACAAAAGATATGTAGATGATTACCTATTTATCCTACCTACTAAGAACATACAATATACATCAAAAATTCAATTCGTATCATCCTAAAATTCAATTCGCTTTGGAAGAAGAAGTAAAAAAACAAAATCAATTTCCTTGATGTTGCTATACATAGACAAAAAAAAAGTAATATCATTTCCGCAAAATGGTATAACAAACCAACATCATCGGAGAGATATTTAAATTACAACTCTAACGCACCAATCAATAATAAAAAAAATGTAGCTATTTCACTTGTAGACCGATGCATAAAATTAACAAGCCCAAGTATAAGCTTGATGTTATAAAAACAATTAAATTAATATTAATCAACAATAAATACCCTGAAATTTTCATTAATCGTATAATAAAACATTCGCTTAAAAATGAACACGCGTGTTTTATTTTAAAATTGTTGCGTTTAAATTACAGCTTTATTAAATAGGGATCTGTAATTTTCGAGCTCTAAAATCATGGATAACTTCATTTTTTTAAATTGAACGGTATACCAATTTTTACATAAATGGATGTAAAATTTTATTTTCTTTCGATTTTATTTGGGTATCATTGCATCTATTGTAAATTTGACATAACAACGCAATGTTGTGCAAAACTTGAAACAATTAACAACCAAAATAATACATCATAATCGATTAATTTTCGCTACATAAAAAAAATTGCTTCTTATATAATTATATACATATAATTATTTTTAGTAATCGAAAAAGACTTGTTGTTAAAATAGTCGAAACGTTTTACAAGATTTAAGAAAGCATTGGCTGCATCCAGCCAATATTCCACTGAATCTATTTAACAATAAAAACCACTAGGAACTGACCTAAAAGATACAAAAGAAACAGAAAGGGCACTTAAAAATAACATCTTGGCAAAAGACCTACTTTTTTAATAGGGCATATAATTCCAAAAAAAAAAAAAATATCAAATACAATAATTAACATATTGAGATGATCCGTTTGTTAATCAAGTGGTTAATGTTCCATTAAGTAATATAATACAGTAATTCGCACTAAGAACGCACTGTCGTTTCTATCACTCAAACTGGATGGATATTTTTTTTTCCTTAGGTCTACTACTTTATTTGTAAACAGGTAAAACGTACCTTCTAAATGATATGCTAGGTCACTTCTACTATGGGACAAAATATAGGCTCAACTGGAAAATACCATAACGCGTACAAATTAAACACAGAAACTTGATGAACATACTACATAAAAAATACTATGGACCACATAACTGGTGAAAATTAGAAAAAATGCTGTTAAACAGGCAACAGCAAAAGAGAGCAAACACATACATATGTACAATATGTATAGTAGCAGCTTTAATTGCAAATTTGTAATTCACACACCGACACCGACTTCCGAGACGACTAACACAGACGATGATTTATGAAATACAGTGTAAGTATCAGTGCTTTTTCTTTTGTATAAAAAGGTCTTAAAATTTTATTGTGCATTACAAACAAATTAGATAAGCTTTGTATATTTGTGTCTACTATGTGTATATTGCCACACTACTTCGTATTTTCTTTTCGTAGATAAACCTGATGTATATTATTCATTATACATTTAAAATTAAGGTGGTGATGTGCTGTATATCATAGGACCGTAATTTACAGTCAATGCGGCTTCTGGATTAACATGCTAGCAAATAAACCGGGCCCTTTACATGAAGGATATGATAATTATCGTCACATGAGGCGCAATAAAACCATTACAGCTTTTAAAAGTGATATTCTTATATCTTGAAAGACCTGCAGACCTAGAATTCCTATCCTTACTGGACCATCATATATTTCTAAAATCAGTCATTTGGGAACCAAATAAGGTTCATTTAGATATTTCGTTCAGAATTATGCTAAACAAGTTTACATATTTACGTAACGGTTCCTAAAAGTATTTATTCAAATCTACAAAGTTTTTACTTAATTTATTAATAATCCAGGCACATATCCAACTTTTAGATAAATAAAGAAATGAACATCGCTATTTTTAAACGTTTTCTAATTAATAAAAAATGCAGTTCAATTTCCTTGTAGGTACATATACATCAATGCAGTTGATAGCTAACTGATTCAGACTTTATTTATGATTATGACTCAACATTATTCTTAGATACAAGTGAAAATAGCATTCTGCCATAGCAAATTAGCAATTGTTACAATATTAAACTATTATACTTATTGTATATGACTCAAATTATAAATATAATAGTAAGTTAAAGCATGTATCTATATGTGAACTTATATTTTGCGGGAAGATGTTTCATTCAAAGCGACCCTATAGGTTCACATAGAATCAAATCGATATCCATTTTGATTTGCTTGCGTAGTTTATTTACATTTCCTTGCAATCTTCTAATATTAAAAGTAAATATGTACCTATAAAGAATCCTTCGCCACTTCAACTGACTAACAGTAGTAACAAGATTGTTGTATTCCTACTTGCTTCTAACTTAAACAAAGTACTTGTTTGCGAAGCAATCGAAAAGCAATAGATTGTTAGCAAAACAATGGAGGACACGCACGTGCGCTTTTTACATGTGTGTGTGTGCATTTGTGCTTTCAGCAGATGACATTCTCATAACGGAATGTCAGTAAGTACACAAATTTGATATTTGGGAGAAAAATATTTTTTTTCTTAAACAAGAAATGGGTATACATAAGTATCAAAAAGCATCGTTTCCAATATACGGTAATTGAAATGATCTGCATAGTTTCATATCTTAGTTCTCTGATCTTAAGCCGGTGACACACCAAAGAAACTAATTTCACGAAAGTAATGAAAAATATTACAGGAAACAAAATTTCTCGTTCAGCACATATCAGCAAAACTTATTATATATACTTGTTGCGTATATACATTTACCTAGAGTAATTGCAAATATGTCTTCCGACAAAGATGACGAGCTTTCATTATGGTGGGCAAACCGCAGACGCCGAATTAGAGTCATTAAGAAAAATAGGTGATTTTAGATACACACTAGTAATGAAAGAAACCTGCAACATAGTTCTACTATTATTGGAGAGGGAACTCAAACAACATCGTGATAAATTTAAGGAGTTCGACAGAATGAACAAGGCAAATTTTTGTCGGCTACGAGATTTTGTTGGGCTTTTAATTGTAAAAAGAGAACCACATTGGGGAAAACCTGTTCCGGAGAAAAAAGATTGATAATAACACTAAGATAAGCGATTTTTTTATTAAAGATAAGTCTTATAAATAACATATTATGTATTTGGACTCTGCTTATATTTTGATAATGAGCTAAATATGTTGCCTTATACAGGGGTGTATCAGATATAGAGGTAAATATAATAATAATATAGCAGCTGTAATCATATACAACCAAAAAGTCTTAATGCACAGGGGGTCTATCTGTAAGCATTAACGAGAAAAAAATATTTTATAAATGCCGTGGGCTAGAGCCGCACCTGTGCCCAAACTAAATGCTGTCCCGAGTATACCCCCACATACCACTATCATTCAGCCATTACCGCTGTTAGTTTTATGTGGATCGCCGCTTGGAGTGCAAGCCACTTCGAACATTTTATTTAAATTCTTCCCGTCTTGAAAAAACCATCTTTTTCAGGACCATCATGATATCATATAAAGAAAATCGAAGCTTGATGCATCGGCAAAAGCGCGGGAATGTATAGATTCATTTTTGTGCGATATCATAGTAAAAAGGCGTGTTTGCTAATTTTCTGTATCTACATTTATTTCTGTGTAATTCGATTCAATTCATTTTGCGTTATATGATTAAATGAGGCTGATGTTCGTGAACTAATTCGTCTCTCCAGAAATCTAGACTTTTGTGGACTACAGCAGTATTACTGTAAGCTATGATAGAACCCCTAAGCAACAGGAACAGTACAACAGATTGAAACGGGAATTGAATGACAGAACGGCTAAGGGAGAAGCTAATCTTAAAATTAAATATCGCAATGGTATTCCTACAATTACGCATTTAAACTAGTATTGGTGCCCAATTGTCAGGAACTTCGATGTGCGTACCAGAATGTTTGGGGGCTTAGGTTCAAAGTTGTGGATTTTTATAATGCTGTTTCCTCAAGCAACTATGACTTTGTTGCATTGACAGAAACTTGGTTAAGCGAGGAACTGTTTTAGCGTATTTCGCCGAGATCGTGATTTTTTGGGCACCGGCCTATTAAGAGGAGGTGGCGTTTTAGTTGGAGTGAAGCAGGATTTTCAGTGTTTATGTATCGACACCTCTGTGCTTGCGGATGTTGTTCCTGCTGTGGACGTTCTTGGTGTTAAAATATCAAGTGGAAATAAATTTAGTTTAGTTATAATTGTCTTGTATATTCCTCCGTCATTGCCATTTTCGGAGTTTGAATTATTTTTTGATACTTTTGCTACTTTGGATTGTTTTATGTCTGAAAATATTTTGATTTTGGGTGATTTTAATGTGCCGTCTTTTAGCTTAGCAAGTAATGATAGATTTGCTTCAGTATTACATAACTGCATAGAATTTAATAATGTTTTTCAAATTAATACAATATTAAATAGGAATAGCCGTATGTTGGATTTGATTTTGGCTAATGCTACTCATGAAGTTGGTCGTAACTACAATCCGTTTGTTGATGAAGACGCACATCATCCGGCTATCTCAATTAACTTAAAATTTGAAAAGGAGGGAAGAGCGTTTTTCAATATGAATAACAACATTGAAGTATTTAATTTTAGAAAGGCCAATTTTCCGCAATTGTATAATTCCTTATTTTTAACTGATTGGTCAATATTGAATGCTTTTGATGATGTTGATCAAGTTTGTAAAGTTTTTATGATATCTTAAAAGAACTGTTTAATGCGACTGTTCCAAAGTTGAAACCATCTGCGTGCCAACGTAGACATTATCCCCCCTGGTTCGACAACGATATAATAGAATGTCTAAAAATTAAGGATTGTAACCTTCAACGCTACAAGAAGTATAAGACTTCATTTTATTAGGACCAATTTAAGTATTATCGTGCAAAAGTAAAAAATCTTATTAGTTTAGCTTATCAGAGCTACATCAGTTATGTTGAGAATTCAATTTACAATGACCCTAAACAATGTTGGGCATTTATTCAAAATAGGAAGGGCAATACTAGAATCCCTGGAGTAGTTAAGCATAATAACACTGAATTTAGTTCACCTGATGCTATAGTCAACGCTTTTTGTGACTACTTTAACAGTGTGTATACGTCTTCCTCTAGTACCAATCTCTCTACTTTCCCTGATATTGCTAACGCGCCTGTTAATTTATCATTTATATCAGAGAATGAAATCGAATCTACCTTACGTACATCTAAAAATTGTTTTACCACCGGTTACGATGCTATACCTAGCTTCCTAGCTTCGTGATTGTGCAACTGTACTCACAAAACCTTTACATACAATTTTCAATTTAATTCTGAAGCATTCGAGATTCCCTACACTCTGGAAAATAGCCTACATATGTCCAGTTCTCAAAAAGGGAGATCCAACAGAGATTAGAAACTATAGACCTATATCACTTTTATGTGATTTTGCCAAAATTTTCGAGTCCATTTTACACAAACATATTTATAATTGCATACAGAAGTTAATATCTCCCTTTCAGCATGGATTTATGCCCAATAAGTCTACTGTGACTAATTTAGCCTACTTTACGCAGTTTGTCTCTGAAATGATGGATAACAGTGGTCAAGTTGATGTTGTTTATCTTGATTTTTGCAAGGCTTTTGATCAAATTGACCATTACATACTTCTCAGAAAATTGCGTGCGTTTGGACTGTCCGATTCCTTAATGCTGTTGTTGGAATCTTACCTGCTGGATAGAAAACAGTGCGTTAGGTATCGCAATTATATTTGAAAGTTTATTACTCCTACATCTGGCATTCTGCAGGAATCTAATTTGGGGCCTCTTTTATTTTTAATATTTATTAATGATTTAGTTACCAACATTCAGTCTGAGAAATTAAATGTTTGCCGACGACGTTAAATTATTTACATCAGTTAACTCAGTAGTAGATGCTGAGATTCTCCAGCGTGACATTGATGGCGTTCTCTTGTGGTGCAATAGGTGTAGGCTTTCCTTGAACATTTCTAAATACACATCCATGATGTATACAAAGAAAGTGAATCGCTTTATTTATCCTTACTCTATCAACGGCACTATTTTAACATCCACTGAGAATATTAGAGATCTTGGCGTTTTATTTGACTCTAGGCTATCCTTTTCTAACCATATTGTGGGTATTGTTGCTCAATGTTTTAAACTCTTTGGTTTTATTTATCGGAATTGCAGGGACTTTCAAAACACTATCACATTTAGCACTTTATTCTATTCATTAATTCGATCTAAATTAGAATACGCGATTACTATTTGGTTTCCAATTTATTCTTCACATATTAACGCAATTGAGTCTATTCAAAGAAAATTTTCTGAAGTTTTTATACTATTTAGTTGAAGGAATATATCCGGTAAGGGGATTCGACTACGTTGTTCTTTTAAATCACTTCAATTTCAGATCCTTATATGTAAGGAGAATTATTAGTTTGGTCGAATTTTTATTTTGTCTGGTTCATGGTAGAATTGATTGTCCATGGCTTTTATCCAAACTAAATTTTAATATTCCAAGGCTGAATTCTCGTTCTCACCCAACTTTCTACTGTGTTTCAAATCGAACTAATATTCTACGTTCTTCTCCTATTTCCTTAATGCGCGAGTACTACAAAAGAATCTCTGTCTCGCGACCTTAATAGCGATAGTTTAAGTTTCATAACTGAGTATGCTCTTAATTATTTTTCAAATTTAATTTAATAAATAAAATTTAATTTTCATAGTCTAGCTCGTAAGAATTTATGTAATGTTTTTAATTTTGAATGTTTGATCTTTATTTAACTTATATTATTAACGCATGTGTAATTTATATTGCAGATGTGTGCATTATGTTTTCCTGTAATTGGGTATTACATGTAGGAAATAAATTATTATTATTATTATTATTATTATTATTATTAATAAATCCAAAAGATTCATGTGGTACCGTTTATCAACAACTAACTCTCGATTCGACAAAGCAAAAGAAAAATATTTACGTTTTTTGTAATTAGTGAAGTCGCATATCCGGTGAAATTCGAACGTCTTATCAGGATATTAAAAATAATACTTTGTAGACTTACGTAGAATGCTCTTAACAAAAAAGGAATGTTTATTTTATAAAAAGAAGAAATTTAAAATGCTTCAGTTTTGCCATTTTTACAAGGGCCTTTATTTATTCAGAATGACGTTAAATGAACTGACGGCATACCATTAAGAATAATACTAAATGAGTGCAATGTATTTATACATAATACCACGTTTAGCGGGTGCTTAACATGACGTTTCCTTGCATCAGGCCCGGACTAAAGAATTTTTGGCTCTAAATTTTACTTTTTTTTATTCTTTAATGATGAAATCCGGTTTCGGTGGATTTGTGCTTTATATGTCGTGTAGTTAACACCCAAGCAAAATTTACTTTTTTATTTAGTACACCCTGTATTTATGAAGGTTGTTGGTTCAGGTGTGCATGCTGGCGGTTCATATTCTGCGTTCTCGTGAATACTTGGTGAATTCACAGCGCCACTGCTGAGTCAATTTCGTACAGAGTCTGTTGTACACAATTTAATAAATTTGAAGTTTGAGTTAGTACAAGTTGCCAAAAATGGACGTCAGGCTAATGATGATGTATGTGACCCATCTATTAAAATATGGTCTATAAGTTGACTCACCTTGCATTTAAACTGTCTTATTTGCCTATCATTCATCTTTTCCGGTAATAAACTCAAACAAAAATAATCGTTTTGGATTATCACAAACTATTTGCTTATTTTTAATGTATACCATAACATAAGAGTCAACTTCGCCGTCTTTGTCGGGTATTTTTTTTTTTACTTTTCTTTGGCGGTTCTACATTTTTTATTCAACTGTGGAGAGGTAGCGTCAGCCGGTTGTTCAATATCTTCCTTTTCACCATAACAGAGTACAACAAGTAAGAACAACGGATGAGTCATAGGGGTCCAAATTTCTAGCCTAACTTTCAGCTTCCCAATATGGCAGTTTGTTATTGTTTACATTCGTATCTACACAAATTAGTTTACTCATCCTTTTAATCTAAATGATTTACTTGTTTTATTTATTTATTTTACGTATTTTATTAGTTTTGAATTACCCCTGCAGTTTTAGAAGCATTTAATGAACCATGATATTCTTGTGTAAAAGGTAAGATCGGTGGCCAGTGGCCATAACATTTACATATTTTCTTATATATTATATTGTTAGGTTTAAGTGAAATAACTCAATAACGTGGAAAGAAGACACCAATAGGTATCATGTTGTAGTGGCAGTCACTCTCGCAAGATAAATTTTGATACTAACGATGGTCGTTTTTTGGGAGTTTTTTATCTTGAGACAACGGAATATCTCTAAAACACTGCATCAAATCAAGAAAAGATTTATTATAATGTAGGGGGCTCATTGAATGGTGACCGACCGATCCCCACCTCACCCCCCAGAGTGGGATGGGGGAAAACTTTGAAATCTTAAATGGGAACCTCCATTTTGTATTGCAGATTCGGATTCTACGCCATCAAGTATGTAGTTTTTGTTTGAAACTTTTTTCGATTCGTAACAGATTGCGCTGCAATCGCAAAAAACATGATTGTGAACGTCTAGAAAAAATGCACAAAAAAGAGAAGCAAGCAAACAGGATTTCACAGACACTCACTGAAGAAAATCATTTAGATGAAGAACAGACTGACATGGAACATGAAGATATACCTAGAAATGTGAACAGTACCTTTCTGATCATTCCGTAAAAACTTACACTCTACTAAAGCAAAGTAAGTATACCGTATAAATCATCAATCTTTCAAAAAAATATGTGTAGTTAAATAATTCAAATTCCCGTTTGCTTTATTCGGTTAATTGGAAATTTTATAAACACCGGTACTATTCTACAATTTTTGCAAGTTTTACTTTAAAATCGTATCCTTCTTTCGGCATTTTCATAGGTGTAGTTACTACAGAAAAGGTATTTCGTCTTACTGCATTCGCTAATTATTGTAAACTACCTTTTATGGGATTCATTTGTTGTTCCTATTGCCAGCAGGCCATCATCTTGACGCATCTCAATCACCACCAGGAAGCTATGCTTCAAAATTAAATTACAATTTATTAGCAAGAGTCAATAGCACAATCCGTATCACTTTGGCTGTATGAATTACATTGCCTCTGTTTTAACTCGGTGGGTATCTAGGTATTGATTGGTCGGATAACATATACTACTGGTGTCTACCCAGTCCTAAGAAAATTCAAGTGAAATCTAATTATACGGAGTTTTCTTTTTCATTACATATATATTTTTCCTATGTGTAACTTTCAAATAGATATAGTCAATGCATTATCAACTAGACAGCCGGTTATATTTATACCAGTTATTTTGTTTTAACGATTAATTCAATACAACATGTTCTTACAAATGTGATATTTAATAGCGAAACCGCTATTAAATATTTTTTTTATTATTTAAGTATTAATTAAGACACACAAAATAACAATTTATTTGTTTCACAGCAAGTTTCCAAGTGATGCAGTAAGCAAGATGGTCTTGATGAAGCATGCAGAACATTGCTAATTATTTCTAGATTTTCTAATAAATTGTGGCGATATTCAACCACATACAGTGTGTATGCACTATAGCACATTTTGTTCCTCGTAAGTAAATAGTAGAGTTAAATATACGAGTAAACAAATATTTCATTAACTGAACTAATTTTTTTATTCATTTAACCGTTTATTTATTTGAAGTAACGAAGTATTTTGTAGAATCATTTTCATGTGATTATTAATTGAATATTATTTAGTAAGTTTTTTGTCAAATAGATTTGAATAGCTTTTCTTATTATTAAAATCACATTGATATTATTATAATAATTGGCACTAAACTATTGCAATATATGTAAATTGATTGTATTTTATTCTAGTAGTAAACTTTGGTGGTAACTTGTAACTGAAAGACTAACAATAATTTGTGTATAGTGTTGTTATTTATATCAAATTAATAATAATAATAATAATAATAATTTTATTTGATCCTTTAGACTACATCTGCAGCATAGGAGACGTCCTGTAGTTACAATATAAAAAGGTTACAAAAAACAGTAAAATAAATAATATCGAATTTAAAATCTATAAGTATAATAAAGTTATCCTAAGAATTTATATCATTCATGTATTCATTTAATGAATAGTAACTCTTATCAAGCAGCATCTTTTTTAGTCTGTTTTTAAATAACTGCAGTGGCAACTGCTTGAAGCTATTAGACAATTTATTAAAGGCTTTGATTGCTAAGTAATAATGACGTCGTTGAGTAAAAGTTAACCTATATAGGGGATCTCCATCACATTCGAATTCCTAGTATTATAAGAGTGATGCTGTGTCAATCTGGAATACAATTATAATTTTCTCTTGCAAACAAAAGTAGATGCAGTATGTATATTC
Organism: Protaetia brevitarsis; assembly: GCA_004143645.1. NCBI lineage: Eukaryota > Metazoa > Arthropoda > Insecta > Coleoptera > Scarabaeidae > Protaetia > Protaetia brevitarsis. The sequence goes on from RXPK01000216.1 coordinate 2,537,067, forward strand.
CGGGCAACGTTATAATTTGCAGATCTTTAAATAATTGTCGGCAACTTGTTCTAGACGAGACATCTGCCAGTACGCGAATTGCGCGCTTTTGTAACTTAAATACACGCTCAATACCACCCGAAGCGCCCCAAACTAGCAACCCATATGTAACCACAGACTGGAAATGAGCAAAATAGCACATACGTAAAACCTCGAGACCAACTTGGCCTCTTAGTTTCGTTAACAAAAAACAGACGCTGCCCAACCTCTTACACAACTCATCGATGTGGCCCCTCCAATCACAACGTGTATCCAACGTAATACCCAAAAATTTTACAGAGTCTACCTGTGCTATACTTTTTCTGTCCACTTTCATATAATGAGAATACTCACGGTCAAGAGCATTTATTTTAAATTCCATGAATACAGTTTTACTAGTGTTTAAATGCAAGTCATTTTGTTTGAAATATTCACTAATTGTAGTTAAGGTGTTGTTTAGGGTGGTTCTAGCTTGACTTACATGCTGCTGGATATAATGAAAGAAGTATCATCCGCAAACATCACTGCATCACTCAACGGAAAATCATTGACGTAAATAAGATAAAGTAAAGGTCCGAGGACACTGCCTTGTGGAACACCACGATGAACTGCCAAATAATGAGACTTACTCCCGTTTATGTCGACATACTGCAACCTACTTGTGAGATATTCACAGATCCAATCAAGGGCTTTGCCCCTAATTCCGTAGCACTCTAATTTGTGTAATAGAATTTTATGGTTCACCAGATCAAAAGCTTTACTTAAATCAAGAAAGCAACCTACACATGATTGACGCTCTTCCAGTCTATTATATAATATACTACAAAATTTAAGTATAGCCGATGTAGTATTTGTATTCCTCCTGAAGCCAAATTGATTAGAATTTAGTAAGTTATATTTGTTGAGATAGCTAATTAATCTGGTGGCCATCAATTTCTCTATAATTTTTGAAAAGGTACTTAATATCGATATTGGACGATAATTATCAATAGAGTGACGTGAACCTTTTTTATATATAGGAATCACTTTAGCAATTTTTAAACATTCAATAAACGTTCCATCATGAAAAGATTTGTTGATTAAATTTGTTAAAGGTGATGCTATTTCACCAGCGCAAGATTTAAGTAAAACACTATTGATGTTATCATCACCAGATGAATGTGTGCTTTTCAAATTTTTAATTATTGAAACTACTTCGCCCTCAGTTGTTGGACTTACAAAAAATGTATTCGTCTGTACTGGAATTGAAATGGTATCAGTTTTAGCCGCTCCATTGATTAATTTATTAGCTACACTATTAAAATGATTATTAAATGCATCGGCCACAGTTTTTGGATCATCTACTGTTACATTGGGTGGTTGTAATAATACAAGGAACAAAGATAAATACTTAAAGGCTATACTTATTTGATATTATAAATTCAGGAAACATTTTATTGTAAGAAACAGTTCATGTTTACTTTGTGGCACTATCTATGTATCATAGATGTTTTTTACCGTAAAAAAATGTAAAACTTAACTAACAAATGTAATAATACTTATATTTTAGGGTGTGTTAAATAAATGAGAAGCGTACGCGATAAAAAAAGCTTCTGGAAATAACGAATATACGAACATCGCATCCGCTTGAATAAATAAGAAATAAAAAATAAACAGGATTCTCTCACAACTACATAGAAATATTGTTTTTGCCCAGCGCAGGTTTTTTTTTTTTTTTGGAGGTGAAATGCAGTTACGCACATTGTGCTGGACTCCCTCTTCTCTAAAAGAGACCTACCAACTAAACCACCGCCTGATCTGCTAAACAACAAGTTTGGAACCGTTTACCACATTACATCAGATTGTTGAAGATGTTGGCTTAAAGTACCATCCACCAAAAATGTAAAATTCAAAAAATATAACTCCACAAAAAAATTTCTTAAATTTACTATAATTTCATCAGCCTTCTATGTATGCAACACATTGCGAATATATTGTGTCACTAAATTCCATACACGATTTGATTCAATCGTCTTTTGCACAATGAAATCAGGAGAAACTTCCCCTACTTCATTTGCCAATGAATTTCTCCAATCCTGCCAACGGTTGCAATCAAACAATGTATGATAGACATCGTCTACTTTCTCGAGACAATACACACAAAAACCACTTTCAATTTTGCCCATTCGATGTAAATAATCTTTAAAATACCCATGACCAGTAAGGAATTGAGTTAGAAAGAAAACAACTTCTCCATGACATCTTTTAAGCCAAGACTTGGATATTTGGGATCAGCCTCGCAGTCCAACGAGCTCTTAGGTCTGACTACCAGAGCCTTTGCCAGAACTTAATAATGTTTTTTCTTTCGTTTATTACTTCAAAATTTCCAGGTATCCGTTTCTTTTAATAATTTCTCTGACGTTCTTTGGCCAAAAAAGCAATAGGAATGACATTCGCTATAACTAATATTGCTAGTTCTGATACCGTACGGAACGCTGAACATACTCTAAGAGTAGCCGTCTCTGTACTTCAGCCAACCGCTTGCGGTACATTTCCCTATCTAGAGCATGAGCCCATACTTCAGAACCAAGACATAATAACCCCTCAGAACCTATTACTAGTTTTTATGGTTACTTATTACAATCACCGTTTTATAATTGATAGAAAATGCCAATTTATACTTTTCCGTTCAACTTCATTTATTAATCAATTATTTATATTAGTACATTAGTAGGTATATACAATATCTACAATATCTAGTGTATATATGTAAAGTTATTCACATACGTAAGTATGTAAGTATATGTATCTCCACTCGTTTCTGAATCAAATAAGAATCGTCCGCAATATAAATACATATAAATATTGAGTGAATAGCAGTAACAAAAGACGCTTTGAGGCGGTGTGCAAAGTTGTAGAAACAGTATATCTGTTTAACGTATACCGCTATTTAAGGAAAACTGCTACAAAAAGCAACACCTTTTTTAAACTGCTAACCAAAAGTAGCAGAAGCAGGTTGTAGCTACTAACGTAAAGAAGAGTTTTATACATCACTAATGATTTGAGATAAAAAAAAGACATCACTGTATTGAGAAAATAAATCTGTACTATAATATAATTTGCCGACTGCATCAGCATGTTTAACTAAAAGTTATGTTGTGAATTATTACAATATAATAGTCAAAATTATAGTTTATGCTATAATACTGTTTCTTGTTACAATACCAGCAATACTCATATAACCTACCATAAAAGTAAACTAGAATTAAATAGTATTGGCCTTACAATATTTTTGTTAGTGGAATTTAAGAATGACATTGTTAGACTGAACTACAATTAAAGTGTGGTAGGTAGATACTACTGCAATATGTTTGCTAAAAAAAATATTTTTCTCTAAAACACAGCAAACCAAAAATAACGTAAGAGGAGATTCTAAAAGCTTATTATTAACATTATAATGTCTTACAAACCACGCATATTCAATTAATTTCATGTGTTTTATATAATTATGACACAATTGCGATAATATTATACTAGATAGATATTAACACATAATTCGCAATCAATTTTTTCGGTTTACAGCCATATGCAACCAGAATATAAAATTACTATTAAAGTAATTGATTGAGAATTTTAAATTAATATTATTATTCGCTATAATTTCAACTCAATCTGGGCAAAACCATGAATTATATTTATTATTGGTTTCAGCAACACACATTTTAGATATACTGTTTAAATTTTTGCCATTTTCCATTTCAAGCAAAAATATCTATCTATCTGAATAAGCAAAATATAAAGTTAAAACCTAAGTATTTCATTAAATGTTACTTCGTTTCGTTAGGAGATACCGTTCGACAAAGACATTTGTGTAGTATTTCAGATACGCATCGATACGCACCTACTGTAAAAAAAAATGGTAGATTAAAAATTGTTAATAAAATTTGCCAGTGAATATTATATATCATGTATGCGGCCTAGGTATCTGTATATTTCATGTATGAAATACGCAGTGTAGAACGGCACGTAACGGGTACAACGAAGAGGATACACACGATAGATAGAGATAAAAGCGGTTCTGCTATATCCGCTTTAAAATTCAAGGGAATGTGTCAGGCCCGGTTCGATATTATCCCGTCTTTGTCGCACTCGCGCCACCCAGACGCCGTATTTTCATCTCGGAGGAGACGGTTTTATTTGTTTTTCTGAAAAAGTTTCTCTCTCGCTCTTTATACATGCTTCTGTATGTGTATGTGTGTGTGTGTGTCTCGGTGTGCATGTGCTAGTGTTCATGTGCGTGTACTGGCAGAACAAACTAAAAACAATAACTTTGCCGCTGCTGAATGTTTGCAAAAGAACGTTCTTAAAAGTCGGTGGGGAAAAAATATGTGAGCCGGTGTGCGGGGGAGGGGCCGAGAGTGAGAAACGGGCACGTAAGACTTGAAGAATAATACCTTTACCGGAATTTGTAGGCTTCCCGTTCGAAAAATGAAAATTGTACCTCATTCGGCTAATGAATTTCCTTTAAGGCTAAACGAATTCTGTTATAGACACTTTTCGACATGTGTTGTAAACATATCGCATCGCTAGAGAGTTATATTTTGTTGTTGATAACTTAGTTGAAAACACAAGAATCCCCAATACAAAATATGTAAATCTACCAAAAGTTTTATCTAGCAGCATAAAATAAATTATGGCGAAGACAATAGATGAATTCTTTATTTCTAATTTCAAAATATATTCGTCACCAATTTTACTCAAACGCTAATAAGAACAGATGTAATTATAAGAACAGTGATGAATATCTAGTACAAGAGACGTAATCGAAAATCTATATACCACTCTATATTCACATGTAATATAAATTAAATTAAATTACAAAGACAACAGAACAAAATATTGAAGATACGCTGAGATTGAGAATGATTGTCCTGATCCTACCCTACTTACCGCGATGCACAAATCAATATTTTCATTCAATCATTGTAATGAAATTAGTGATACAGCGTTTCCTCAAATTTTACTGTCAAAATTGAAATTTGCTTATTTGGTCATTCCGCATTATTGTTTGTTAATTTTCACATACAGTCTTTCTCAAGATTACGCCTTCATTTATATCAAATGTACCTGTGAAAATCATTAGGAATGTTTTCAGGTGCACACATTTCTGTGTCATCAATGTCTTCTTCATCTATTAACTCATCGACATTAGGTGGCATTATTGCGACATCTGTATCATCAATCTCAGACATATTTTCAATTATCTCTTCTAGTTTTTATCACTTAGGACTCTTTTTTGGTCATAGTCGAAATACCTAATAAGAACAATCAAAAGTCATCAAATTTAATACTATTTTGTTATTGTTTCATTTCGCATTGAAAGCGTAAAGTGTTTTGTTTTTTTTGCAAATTGATAATTAAACTCTCCTTCGACATATCAATCGGGCTTCAGAGCAACTGGAAGTGTTTTGAAGGGAAAGTCACCAGGTCGCCCATAAGTTCTAACCATAGATAAGGTAGTTGGTATAGATGGGTCACTATTAAGAAATTCGTGTAACTGTGCTACTCGCGCCATCTAGCGATATGTACCCCCGCTTAACGGACATTTAGCGCGGTTACTTGAAAATTATTTAAATTACCTCAGAGTATTAAAGGAAGACTGTGTTACCATTTTTGCCGCAATTTTCAACATATGGAAATTCATATGTGAAAATTGCGAAAAGTGTAACACAGCCTTCCTTTAATACATTTATTGTTATAATATGAATAAAACGACCACACATTCTATAATTACACATATATTTTCATCGAAACATTTACAGAAAGTATCTTAACTTATATATGTATATTTGTATAAATTATAAAGTAAAGTATATTCTTTTACATAACCACATATGAATTAGAAAATAAGTACCAAATTGAGACGTCGCGAAAAAAGCAAAATCCAAGTCGACATGTCGGATATCTGACTTTTATCGACATACTAACATACGGAACAGAAGAAATAAATTACCTGTTGTCAGTGGCAATCTTGGTAGGAATAATGATGGAATAGCTGTTTTCCATAAAAACATCTTAGACGATATGTCTTCTTGAGCAAAATGAATATGATAGATACAATAATTTTGATAAATTATGTGCAGATCCACACTTCGCAATTTCTCATTACTAGAAGGCTCGATCCATTTATTGAAGCGTTCCGTATCCTTTTCTGGATTAGGAAACTGATGTCTAGAAGATGTTCGGTTAGTGCAACCCATTACTCCACAGGAACGGCCTCTCATGTCTAAAACAACAATTGTACAGTAAATCACTTTTATCACAACAATTTTCACTTTTTAACTTGCAGAAAGAAGGCTTCGTAAAACAGCTTTTCAAGCCGCAAAAATTTTTGATTTGATAACACTCAATACGTTATCAGAACCAAAATGACATAAAAACAACAATGGCGGTAACACATGATTTATTCCAGCATTCGGCGCCGCCTGGTGGATTGTACCCCACAACAAATCGTGACGTCACGCTGATATAAACCAATCGTATTTAGTGCGCCCCCCCCCTGGTTCTAACCGAAAATGTGGTGGAAGACATACGTGCTCGTTTGGATCACAGCCCTGGAAAGCCATTACGGCAACTTGCACAACAAACTGGTAAAAAAAAAAAACATACTAAAAATGGTGTTAATTTTTTTTAGGTTTATCTTATGGATCAGCTTAGAAAGCTGTAAAACGGAAGCTTCATTTCATCCATATAAAATTTTTATCGTGCAGCAATTACTGCCACTAGATTTTGAAAACCGTATGAAATATTGCCATTGGTTTAATGCAAATCTAAGGAATGACGATGTTTTAAATCTTACTTTTTTCTGACGAAGCCTGGTATAATTTAACAGGTGATGTAAATTCTTAAAATACTAGGATTTGGTCCGCACAATCCTTACGTACGGAATTGCATCCTGTAAAAATAGTGATATGGGTTGCAACATCCAGGCGACGTATAATAGGACCCATATTCTTTGAGGATACAATAACAGCAGCCAATTATAAACTTATATTACATGAATTTGTGGAACAATTATTTGTTGATGAATTACAGCTAGGCTATTTTCAAAATGACAATGCTACTGCTCATATAGCAAGAGAAACCAGAGAGTATTTGCAGGATTTTTTTGATAACAGAGTTATTGGCTTTGAACGTTATCGGAATCCCTTACATAACATGGATCAATTGAAAGAAGCAATAAGAAATGGAAGAGAGAATATTAGAAATGAGCAATTAAGAAATGTTTCTGAAAACCTGAAGAAGATGTTTGCATAAATAATGGTGATCCTCACTTTGAACACAGCATGTAAGCAGTGCAGGTATATTAAAGAAACCTGTTCCCAATTCCCAATTTTTTAATTTATATTATATTTTTGTTGTAGAGCGTAAGGCTATGAAAGGCATCCGTCCATTAATGTCCATTCAGTACCTCGTATAAATTATGAAGAATATCTGATATAAGTTAAAATGTGACATAAATGTGTATTTTTACAATACATATTGTTTAACCTTCTATACCTTTAATTAAACCTGGTTGCATTTGTTATCAGAAATATACTGTTTCGAAAAATGTTAATTACGTTATTTTTGCGCGGGAGTTAGGTAACTCATACCTTAGATGCAATTTTGGTGCACTACACTTGTTGTCCGGGTTGACATTAGTGTATATTACGTTGCATACGCACAATTAAACAAAAACCGCACAATGACCGCACGTTACTGTATTTCAACTAACTTCATTCGAAGCAGTGGATGTAAATGTTGATACAATCTTCGTGGAAAGTGGAGTAGGATCAGGATAGTCTTATTCGATCTCACGGTATTTTGCAGTACTGAAAGAACACCATATATAATATATTTTAAGACGCATACAATGAACCTAATACTAACACATAAATTAGGTAAGAAAATTATAAAAACTAACTACTCTGATTTAAGAACACAGAAAATTAATGATATCAAATTCATAAAAATCTTCAACTTATGAGATGACTAAAGAGTATGACAAATTACCACATTAAATTAAAAAATATACAAAAGGTGTGATAATGCATCACCTCGTATCGTTCAATAGTGAACTGCTGTGATTATGGCCATTCACAAAATATGGAAACATAAATGTTTGCCAGAGCGATCATTCTTCAAATATTTTTCTAACTTTACCAACAATATTTGAGCAAGCTGTAGCGTCTAAGATTATTGATTATTTATAATACAGAGGAATCTTGACAGGCAAGCAACATGATTTCTACAATGGTAAAGAACTCGTCACTGGAGTGCTAAATGTTAGCGAGCATAAATATGACGTGTTATAATAATAATCAAATACTGCCTAGCAGCTTCTTAGATTTCAGAAAAGTGTTTGATCTTGTAGTCTACATTGTACTCTTCAATAAAATTTTATATTATGGAACAAATGAGAAATACATGATGCCATACAGTCAAAAGAAATCTTAATAAATTACAAAGACAATACAACAAAATATTGAAGATACTCTGCTATGCTGGAGGAACACTAACTACAGAAATATATTTCAAAATGCAAGAATTAAATATACAACATATACAAATACGTTAACTGACACTAATACATAAATTAGATAAGAAAATTATAAAAACTAACTGTAAAGTGATAAAGAACGCTGAAATACACATCGATGAAATAAGAAAATACTCTCATGTAAGAACAGAGGAAATCAATGATAACAAATTCATAAAAACCTCAATTAATGAGACAACCAAAGAGTATAAACAAATTGTCAAATGAAATAAACGATCTGAATCGCATTAAATTAAAAAAAAAACATTAAGATATGATAATGCAACACCAGATATAAAATAAGCAAACGAGGAACACATTACTTGAATATTTAAATCGTACAATAGTGAACTTAATGCTACTGTGATTATTTTTCTTACGACGATTTTCTCGAGAAGAAGTCATGTCTTGACACATACAACTTGACACACCCTCTGACTTGCGCTTCCATTTCCGCTTTTCCCATAATAAAGTCCATACCGATATATGACCCAAAAAGATAAACGTATTATTTTAGTTTTTATTTGAATTGAAAACACTTATAAGAACTAATTTTTGCAAAAAATTTTGCAAATGCAAAAAATTGCACAAAGTTATTTAACGTATTTCATGTTTACATGAGTAATTATCAAGCAAAGTTTGGAATCACTATATGTCTTTATTTAATTAAAAGCATTCGTGATAGATATCTGAGATTTAATATTTTCTTTTATATGGTAATTTTAATTTTTAATAAGGGGGATTTGCCTATTTGTAAATAATTAAATGTTGGGGCGTGCAACCAATGATCTGCTAAGAAATTGGGCCCATCTTGTCATCTCGTGTTGAGTAGTGATGAAAAGTATGATGACACTGGAATGGTCAAAATACAAGAAATTCTTTTATAATGGTTTTGGTATTGAGATAGAAAGAAATACTTACCTATTAAAATAACAATTAGTTAGTGTGTTGATTTTAAACAAATTCAAAATTTGGACACCATAAGCGTTAATATTTGGGTGGTTAATAAACAAAAATAAAAGGTGGTTATACAAGCATGTTTTGCAGCAATATATGTACTTATTATGGCGCTGGCTATACCGATAGTTTGAGAAGAGTCTTACCACCTCGGGGAGGACAGAGAGCGGGAAAATAACAACGAACAAAGCGACACGTTCTGTATTTTCATTTTGTGCATTCATATTTATATAGCATATAAATTGCTGTGGCGTAGTTGGCTTTTTAATATCAAGTAGGTCCACATGATTCTTATGAAAATTCAGATTTACAGCAAAGGTTTCATTTGGGGACCAAATGCTGTCCTTTTGAAAAGAAAAAAAAATGGGAAACAATAGCATGGCTAGTTCTTTTGTAAGATAGAACTCCTGAAATCTATGATTTTCTGCAACCTGCATGAATACATGTCAGAATTAATTTTGATAATTTGACGTATATTCTTATCTAGTAAGTGAACCCACCAAACGGACATATTTGTTAATTATTTTGTTTTGAAATTATGTCATTTTGTCAATTAAAATATGTCATATAAAAGAAATAAGTCAGTAAGAGGTTATAATTGGTGGTAGAAGGCCAACTTCATGTACAACTTCACATGCCTAAGGATTGAAGAGTTTGACAACAAGCAAGTATAAAGAAAAACTCCAAAAAAAAAAAGAAAGTCTATAAAAAAAGGAGAACAATCTACACTAACAGAGACGAATAGAAAAAAAACAAACCTGTTACAAACTTGTAAACTCACAGAAAGAAACGTTATTAGTAATACCACAATAAGAAGATAACTTGCAATATTATCTGACAAATAATAAGAATTTTCCATCAGTGATCCAAATACCAATTCGAAAAACAAAAAGAGAATACATAACACAGAATAATGTTACCTGTAACGCTTTTGATAAATTCAATTTTCGGATTACGTTTCCAGCCAATAAAGACAACCAGAACTCGCTCTGTCTTAAACCTGCAGAGACATTGATGTTGAAGCTGAAAAGTAGCAAATGGGTTAAGTATATTAGAAAATGTATGTTAGAAATTGCAACAACAGCATGGATATAATCTAATGCGTCACTGAGAAAAAGGAAAGCTTCTAACGATAAATACATTGTGTGTAATTATTAACGTAAATTCAATTTGAATGCAAAACTGGCAAAGTCCGACATAAATTAATTAGTGATATTGTCTACACAAAATAGATACTAGTCTAATAGTACTTAATTTGATTGGAGATTTAAAAACAGTCCTTTTTTAGATATAAATGACAACGGTGTTTTAAGATATGAGATATTTTGATTTGAAAAACATTTCATACTTCCAGAACATATAAATTGTAAACAGTAAAAATCTAGAAAAATGTAATTTCATTCTTCATAATGTCTGTATTCCCATGTAGTAATTGATTTTGATTAGTGATTATTGCTATCTACCATAAGGTAAATGCGTTTTATGTCTGCATCCCCACGATTACTTTTGACAGTGCAGGCAATATATTCATATACCTATAGGTATGTACACGTATATACCTTCTAAGTTCTGTACTATCAACTGAACGTGAACCAACTAGTATAATGCTAAAATAATTATAAAATTTCTCGGCAAACAGATAACACATTTAATGAAAGGCGATTGTAAAGAAAAAAATACAGATTTCCAAAGTATCTGCAAAATTTACTGTTTTTTCACTTTACGCGTGAAAAACTAAATAAATACAAAGCATCCTACACCTAAAAATACTACGCGAGGCTACGTATTCTAAGTACTATATGGATTCCATAACAATTGAAATGTTTCTACTCTAACTAAATAATTTCGCTATAATTGTTAATAACAAAAATATAATACAGTAGCCCCGCGATTATGTGAATACTGCTTTGTGGGAAACGCTGAAATATGCTAACTAAAATGTAATTATTTCACATAATCGCGAGTCTACTGTAAATTTTTCTCCCGGGTAACATGTCATTAAGTGAGAACTCTCACGTGTTCACTACCCACAAGCACTTATAATAAATCATTAATAGTCAACAACCTAACAGGAGCCTATAGGAAGCAACAGTGAGGGGATGTTATCATGTTCATACTATGTGCTCCTATATCATGTTATTTCAAAACTCCTTTCCTACGAGATATTTTCAAGAGTGTTGTAAATACTAGGACATTGCCAATTAAAGAAAAAGAAAAGGTAGCATCTCCAATTAAAATTTAAAGTCTGTAATTACGATAATTTAAAGTTTTAGTGTCACCTAAAGTGAAAAGATGCACTTCAATTAAAGCATTTCTCGTCAGGATGCATCTCTCTTGGTGCGAAGAAAACTCCCAACGATCGCAATAATTCCGAAACCGTTCTTCAAATGATGGTGAAGTTTTCATAATGTCATCCGCTATAATTGATATTTCACGGACACCTAACAATTTGTGATTTATTACGAATATCCAAGGCAAGTAATACATAACATAGTACTAAAAACCAATATTTTGCTTAAGTATAAAAATATATGATAAATATAGTCCTTTCCAATCAACAACAAGATTAGAAAGGACTATATTTATCATTTATTTTTACATACATTTATCCAATCCAATGGAGATCAATAATATTCTTTTTAAAGTTTATTTTGTCCGTTCGCTAGGAAAGTTGTACTTTTCTTAGTAGGGAGGAAAAGTAAGTGACATTGACATGATGAAACTGTACATCTTATAATATGTGACATTATTGATAGATGACATTAGTACATTCGACCCAGTCTGAGCCCATTTATGAGATAATTGCTAAATTATTAGGTATTAAATTTCAACTAAACTATTATTGAACACTTTCAAAACGACGCTAACTTGATAGTTCTCAAAAAATATTTGAGAGATTAAGCCTACTATCTATCACGTTACTCACAGGTATGTCTTTATTATTTTTAGACATTTAGTTAAAATTGGACTGGCTGGGAAAAATAGTATTCCAAGCACGTGAGAAAAGTACTATTGCAGGTCTTGGGCAATCACAAACCTCGCCTTCGGCTCCGTTTGTAATATTTGCCCGCAGCCTGCAATAGAGCACTTTCCTTTCTTGGTTTGAAATATACTATTTTTGCTTCCTCATTTGAGGCAGGAAAGTTGTACTTTTCCTTCCTAGGACGAAAAGTAAGTGACATTGACATGATGAAACTATACATCTTCTATGTGACATTGTTAATAGATGACATTAATACATTCGACCCAGTATGAATTAATTTAGGAGATAATTGCTAAATTATTAGGTACCTGTCGTTTTAGAAGTGAGTATATTTAAAAAAAATCCATAAATATTAATAATCATTTTCTAATTCAGATTCACAGGTATTGAACTTAATATACAAAAGTCATAAACACAGAAATAAACAAAACGGATACACAATCTTGTAATTGCAACAAAGTTAAATACAAGAGATTAGATTACCGATTTATGTTAACATTGAAAGAGCAGTTTATTGCATTTTGTATAGTGAACTCTTCTTTTAAATTTTAAATCGGTAAATTGAATTCCGATAGGTTTGTTCTATTAAAAACTTGTGGTATATCAGCAGGAACAGATGTCTAGGAATTTGTAGAAGTGGTAGCGCATGGCTCAGATATCTGTACCATTTTTACATTTTTTTTTTTTTGATTTCAAGGGAATTCTCCACATAACCTTCAGCGATGTTGGAAGATCGCCAACCACTGTGAAGTTTTAAATGTAATACTCCACCGCCTTGCGAAGCAAGTGCAGTGGCAGAGGTTCTGCAGAAGCAATGAGCCGTATACACATGAGGGTTTTCTAAACTTAAAAATTCAGCGATTTTCTTAGGCATACTACTAAAGGTATTATGTCCATTTAGCTGCTTCGTTATTCTACCATTACGCAGGCTTAAAAATAATCCCTCAGCAAATCCTGCAGGTCTCATTGCATAATCTAATCTAATCTAATCTAATCTAACAGTGGCAGGTGCTGCTTTACCAATTTTAGGTGGTGTGCTCGTCAGATTATCATTGTCTGTGATATCATTCGACATATTATATAGAAATGTTTATAATAAATATTTATGATATTAAATTTCAATTAAATTAGTTTTATTTACTATTATTGAACACTTTTTGAAAAACGACGCCGACTTGACTAGTTTTCAAAAAATATTTGACAGATTAAGGCTACTATCTATCATGTCACCCACAAGTATGTCTTTATTATTTTTAGATATTTAATTAGTTAAAATTGGACTGGCTGGGGAAAAAAAAAACGTATTCAAACGTATTCAAACACGTGTTATTGCAGGCGTTGGGCAAACCTCGCCAAATATTTGCCCGCGGCTTGCAATAGAGCTCATTCCTCCCTTGGTTTGAAATATATTATTGCCGTCTTAATGGATAACGTGCACTGCATTCTTCCTCATTTCCTAGCTACTTTCAATATTTTTTAAGTTAGTTTATTTTTTAATTATCATCAAAAAATTTACTGAGGTAGATTTAAATAGACATTGGCAGGAAGATCATTAGTGTATATAATGAACAACAGAGGCCCAAATATGGACCCCTGCGGAGCAGCATACTTTATCTCCATAATATCTGAAACCTTGTTGTCTCAGACGTTAACCTGCTTCCTGTCCCTAAATAATGCCAATGTATTTCCTCTGACTCAGTAGTATTCTGACTTAGTTATAAGTAGTTCTGGAATTACAGAGCCCGATGCCTTGCATAAATATAGCAGCGTCATGCATCAGATGCCATTATTGTCCAGTGCCTGGTGTATGCCGTTGACAACTTGTACAACCCTGGACGATACCGATCTTCCCACTCTGTAACCGTACTTGGTAAAGAAACCTTTCCTCTCTATATATTGGGAAAGTCTCCTATTGATGGTTTAATCGTTTTTTTTTTGATACCACTGCCAAAATGCTAATGAGCCAGTCAAATTAATCAAATAAATGCAAAAATATGTTAAATCAAATACTTCCAAGATTGAAATAACATTTTAATTGTGAATTTAACATTAAAACGCATTACTCGTATTAAAAAAAAATAATATACTGCTGTGTACTGATTGAATTAATTGAAAATGCCAAACTGATTCCAAAATGAAAATAAATAAAAATAAAAATTAGCTAGTTCCGTTATCCGTTATTTTTTTTAAAAGAACGCAAAAGAACTATTAACCTCAGAGTTACCCTCGCGAATTAAAACTTGAATCTAACCACGAAAAGTAAATTGTGAGTGAATGAAATCAAACTTTCTTAATTACCCGAAAAATTGAAAAGGTTTTAAAATAAAAATAAAAGAACAGAATTTTTAACCCAGTGACGCTAATTAACAACCAATTTATTTTACAAAACGGACTAAATTGCAACTTGTGCAGAAAAAGCCGTGAACTGAAGGTTCTGGCCTAAAATAAAAACTGCACTTGACTCTAAATTAAAATAGGACAATGCTATTTCCTATGCAAAGCAAAAGTAAACTATTTGTTCAGGAAGATTAGCCAATATCTTTCAATTTCAATCCACGTGCTTTCAAATTAAAATATACTAAGCGTGGACAAATTCTAGAAATGTACAAAAAAAAAAGAAAACTAAAAGCAAGAACAACGCTTCTACTCGCTCAAACCGAGGTGACTGATAATTAAAATGAAACAGCAAATTTAAAACCAAAAATTAACTCTTTAAAATATAATGAGAGAAAAAAAATAAAAATTTATCTTTCTAAACAAAAAATAATAATTGATATTATATCTACTACGTGTACACATTAATATATTAAGAATTATCAGAGAAAGAATTCCTTGATTAACTATATAAAATTAAAACAGAAATATTAAATTTACTAAATCAAAATGGATAACAAAATGGCAACAAAGATTGAAAAATACGTCTACTCACGTTAATAGTCGAACAAGGATTTCCCTAACAAAACTCTGCAACTGTTTTTCTCTAACATTATACAAAATAAAATTATAATTGTGAAAATTCTCGGTACATTGAATAACGGCTGAACGGAGTAAACATAACAACAAAACTATGCAACTTAAAATACACTCAGCTGTAACGCGGGTAGTCTAACCATAGCAATACGTTTAGTTAACTGATAAATGATTAACTGAACTATTTTTTTTTTATTATTATTATTAATATACCTTTTGAATCACCTGTATGCAATTTAGATTTTACTGGAAAGTTTATTGGTAATTATGAAGAGTTTATCCTTAACCCACCTAATTAAAGTAATGGTGATCTATCAAGGGGAACTCATAGTAACTATACTCAGCACTTAACCCCAAATAGTGAATAATACAATGAGGTATATAATGCTAAAACCGTGTTGGGAGGTATCTACGAGATAGCATAACGTATCCTTATTAAGTTAAGAAAAAAGAACAGCTGTCTACCGCCTTCTGTTACACAATTTGCATGCAGATTTCGACCATTTCAAATGATCTACCGACTGTCAGAATAAGCCATTACGGCACCATCAGTAAGATTTGATGGAGCTACTCTTCAAACGGTACATTTTAAAAAGGTGCACGGAACACACTTAATAGGAGTCCATAAACTTTTCGAAAGCGATACCTGGGGTAAATAGTGCGATCCGTAATTCTCTTCATGTTGACCGCTTATGGCCTCAGTTAATTTACTTTTAAATATATTACTGAAATGAAAGTTGGTGTAAACTTAAAAAAAAATGTATGTGTAAAGAAATAAATAATAAAATTTTACAACTGAGATATTTATTATTCCTACAGCGACTGTAATTTAGGCGTAACAAATACAGAGTGCCTAAATAGTATTGCACCAAATGGAATTACATTGAAGCTGTTTGACATTTACATTTAACGTTTAGTGTGGTTTAATTACATACAGGATGTTTCACCAGCAGGGAATTTCTCTGTAAACAGTGACAGATAGGAAAAGAAGTTTTTATAAATTGTTGTAGGATTATGATTTTCTATAATGCAATATTATCGAGGTTTGTACAGTGTGTTTCGTAACCTTGGTACAACCTCCAACTTTCTTCTTTTAAATAAAATACCCCGAATACTATTGCATTTTTAAAAACGCCAGTAAATTTAAAAAATAAGACATACCATACTTTGGCGCTAAATTCATTATTTTCCAAGATATCTTTGATTTTCTAAAAATTATGTTGCTTGCGCTGTTTGAGAAAATCGTTTGTAACTTAATTACCACTTAGAATAAGTGAATGAAATTGTTAAATATCTTAGTACGAACCTACTTATATCTGCAGGTGTATTTATGGTTGTATTTTAATATACTAGGTTTTTGTCACTGCAAGTGCAAACTCAGCCAAGTCAAATGGATATATCTTTACTTTTTTAATAGAACACCCTGTATATGTTTGCATCATTGAATTCCTATTAACAAATGCTTTGATTTTGGCTACTATGTCTATCTCTTTTACTTTTCGAGTTATTATAGTTCTCATTAATTCATTGCTGCGATCACATTTCTAATCTTAGTAGGCGACGATTGTGAAAATGAAGGCCAGAAAATAAATATTTAATATGAAAATCACAAAAACATCAAAAAATAATCAAATCAATATAGGTAACCAAACAATAAACCCTACCGAATAATTCATAAAAAAATAATTAAAACACCAGATTTTCGATATAACCGCCATTTTGTCTAACACATATTTGTATTCAGATGTACTGACATTCACCAGAATTAACTGCATTATGCGCAGAATGAGCTGGTGCTACATTACATTGAAACTATATTTGCTCTCTTACATCAAGAGTAGTACAAAGAACATCATCCAACAACTCTCTAAATTAATTGTCAAGAAAGTGTAAACAATATGATCCTGTAAGACTAGCATAAAAAAGTGTGGCTCTAAAAGTTAGTTTCGAATGATGCCTCACGATATGTTCACCGACCACTGCTACTAACGATCTACTATCCTGATAGCTTGCGGATCAACTGTGCCATACTAATGAAAATTATGGCGGTTAAAGTAATAATTCTTCTGGAAGGTGGCTTTATCGGTAAATAATATATTCAACAACACTGCCTACTACTGAAAATTCGTTTTCTTTAGTGGTTATAGTCCTTCAGTTTTTTAAAAGAGAGCACATTATGTTTTCTTTCAGCGTTCGGATATCTTTTGCTGTACATACACCAAACCAGAAAACAGTTTCTGACGCATTCTCCCAGTACATACACCATACCAATTAATTCTTCTTTCGAAAACTTCATTTCCTACAAATAATGCAATCAATTAATTTCACTAAACACGATTAAACGTGAAAGAAAAGGACTGTCATTATATACTGTCAGTATAGAATCGTCGCCTAATAAGATTACAAATAATGTGATGGCTTAATAGGAATTCAATGATATAAACGTCCACAGGATGTTCTATTAAAAAAAAAAATAAGATATATCCATTAAAAGTTAACTGAGTTTACACTTTAGTGACAAACACCCAATATTTTAAAATACAACTATAAATACACCTGCAGGTATAAGTAGGTTCGCACTGAGATACTTTAACATTTGATTCACTTATTCTAAGTGGTAATTAAATTACAATTGATTTTCTCAAATAGAGTTGTCACAAATTAATGAGTTTAGCGTTAAATTATGTTATACCTTTTTTTAAATGTGGTGATTTCAAAAATATGATAAAATTGAGGCTATTTTATTAAAAAAAAAAAAAAATTGAAGGCTGCACCGAGGTTATCGAACACCCTGTATAAATCCCGATAATTTTGCGTTATAGAAAATCATAATCCTACAATAATTTATGAAACCTTTGTTGCCTATCTGTCAATGTTTACGAGTTATAGATTAATTCCTGCTGGTGAAACAACCTGTATAGCCTTTTTGAAATTTCTATTACCCTATTATTTTTTGTGAACATCTATTATTGTTTTGTCTACAGTTCTAGTACTTATACATTTATAAATTTATAATACGGGGGAGACCTTTTTAACATAATTCTATTACAAATAAATTTAGCCCAATGGTAACACTGTTACGTACCAATATTTTGACGCAAATTTCATTTGGTGTGTGCGACTTGTGTTTGTCAGAGACAGCCATGTTCATTTTTCTTAATAGTAACTTAGGTTTAGTTTGGTGTCATTTAGTAGATAATTGATTTAGAAATACAATACGGCATATCGTAAGCTTATTTATTTTAAATTAACGAAGAAAATTTAAAAAAAATGGTAGAATAAACATGAAATAAAGCTACTCACTCGGCGATAATTTTAATCTGTCTGCTGTGTCATGAATTTTGCTTTATTTATAAACATTGTCTTGTATAGTGTCTTTTTGTCCATTATTTTATATACATGTTTAGGTTAAGTTTTATTTATACATTTTATTATTTAGACATACTGTTATTTATAATTTCCAATATTTACGTATTTTATGTTTACATCTTTATGACAATTGTACATTGTGGCAAATAAACTTCTATTTATAAGAGTAAAATTTGTTGTAAGATGTTAAAAATACAAATTCAGGTTGAATGTCGAAAATCTAAAATCATTTTATATACATTTATGTATAAATTTTACGTTTGTCATTCATCTGATTTTGTCTTTTTACGTTTATATCAGCTTTGAATTTTCGAAACAACCATATGTACTTTTTTTATTGTTACTTCTTTTTGTTACGATAAGAATTTTACGCTATACGTTCAGTCTGTTATTATCTCTCTACCAGTACTGATGCATACTTTTCAATTTGAATGTAAATAAAAATATAATATATTATAATATAATAAATTTAATGTAATTTCATTTTTATGTAAGTCTAATTTTATATTTTGTGTGCTTGTGCATCTTATTGTTCTTTGTAGTGCCCTGAAGAAGTTGAGAAAATTCAGCGAAAATTTGGTAATAAATTAAGAAATTGAATTATGGGTATTATATAGTATATAAAGTTATATTTATGTACTAAATTTAATGTAATTTCATTTTTATGTAAGTCTAATTTTTATATTTTTGTGTGCTGTGCATCTTATTGTTCTTTGTAGTGCCCTGAAGAAGTTGAGAAAATTCAGCGAAAATTTGGTAATAAATTAAGAAATTGAATTATGGGTATTATATAGTATATAAAGTTATATTTATGTACTATATATTGTAAGGGATAATATTGAATCTTGCAGGAAACAACGCATGGAAATAGACTACATTATTACTTTCGAAATGCGTGAGGTTCCATACTTAATATTACTGAATTTATTTTACTTACTGGCTTAAAACATTTTTACATATTTCTAAACGAATTCTTACATCACTATCTCAAATAAAAGTGTTTTCTTTTTACTCTTCGGAAAAAGGTAAACTTAAAACAAACTTGCAACGAACAAGAAAAAACTTACCGTATAAGTTTCAAAATTGTAATAAACTTTAGAAGGATTAAAGTTGCCAACTAACACACAGTCGATTGATTTTCAGAAGAGAAAAATAAAATCGTTTAAAAAAATGTGCTTTTCGGTCAAGCAGATCTCCGAAATCATGTGTAACATGCATTGAAATTAAAATCTTAAAACTCCAAAACTGTAGCTTACCAAGTGAAAGCAAAAGATTCTTTTCGAGGACTGTTGAAAACTGCCAAAAGCAGTTATAAATATAAATATTTACAACTTCGGTTAAACAGTTTCATAGATACACTGAACCACGTTCTCACCTTCTTTCGCATTACTTAAAATGATCGAAATGATATGCAATTCGTATCAATTTGTCAGAAGGCCATTGAATAAAATGACTAGAAAAATAATATTCCGAAAAAAGTAAAAATGTATTTTTTACGTGAAATCGTTTAAGTATGTAAATAATACGTAACACTGGCCATATTTTTGAATAAATTGCACATTTGTGTCATTTTCAGTCAAGCTTTCACAGTAGCATTGTGCATCTATGCAGCTTTGTAGACATAAATAAATATTTCGTCTTAAATCAAAATACGAATATCCACAAGGGTATTTTGAAAATTCTCATTTTTGTTTCGAAAGTATAAAGACTCGCGCGTATAATTTAATTTTTTTTAATAATCTTTGCAGCAATTTATAGAATTTGTCATTCATTGCACTGAGGTAATTAATTCTTATCAGATATCACATTTTCAATCTACAATTTTGATATTTATTTTGCTACACATCAAAAATGGCCAAAACTTTCAATTCCAAACAAATATTTTCACAGCCGAATACCTTAAGCAGCTTTATATTAATATTTACACAGAGAAAATACATTCGACTTATAAATTATAAGGTACCTCATATGTTGAATTTTTCAAACGAATCGTTTCAATAAACGGTTTGCCAATTATTTAGTCTATATTTAGTTTGTATTTAATAAACTTCACTATGCACACCACCGTTCAGGTAGAAAAGTAACGAGAATTTCATCTACAAACTGTATAATCTTTCATATGTTATCTTTGAAGGCGTTGATTGATTGAATACAGTGTATGTGTTTGAATGGTAATTTTATTTATACAGAGTCGAACGCCAGACAGCCGCGTTATTTACATAATACCTTCAACTACAGGTTCAGAATAAGTAAAAGCATCGTTTTATAACATTGTTTCTTAAGTTGAAGGTGATTTTCGTAATCGTCTGGTATATATTTTTTTTTGAATCATATGTGCCGTAAACCAAGAGAACATTGATTAAAATAAGGTGTCGGACCTTTGGTACCGATACATTTTATTCATATTATTTATGGTCGAGAAGGAATAACCGGAAGAAATTGTACGAAGTAACCTGAATGTGTTTGGTTTTAATTTTAAGAAATATATGATAAGAGAAGTAATAACCAAATAGACCAAACATAGACTATTCGAACATACGAATGATAAGGTTTGAACTGAAATAAACCCTTCTATTACGCTCTAATGGCCGAGTATCTTAAGGCGGTGCTTAGGGTCTGATTATTAAAGGTGCCACGGGTTCGAATCTCGCTCTGGTGAATTCCGTCGGTTGTGCTAACCAAATTTGTCCTGGGTCATGATGATGATTAGCATTCCTAATAAACACAGAATGGTTTTTAGGGTTTTATCAAAGCTCCTTTTCAAAAAAAAGTTAAGTACTTTTTATGCGAAGTTGAATTTAGGAAGCCAATTTTTTAACAATTTTTAATATTATCCACCTTATTTTTGCTACTACATCAATATACAAGCAATTCTCAGAAACGCAATAGCAAAGCATGTTGTTCGAACATGACTTTAAACATTTTCTGATTCATTATCAACGCATTGAGCTATTGAGACTGAATTTTAAACAAATTAAACTTATGTTAATATTAAATTACCCACCGTAGAAAACAAAAATATTTCCAAACTTCTTAAAAAATAAATACTACGAAAATTTGACCTAAATTAACATTATACTCAACAACCGTGAAAGTTTCCGTATTAGATTAAATAATCACATCCGTAAGAATTGAAAATTTATTATAGCTTGAAAATTCATATTGGTTTTTAAATAAAATCAGTATTCTTTAGGTGACACAAATTTGCGTCTATTTTTGTAACTCTTTTGAAAGACGCTTCAACTCTAATACTTTCACAGAATGTAAAATAGTCAACGACTGTTGCAAATAAAATTAAAAGTTTAAACGTCAAGACAAATCTCCAAATGAAGAAATTATACGATTACTAAGAAATGATTATGAATAGTTCAGCATTAAGTGGTACACAAGATGCTTGTTTTCATAAAAACAGGAGCTGATCTGAAGAATATTACACAACTTCTTGAGCATATTGTAGTGGTTGAATAAATTGATATTATTTAATTGAACGGTTATTGATTTTACTTTTATCTAACTTTTAAATAATAAAAAGGATATCACAAAAAGCATATAAAATGTCGCAGTAAACAGTCAGACGATCCAGATGATGTAGAAGACCTCTGTATTCTTCAAGACAGTTTCCTTTAGAATTTTCACTTCAGGAGACAAAGATGATCAGTAGAAAGATACCTACGAAATCAAATACTAGAATTTGAATATTATATATTTACAACAGATTTTGACAGATCAAAGTTGGATCAAGTTTCAGTTCGAAGGAGCATATTCTTTTTACAGTGTATTTATTTTGCTCAAATTTAGTGTAATAATGCTTTTATATGTATTTGCTATCCAAGTTCATTGTTATGTCAACAAAAAGACAGGAAAAATTGCTGGGAATTCGGTTTTGTCAAAAATTGGCGTGTATGCAAGATTGCATATTCTATGTACAGTAATATTTTTAAGGTTGTTAATTAAATGTAGTGCAATGTATTGTAATTTTTTAAAAATATGCTTTTATAATGTACACACCCCTTTATTTTATAATGAATGTAAGGTGATTCCATAATTTTTCAATAATTATTTTTTCAATTTAGTTTAAACATTTCATAGCTCCATTTCGTCACAACGGCATTTTCATATATTAAATATCCTATATTCCTCTCACATCGGTGAAATTAAGGCACTTTTCTGAGGCAGTTTCCAGCCCTTGCGAAGACAATCGCTCTCGATGTCTGTTAGAAAATTTCAATTCAAAAGCATTCACCAACCAACCTCCGTGAGAGACGAACGTGTCTCTAGTAATTTTATAAAATTTAATGGCTATTCTGAAAAAAAAAAACCCTGTTTGTTCCAAAGTCCAACCTTAAAAATATGGTTATTTTAAAACAAATTTAATTATATTAATTTCACTCATATTTACTTACATAATTGTTGGGTAATTTTCTCCAACGACAATATTCCGGAATTATGTTCCTGCCCTGAGCCATTCTCCGTAATTAGAAATACGAGAGGCCCCATTCGATACCCTGACCAGATCTGCTGCTCTGATGCCTGCCGATCTACTCCTTCTAAAAGTATTCTGCGACCCATTGAACCTAAAAATAAACGTATTATTTTAATTCGTATCTCAATTTTAATATACTTATAAGAAATTGTATTTTAATACGTTCGAGAAATTTGTTAAAGTAGCAGTGGGTTACAGTTTTAAACATTCAAACGCTATATACTTCTGTAATGTGCGTTGGCTTATAAGTAATGCAACATTAACTGAAAAGATTCCAATTGTCCCTGAAATTCCTTTAATCTTGCACGAAAATATTTACCTTTGTTTACTATAGTTTGTGTATCTGAGATTTATGCAGGAACATGCATAAAATTAAAATACCTTCGCGTAAAAAAGCACTCACCTTGAATGCAGACACTTGCATTTTCCGCTAAAATCCAAAAGTTTTAAATCAATATATTCATGCGTGTCCACGCAAATAAACTAAAACATCGGGTTTTTTAATTAAAGTAAAATGAATATAATAATATCAATATAACATGTGAATGTGTATTGTTACACAGATATTATAAAATATTAATCCAAACTAAGATGCATTCCATTTAATTAAATTACGGTCACTTTTCGTCCAAAAGCATGTACTTAAGAAGAAAATAGTTTCCCGGCAAAACAGCACGCTACTTTCAAATAATATAAACACTTTTCTTCACTTTCGTTTAACATGATAAAAACCAAACGTTATAAAACTTTTCATTTAATGTAATCTCTTTTCTCAGTGTATTATTTCTTGTAGTAAATAAAAAAAGTGCCCGTATCGTACATCTGTTTGTTATATAACTAGTCCGATTTTTTAACGACATTTTGCTACCCTATAACCTTTACCACTTTGTTTTGTATTGTATTTTTTCTACGATATTTGAGAATACGCTATTAGTGTAGGTAAGGATTGTATACCGGTTTACCGGTTAACCGGTTAACCGGTAAATTGACCAAAAAAACGTTCGGTAAATTTACCGGTAAATTATAAAAATTTACCGGTAATTCGGTAAATAAAAAATCCGATCAAATCCGACTCAGATATCTTTATGTACAAAATATTATGTTTATAGATATTTATAAAGGTCTAAAAGGACATTGAAAATAAAAAAAAGCAGATAAATGTAAGTAATAATATACCCAATGATTAATTTTATGGGAGATGTTTTTTGTTTAATTTTAATTTAAACTTTCTTGAGATTGAGAGCCGCTGTAATGTTCTAGAATAGATAATATAGAAAAGAAACTGATAATTTTTTTGATTATAAACGTATAAACCCCAACCCACCGAGTTAGTCAGAAAGAGAAGGAATGAAAAAACTGTCAAAAAAAAGCAAAAAATAAGTCTCAAGCAAGTTGGATGACAAAAAGCAACGCAAAGAGATTGATGTTTATTTGTATGACGGTTGCTAGGGCGGTTGCTAGGACGGTTACTACAACGGTAGGAAACAAAACACAACACTGCGTCAACAAGTGCAATTTGAATTCTTTCATTTTATGTTTTCATGTGTGGATTTTATTTGTATCTCTAAATAGTTCAGTTAGTATATGTGATTTGTGTTCTGCAGTGTTTCTTAAAAAGTAAGTAAATGTCTTATTTCTTAATATTTAAAAATAATAATATATAAGGACAATATTTCACGTATTTAAATTAATAGCAATTTTGAATAACCACATTATGAGAGGACATTAATGCAATATTATTGTAAAATAACATTAAAATTTGAATCTAAAATAATTTTTTAACTTCTGATAACTGTCTAAAATAATTAAATACAAATATTTATTACAAAATTCTAATACTATGCCTTAAGATTGTGCAAAATATGTATTATTCTACCTAACTTCTAACCGTATTTTCTTGGAGATTCCCTATTAATGTCACACATAAAAATTAAAACAACTCAGTGGCAATCAAAATTTCGCGTTAGTTAAATTTAGTACAAGTATACAATATGGTGATTCATTGTCCACGAAAATCTTTATTAATACATTATAATAACCCATTACATCAAATTTCCAAACCTGGTGATACATATATAATGTATTATTTTTTTGTAGAAACCATGGATAAAAATTCAGTTTGGTACTACTTTAATCGTACAGAAACGAAAGATGTAGCTGTATGTAAACAGTGCAATAAAAGAATAAAAGCAGCAGGTGGAAGTACTAGTGGTTTACGTAGCCATCTAAAGAGTCAACATGAAATTAATCCATTAAAAAGAAACAATGAAGAATGCTCAAAAGAACCAGCAATTGATACAAGATCAAAAATTACTTCTTATTTCAAAAAAAATGACGATTCTCTTGATGCTGTACTCTCAAGAATGATAGCAAAAGATGGAATCCCTTTAACAAATTTTGTACATCTGCAGATTTACGAATGCTATTAAAAGCAAGAGGCTATCAAGAGATACCAAAGTCGCCAAAAACTATTCAAAAAATAGTCATGCAATATGCAGATAAAATTAAGGAAGAGGTATCGAAGGAAATTTTACAGCATACGAACAATAAAAAAATGTATAGCCTCACCACAGATGAGTGGACATCAAATAAAAACCACCGATATATAAATGTGAATATTCATGGAAGTGATGGTAAATTTTGGAATCTTGGATTGAGTCGAATTTATGGATCTGCGCCTGCTGAGGTATGCGCAGAATTAATAGAAAATAAATTAAAAGAATTTGAAATTTCTTTGAAAAATATTGTCTGCGTAACATCGGACGGAGCTGCCGTCATGAAAAAAACCATGAAATTACTCAATAAAAATCATCAGTTATGTCTCGTACATGGATTGCATTTAGCAATTATAAAAGTTCTTTACAATGTAAGCACACCAGATGTACAGGATGATGATGAGTATAATGCTAATTTATTACTTACTACAGATTCTGACTCTGATAATTCGGACATTGAACACGATAATTTTGAAATAAATCAAGAAGATTCAGGCGCTACCGAACTTATCCTACAAAATTCAGAATTCAATTCTTTAATTACAAAAGTACGCCAGATAGTACGATTGTTTAGAAAATCGCCAACCAAAAATACATTATTACAAAAATATGTCAAAGAAATTATTGGAAAAGAACTTTCTTTAATTTTAGATTGTAGAACCAGGTGGAATAGCTTACTAAACATGTTGGAAAGATTTTTATTACTTAAAGATGCCGTCCGAAAAAGTCTAATAGATTTGAAACTGCATTTAGATTTCAATGACAGAGAAATAAAATTACTATCGAATATAAGCTCAAGCTTGCAACCCATTAAGTTAGCCGTTGAAGCACTTTGTAGTGAAAAGACTAATTTATATGTAGCCGATCTTACTTTGAAATTTATGTTGGATGAATTAACCAACCAAAATACATTTTTAAGCGCTGAACTGAAAAAAGCATTGATATATAGCATAAAGGAGAGAAGGACTTTGAATTCAGACATATTACACTATTTGACAGACCCTAATTTGGTTTTGTCGGATCAAGAAAATTATGACATTTTTAATATAAACAATAAAGCAACAATAATCAAAGGCATTGTTGAAATACTTTCAATTATTGTTGATAATAGTCAGAGTCACTTAAATGATTCTGATTCGGATTCCAATTCAAAGTCAGATAATAAAAATATTGATGCTTATACAGCTACACCTAATGTCGAATTATCAATGAAACAGAAACTGTATGACCTTATCAAACAAAAAACCGAATGTCAAAAAGTATCAGTTCGACAAGCAAAAAACACGAAAGATTGGACACAAAAAGTAAAAAATGAATTACAGTACTTCCACCAAGAAAAAGTACGGGGGAAGTATATTCAAATAGTATTTGATTATTTAATGACCATTCGACCAACAAGTGTTGAATCAGAAAGGGTATTCTCGGGATCTGGATTATTTTGTACAAAAATTAGATCAAGATTAGGAGATAAGACTTTAAATAAATTAAGTTTCCTGAGAAGCTATTTTTTAAAAAAGTACTCGATATGTGTGTACCTAATACCATTTTAGGTACTATATATTACTTCTGTTGCATTGTTGTGTTATTTTTCTGTATTATTTTATTTCTGTTTTATTATAGGTAGTTT
Source organism: Protaetia brevitarsis (assembly GCA_004143645.1). Classification (NCBI taxonomy): domain Eukaryota; kingdom Metazoa; phylum Arthropoda; class Insecta; order Coleoptera; family Scarabaeidae; genus Protaetia; species Protaetia brevitarsis. The sequence goes on from RXPK01000216.1 coordinate 2,564,529, forward strand.
GTTTGGAATAACACTTTAATTTTTATATTCTATATCTTTCAAATAAAAAATGTGAAATAGAAATCAAAATGACTTATATTTTTTATTACCTAAATTTTATTAAAAAAAAAAAATTACCGGTAATTTACCGGTAAACCGGTATTTTCATTTTCATTTACCGAATTACCGGTAAATGAAAAAGTCGGTAAATTTACAATCCCTAAGTGTAGGTATAATTGATTTGATTATATCAGATCTATCCTTTAACACTCATTATTACTGCACCACTATGATTATTGTTTTTTCTTTCCTGAAAGTCGTTAGATTAAAAGAATGTTTCACATATCATCGTTTCTATTTTTAAATCCCGAACCTTAAATATGTATGAAGTAGCCTGGATCCCTTTTGAAGAATCTGTACCTTTATGTAAAAAAGAAGAAACTTTGATTCATTTCTTCAAGAAATTTGACCACAAAAATTCCTTGTTTTTATTATTTTGTTTGATATTAAAGCATCCTTTCTTTAAAATAAACAAAATAAAAGAAACAAGCTGTTCAAAAAGCTCCTTAAGGAATATCTTTTAAATTATAACATTTTCAATAATTTAAAATCAAAATCTAAGAAACCTACATATAATTAAATCAACCAATCAGTCACAAAACTTGCTTAAAATACAGTAAGCAAATAATATACCAGATACCATCTACCATACACTCATAGAAATAGACAATTCTTCTAAACATATTTTTTGGCTCCAAAACAATATTAATTAGCTTAGATTATATTATCTATATAATTTTGTTGGAAGTATAAAATATTTATTATCTAATTTCAAGAGCAATTGCCCATATTAAACTAGTTTTGAGTTTCGGATTTATTACTGCATAAACAAGGTAGAAATCTTGTTTATGCGACAAATGGGAAAACTATGCCCTACTTATTGATTTTGCGAAACAATACATATAAGTAGAATTTGATATAATATAAACATCGTTTTTCTTTCTTTTTCTATAGCGCAATAATATAAATTCATTTGCAAACTGTGATAGGTATTTTAAAATATCTAGTAGATTCGAGACAAAACAAAAATGATTAAAGCACAGAGAAATCTGATCGCTAACTTTGGAAAAACTGGAAACATTAAGGACTAAATATATTTAAAAAATCGTAAACAGTAAATATAAGACAACTTTAGAGTGATAAAATAATCAGTGAGTGAAATCTGTGGACTTGATTCACAGAAAACGATACCTAAAGATGACGTATTAACCAGGTTAGTATTAGAATCCACTAAAATTTAATTACTTCACTAAAAAGAGAACAAAAGAGAACTAAGAAAAAGGAAAAACATTGAAAACGGGAATTGGAGAAATGGGAGTTAAAAGAAAACGTTCAGTTTGCGACCGAAAAACGGAGTGACCCCCTTAAAGAATAATTAGTTTAAGTACGAGCCCTAACTATTAAATGTTCGGATCATGTGCGAAATGTTAAAAATTTATATTTATATTTATTTTGAACTGTATTCTTTTTTGTCTCTTCCTTTAGCAAACCAAATCATATGCTCTTTATAAAGTTTGATCGTAATTACATAGTTATTTTTTTATTTTACATAAACTTCATAACAAAATATCAAAAATATAAGAAATGTTCAAATACCCTTATTCTTAAATGAAATATTAATAAGAAGTAAAATCACCTTTGGCGGCAATAACGGTTTGTATGATTTTTGGTACAAAATTTATTAAAGTCTTGCAGTATTTATAAATGGAAGGGTGCCAAAATCGCCTAGGCAGACATCAAATTTAGATTTGTCTCTGAAAATAATATTACCCCATATGTCCGTTGTTCAGCATATTTTGGATTTTGCCTAATGCAATTTCTTCTAAATAGATGTTAATTGGCTATTTCTTTGCCTTTAAGGAATGTGAATAAAAGTTATGGTGCAACACGAACATAAACACTGTAACCAAGCTTATGCAACCTTAGTCTACGGGTGTACAGCATACTCTGAAGATATACAGTGAGGTCGTAAATTGTGGCTCCTTCCCCTTCATAACCTTTTTCCCATTCCTTTTGAAAGGAATAAGATAGATCAATAAAACAAAGACGAGGTGAAATTAGAGACATTTTGTGATGTTTTGCCTATAGAGATACGCACATGGCTTCTGATGTAAAATAGAGGGTGTAGCTATCCTTAAGATGGGAAGTAATTTCATATATAAGCTCATCTGAAAGATATTTCTATTAGTGATATGCTTAACGAGCGATTTTTTGCTCTCGGTTATGTCATATGAACGACCGATCTTTCAGTAGCTTATCTAGTATTCAGAAATCGGCAATGCAAAGATTTCGAAATATGCGTCTACCTATATAATGCAGATGTAATATTTGAGCAAGCAATGAATAGAATTGTAAATAATTTTTTGCTGGTAGATCGGCTTTATACCTTTTCGGCCACATGTTTCACAAAACCTTTCGGACTATTTATCGCGTAAAAAGTTTATATACAACGCTCCTTAATGATTCACTCGTTCAATGACATACTATGTACACAGATATTACATAGACGCATAGAATGTCTGTTTTCGGAATCTTCCCTTTCCCGAGTTCCGAGTTCTCGGTAAGCTAATGAACGATCGATAATTCATTTGATATAATCGAGTGCAAGAATCGCTCGTTAAGCACATCACTGATTTCTATTACTTTTATGACAATGCAAACAGTTTTTCGATTTTTCTTCGATCTTTCTTCGATCTTTCTTGGGTACCTACTACTGGGTACTGATTGAATTAATTGAAATTGAAAAATGATTTTTTAAAATGAAAAAGAAAATTAAAATTAAATTAGCTAGCTCAACGGACAAAAATTTAAATTGAACAAAAGAACAATCAATCTCACAGGTACCCTCGCGAATTAAAACTTGAATCTAACCACGGAAAGTAAATTGTGAATGAATGAAAGCTGACTTTCTCAAATATCCGAAAAAATTCAAAAGATTTAATTTAAAATAAAAGAACACAATTTTTTTAACCCAACGAAGATAATTAACAAACAAAATTATTATTTAAAAAGGGTTAAATTACAGCTCGTGCAGAAAAAAAAACAGTGAACTGAAGTTCTGGCCTAAATTAAGAAACTGCACTTGATTCTAAATTACAATAGGACAATGCTATTTCCTATACAAAGCAAAAGATTTGTTTGTTCAGGAAGATAATCCTAAATACACCAATATCAATCCAGGTGGTTTAAAATTAAAACAAACTAAATTAAGCGTGGACAATTTATAGTAAATAACAAGAATGAAAAACTAAATGCAAGGATAATGCTTCTACTCACCCAAACGAGGCGACTGATAAAATAAAAATGAATCAGCAAAATAGAAAAACGGAAAAATTAACTCTTTAAACTAAAATGAGAAAATTACAACTAAAATATATCTTCCCGAACAAAAATAATAAACGATCTTACATCTATAATGTGCACACATCAATATATTACCAATTATTACTAAATGAATTCCTTGATTGGCTATATAAAAGACAATTTATGCGAAAATTTAGAATATCAAAATGAATTACATAAAGGCATCAATGATTTACAAAAATACGTTTACTCACGTTAACACTCGACCAAGGAACTCGCTGACAAAACTCTACAACTGTATTTCATACAACAACAACGCAAACGCACAATTCACCGATAAAATCTAGTAGAATCCGCCTTAAATCGAACTAGCAACCGCTAGACACAAAAATGAAAAGAATTAATTTTAAAAAAAAAATAACACTTAACTAAATAAATCATACTATCAACTCTTTAACTAAATTTATACAAACTAAATCTAAATTCGTGAAAAATTCTCGGTAAATTGATTAATGGCTGAAAGATGTAAACAAGACAAAATCTATGCAACTTCAAATACACTCGCGAAAAACGGGATGCCTATCCATAGCACTACGTAAAGTTTGCGATAACTCGCGTAGTCATTTCTTGGGTATAATATGCATGTATCAGCAAATTTGTTGTATCTTTTTTATTTCTTTATATAGCTCATGGAAAATAGAGATATGAGTCATTGTGATCAGACTATTTTTTATGTTAGATAAAGTAATGATTTAAATTTATAAGAAAAGTGTAAGTTCATACCTATTGCTAAATTCAGATAATGTAGATGTAAGATTACAGCTGATGAAAATTTTGTAATAATTGGTTTTCCCAAAATTATGGCTTTTTAAAATTCCGTTTAAAAGTTAAAATTGACTTACCGTTATTGTAATATTACAACGATGATAGCGGGTTAACAAACTTACTCGCGACCACCCTTGTAAGATCGTAAAAAAATGAGTACATAATAGAGATGTATGTCTCTACACTGTTAAATGAGCAACAACTTGCCGTAATAATGCTATTATCACACAATAACGTTCATAATGTATGATATTGGGCATACTTCGTGCTGCCTGTGACGTCACTCAGAGAGTTGAAGAGTAATTATTGCACATGAAGTCAAACTCAATGGCATTCCTAACGGTTAGATTCTAATTTAACTTTATAAAAATGCGTCTGCAATGTTTACTTGCAACAACGATAATTGCAGCAAGCGTTATGAAGGTATTTACCTTTACTCATCTCATTCTCAAAAATAAATAATAATATTTACTCAAAATGATGGTTGTCAGTTTGCTGTACTAAAATTTAATTTAAATTTCCCGTCATTACTTTCAGTGAATTCAACGTAAAGGTTTTAAAATAACTGTCAATGTTCCTAATAATGGTAAGTAATTTGAAATTTTGACGTTACTTCAAGTTACTAAAAATAATTGCGCGAATTTGAATTTGGTAATTTGTAGTTGTCGCGTGGATAATTTTAATATTGAAACAGCTATGTTCTAAACATTTTTGTGAGGCAGATTATGAAGGGCAATTCAAATACTAATTATTAATTTATACCTAATCCAAAAAAGAAAAGAAATTAAAACAAGATGTCTTCTATTAATACGCCGAAAAGGAAAAGTATTTGTGCGATTTCGGAAAAATAAGAAAAACAACAAAACGAGAAACGACATAAAGAGAAAAAATCGTTAAAATATTACTTTCGGTAAATCGTAAATTTCTTTTCACATAACAAAATTAATGATTACTAACCAAATTGTTAGTTTTTCAGTCGAAAATATTCTTAAAAGTTCGCCATCTAAAAAAATCAAACTAGAAAATCCTATTAGATTTAATAACCAATATGCCAATGTAACAGTCAGTAGAATTTATACCACTGCGTTTTGACAATGCAATTCAGCCTTAAGTCTACATTCATTTTTTTGTGTAAAATTACTTGTCCATCGATTTTAAAATAAACTTACTGGGGGCATCGGTACAATTAATATACAATATAAATAAATTTATGTGCAAATCCTAAAATTTAGATTTTCATAGAAAATTTCGCCAACATTTAGACCATTTTACGCCTTAAAATCCCTTATAGTTGATAAAACCAAAAAACTTTTTTTTAACGGTTATATGTATATTTAAGTATAGTTATTTATCTTCAACTTTGTTCTAAATATTTCAGAATTTATGGTTAAATTATCACATTACCTCAGATGTGGGATTACAGCTGATAATGACACTATAACAACCGGTTTTTGCAAAACTACAACATGACAATTAAAATTGTGTGTAAAATTAAAATTAAATTGCTATTTATAATATTAGAACTATGATAGCGGGTACAAAGTTACCAGAAATAGTAATTTCGCAAAAAAAATGAGTGCAAGAAAAATATACGTATAAAATATGTATGTATAACATTTTTTAGTTTTGAAACAAATCATATAAAGCATATGCCTGGATGTCTTAAATAATGCTATTAGCATTATACATAGCTCTTTCGAACAGTCGAATGCATTAGTATATGCGCCTTTCATAAATTGCAGTATAATAATAAATTGTATTTTTAAAATGAGTTTTACTTTTTTACCAAACAACATTTTATTACATTATTTGTTTGCAAAATTGACTGCAAAAAATGCCTAGGCCAAGGTACAAATGAATCAGTCGCAATACGGAAAGTATGAACTATGTTCCAATCGAGTAGCCGTGGACTTTCTCGAAGAAAACGGTCGACCACCGCGACTCCATCGGCCACGATGACTAGCGCCTCGGACTCTATACTATACGACTTTTACCCGCGTTTTATATAACCTAAATTTTCAGCGCGCAGTGGATAACGAAACGAAACAGAAAAAAAAACGCTCCGGCTGGTATCCCTCGTGTTCCCCCCTCCCCACCAAATACATACCGCCTCCTTCGCAACGGCGAAGTGGGGAGAAGAACTCGACGTTCCGGCCTCGCTCAAGTTAAAAATGCCGCCGTACGATACCGAATCAATACGGCTCTGCGCGTCACGTGGTGCGCGCGCTAGCCAATCGCCGGAGAGCGCACGGAAACATTAGAATATCGTGCGCTCCATCGCTCAGTTCGCATCGAGATCGCGCTTCGTAGACTTCGCACGTGTGACTTCGTAAATGCTGTGAGTACGTAATGTGAATGTTCAGCAGTAATATGATGGAAGATCAGTTGTTATTCACCGAGGTTCCGGTACCGTTGCTGTCTACGGCCGCATTGTTGAGACAGCACCACCATACTGTGACCAGGTATCAACCTTACCAAAGATTACATCAACCACAACACTTCCACACCTCCTTACAAGAACTACACTCTTTACATAGGGAAATTTGCGAAGAGAATCAAGTAGAAATTAATCCCGGACAGACGCACATTTCCCGTTTGTATCCGGAGATCTTAGCTATAATTTTTGGATACCTAGATGTTCGCGATAAGGGCCGTGCGGCGCAAGTTTGTACCGCCTGGAGAGACGCGGCGTATCGAAAGAGCGTCTGGAGAGGTGTAGAGGCGAAACTTCACTTACGACGGGCGAACCCGTCCCTCTTCGCTTCGTTAGTAAAAAGGGGAATCAAACGGGTTCAGGTCTTATCAATCAGGAGATCTCTGCGAGACGTCATGCAGGGTATACCGAATTTGGAGTCGCTCAACTTGAGCGGATGTTACAACGTAGCAGATGTAGGCATATCCCATGCGTTCATGTCCGACGCTCCTACGTTAACGGAATTGAACTTATCTCTATGCAAGCAAGTCACGGACCACTCGCTGCGTATTATAGCGCAGTATCTGAAGAATCTCGAAGTCTTAGAGCTCGGCGGCTGCTGTAAAATCAGCAACACCGGTTTGGTTCTCATAGCCTGGGGCTTGAAGAAGTTGAAACGCTTGAATCTGCGCTCTTGTCCCGTCAGCGACCAGGGCATCGGTCATCTAGCAGGTGTCAACCAGGATTCGGCAGGTGGTAACCAATGTTTAGAATATTTAGGACTGCAAGACTGTCAGACGCTCTCAGACGAAGCGCTAAAGCATGTTTCTACCGGATTGACGTCGCTGAAATCCATAAACCTAAGTTTCTGCGTTAGCATCACCGACAGCGGCTTAAAGCACTTGGCGAAAATGGTATCCCTGCGAGAACTTAATCTGAGATCGTGCGATAACATTTCAGACATCGGCATGGCGTATTTGGCGGAAGGCGGTTCAAGGATATCGTCACTGGACGTATCGTTTTGTGACAAGATCGGTGATCAAGCGCTAGTGCACATTTCCCAAGGACTATTCAATTTAAAATCGCTGTCCTTAAGTGCGTGCCAGATTTCAGACGACGGTCTGTATAGGATAGCAAAAACGTTACACGATCTAGAGACATTGAATATTGGACAGTGTTCACGTGTTACCGATAAAGGTTTAAATACCATTGCCGAGTCGCTGGTACGTTTGAAGTGTATAGACCTATACGGCTGCACCAGGATAACCACCACCGGTTTGGAAAAAATAATGAAGCTTCCGCAGCTTAATACTCTAAATCTTGGACTGTGGCATGTCAGGTGAAACAACGAACTCTAGGTACATATTATAAAATAGGGAATGTTAGTTATATGCCCGTACAGCTTTGAATGTGACCTGGGAATTCTCAGAAACACAAGAATTCTATTTTCGGCGAAACATTTTTTTCTCGAACCGTACGTTTTGAAAGAGACCCTTCTCCCCAGCTACCTGAATGTGGTACCCTACCCAGACGGTTCGTATTATATTGCAGATGTTTGAATACCGCTGCAGCGGCATATAATATGATGTCAGACCATCACCTCCCGTGAGGGCAGCACTTGATATAACTTTTTTTTTTCCTTTGCGTTCACATTTCCCTTATTATCATATTTCGAAACGCTGTATGTATCTTCCAATATGGAGACAGCGTAGATAACGTCAGTCACACAATGAGATAAAAATTCTATATCAGGATATCTTGTTTTTGGGTTTTTATATGTAGAAAGCAATGCGTACACCGTTTTCGTAGATATTTGTTATAAATCTGCATTGTTTTTGAACTTGTAAATTTAATAATTCCGAGTAAATTTACAAATTATTTTACACACGGCGCTTACTAAATTCAAAAAATCGCTATAAAACCAGTTAACTGAAAAAAAAAAAATGTGTAAACTATCTTATACATTCTACTTACTGATTATTTGTTTAAATTCACATTTTCTAAACATACATATATTTCTAAAAATTTACGGTTTTAATCAAATTTATTGCATACACAACAAATTTGTGTAAGTTAATACTGGGCAGTGGATAATATAATCATTTCTCACAGCAAAGTAGACGTACATATATTAACAACAAACTTCAAACAAAGTAATAAAATAGATGGTGCTGTAGAATTCAATTAAAGAAATCTTAATTTAAATAGATTTAAATAAAAAATATTTTCTATTGGTAACAAGAAAGCATTTCATAGCTTGTATTAATTAAAATTGTATCCACTTTTTTTTTAATTTTACTTGATTGTTAATTTCATAATTGCAAGCATTCCAATTCAACCAGAATCTAAATTTTGCAAAGACATTTTACATATGGCATCATTCACTAACGGAAAGGAAATTTTAAATAACTCGCCGATATCTAATCATTTAAATCAATAAATCTCTCGCAATTTTAGCAACAAACTCCCTCGCCGTTGCGAAAATGGAGTCACGTAGGTTTCACAATGAAGCTACTGCATGCACGTTAATTTTGCAATAATAATAATTCGACGAAATACGTATTCATTAGTACGAGCACTATAAAATTATATACAATCGGGGACATTCAAACAATGTTCTTTTCACAAGATGTTCAATTTCTTTTTTTTTTTCGATTTTTGTACCACCAGAAGCTAAAGTTCGTTGTTGTAGTTCATCAGAAATTTTGGCGGATATGCATATTGCGCTGGCAAATTTTTATTTAAGTTCAGAAAAAAGTATGCGTTATACATGTATAGAAGCCAATCCAAGACAGAATTACCAGTATCCATAGAAATATTCTAAAATGCAATGAATGAAAGAAGATATCCTGAACTAAACTACTACATTATAATTTTATAGTTAGAACATTCACTTTAATAAAAGAACCAGTAGAAACTGCGCAGCGTTACCAAATCAAGTCTTAGGCGTCTAATTTTAAAAGTTCAACCTAGCTGTTTTTAGGGAATACATCACTAAAAATTTGATCCTCAATATTTATTTGTTATATAACTGTTGGAACAGTTAACTCATTTAAGGCGTTTTCCACAATTTACGTTTTATATAAAACAAAAAGTTAAATAGAATTTTTTTTTCAATACTGAGTCGAATTGGATATCATTTAAAAATGTTTACGAAATAGGAAATTACACTTGAAACATCAAAATATTTTATTTATAAAGCTAGTGGACACATAATTTAATAGTGCTGGCGCCAAAAACATTATTAGAGTGCAATAAACCTTGCTTATGGTAAATGTCATTATGCTTACAAAAGAAGTTTCTCAAATAAAATGCTTTGCCTTAAAAATACAATATTTAAAGAAAATATTTATTTTCAGCTATTTCAAAATCATTCACAAACTTCTTGTTTATTTTTTATTATAATATATGTATGCTTTTTGCATATTTAGTATCAAAATAGAAAAACGTATAGGTAATATACCTAAAGATATTTACAAAATCGTTATAAATTATAAATAAATATATTTTAATATAAAAATAATTATAGCTATTTACAAGAAAAATGTTTCTCAGTATTGGTAAAAAGGTCCAGTTCGGTTAAGAAAGAAAGAAATCAAAATAATTTATCAACAATACAATAAATTTTGTGACCGTAAGTTTTCTCAAAGTGACACCTAAAATTTCATTTGGCAGCGTTGTGACATTGATTTAAGCTTTCAATCACTTTTTTAGTAACTACCTGAATGCTGCTCTCTTAGATGTGGTTCACCAAATATATAGATATTTTAAAGATTTAGTAAACTTCAAGTAGCTATAGTTTTATTACATTTACGCAAATGCAGTATATTACGAACATTCATACCAAATACCTATCAAACGTACACAAATCATACATGAAATAATAGTCAAAATACTTAACGATTAACTTTATTACTTTATATTACTATAACTGATCTTGGAAATTATTAAAAGATGTTTAATTCTGAGTTGATTATTGAAATTCTTTTATTTTCATTAATTTATACACCATCTGTATGTATCATCAGGGACTTATGCCAGGGGATTTGTTCAGCAGTGTCATGTCGAAATGTCAAATTTTCGATAGAGCTTTTCTGCTTCTGTAACTTTGGGACAATGCCCACTTTAATAGTATAATGTCAGTTTTGATTCAATTATTTTCATGTCCGAATGTGTTGCCTTAGAACATCGCTTTTAATATTTCAGAAGCCGTGCTCTATCGTATTTTGGGTTTATCATACAACACAAATCTCCCGACAATGCCCGACAAAATTACAGAAAAAAAATTACAAAAAAAAATATTAACAATACTTATTGTGATTCTGTGTGATATTATGGTTAATGCGCCAAATTTTTGTTTCCATGTGACAGTAGGTAAATTAACGACACTCACGCGGCACTATCGAAAATATCTCGAAAACTGCAGAACAAACGCCCTAGTATTATTTTCGGTATAAGTCCCTATTCTATTATAAAATATCGGTATGATACCGATGTTTCGTATTAACATAGTCATAAAGCTATCAATACCGGTATTGTATATATAGTGCCGATATACCATCTCTACTTACCATCATATGCGCAACAGACGAAATTGGTAACCGCCACTTCGTTGCTAGGCAATAACCAATAGCATCCCGATTTTGGGATTACGTCACACTACGTGCAAGTTTTATTGAGAAAATGTGTTCTTTATTTTTAAGACGAGCTCTAAGTTTGATATGTATTTGAAGGACTAAGAATTAAACACTAACATTCCAAATATTCAAATCTGTATAGGGCATAAGAAATGTGCTGTGATAGTTAATTAAAAAAGCATAAGACATGTTTTCTTTATTTTTAAATATATATAAAACAAAAAAAAAAACAGTAAATGTCAAGTTGCTTGCAATGTTGCCGGATCATCTTTTGTTATTTTACGTCAACATCTCACAAATTATATTCATACATCGCTATAATTGGTACGTTATTTATGTGTATAATAATTTTACCCTCAACAAGAGATATTATATTTTGCCTTAATTTCATTATTCTAAAGGTCATCATTGCGAGCAGCGTTTTTTTATACTTTACCTTTTATTGCGAATGACTTAGCACGAAATAACCGTGGCACCTTTATTCCATTGTGTTAAGACATGTTATTATAAGTTATAGTCGAAATGCCAACTGAAATGTTTTGTTAGTATGGTTCTTGAGAAGAGAAGAAATAAAATTTATACGTACATCGAAATGAAACGACGCATTTTTGTGATTCTTCAGTTATTATCAACATGCATAATGTAAAATTCACTTCTTTCGCAATGCCAAAAGATAGACGAAGAAATTGTAGTGAACATACATTTAAAAAAATATAAAAAAAAGATGTGAATATAGCTAAAGCCCATTTTTCCAAGTATGTAATATTCCTTGTAAATTCCACAAGAAACGTCCATGTACTATATTTGTTATATAAAGATAATGAGGTGCAAATAGCTTTAAAATTTCATTTTTATAATCAGTCTGTTTTACTTGTTGTAGTTATATTGATATCTTTTCGAAATGGTTTATGTTAATTTTCAGTTTCTGTAATGTTGATGTTTGTTACGGTCTGATGTATTATTTCTTTTTTGATTGAAACGAAACAAAAATTAAATTTTCTTAAATGTCAGCAAATTCAAATTAATTAGGTACATTAAAGGTGCAGAAATTAATGAATGTTATTAGCTATTGTAAATGGTGAAGCAAATGATGAAAATTGAAGTAAAGGATACTAAAAATGTGTATATAATTATAAAATGTGAAATAAACATTGACGAAATTGAATAGCATTGTATATATATTCTTGAAGTTATCGACAATTTGTTAACAATTACGTTATGTTTTTATAAATTTGACAAACTTCCAATAAAAAGAAACTATTAAATATAATTATCGTTGTTTTATTTTTGCTACAAGAAGTAAATATTATATGTAATTACTTCTTTGTACTTGTATACAAAGTAAACTGGTCACTGAGTTACAATTATATCAATTTAATATTTATTTTAATAACGATTATTGTTAAATTCTATTCACGAAAATAAAATTGATGGGCAGTGAGAATTTAGTCACGATAACTTGTATCAACATTGTACATATATGTATACAGGTATATTTTGTTCAACCTTGAATTCCTTTATCGCAAATTATGAACTTTACTTTTTTTGTATCCCTAGTAATTAACATTTCCGCATTACTCTCTAAGGATATGAAAACGCATTCGAAAATGCGGGAGGTTATGTCAAATTGATATACGCACAATAATTCCAGTTTACATAGTAAATGTTAGTACACGTTGAGATTCTATAAGCGTATTTGTTTGATTGAGATCGTAAATTTTTGCTCTTTTTCAGAACTTAAAGACGACTTTTATTTAAAAAAACAGAAGTTGATGTTAAAGGTTCGTTACTTTGAAACGCCTAGCATGTTTTCCCTAAATTTTTTCTTGTTTTGTCTTATTTATCACTATAATTTATTATGGTACTTGCTTGAACTTTTAGGTGAAAATTTTAGACATGAATGACAATAACTACCCACTCGGCCAATAAAGGCACCTTATATTAGAAACTATACATACTCTGATACATCCTGATTCAAGACAATTGATATTAAATTAAAGCATGTTAACGGTTTTTTTTTTATAATCATGATTATATTAGTTTCTCAGTGGGATAGTTTTAAGGTATTTTTTAGTTACGGAATGTTACTACGATGGCTTGTATAAAGGTTGAAAAACAACGACCATTCACTAGAGTAATAATATAAACCTGGAATATAATAAATATCAGAAAAAGATTGTGTAAAAAAATTGTGTAGTATACAATTTCTTTTCTTGCTACGTTGTGTAGCTCACTATTAACACTCATTAACTTATCTTTTACCTGTGAAGTTTTTCCCATTCATCAAAAGAACTGTGGTGACATAATATTTCAAGTTATTGCCCAATTGTTCTAAATTCGAGTTTTTCAGAAGTTTTCGAATACGCCACGCTGTTAGGTCATATAAACAGTATCAAATAATATGAAATAATGAACGTGACTGTAGGGGGGAGCGTTTGATCATTACAGCTATTCATTCATTTCTGTGCGAGTTTATTAATTCTGTGCGCTTAGATGAGTATCCTGGCAAAGTGATCTATGCCTTAGACCAGCTTTTCCACTGGGTTGACCATAAAGGTTGTCACACATTAACCCGTCACAGCACAGCACGATGCGCTGCGTCAAAAACCGGACAGATTTAAAACAACGCAAATTAATGAACAAGCGCCCACTACTTAAACGGCTCTAGAACAGATTGCCGGTCTTCGAGCCTCGTCAAATAACGGAGCTGCCGTGCTGGCCGGTCAAGGGAGCGCTACGTCGCGTCGCTGGCAGTCGTCGGGTACCATCTACTAGGCCATATGTGTAGAGCATATGCTTCATTTCAAATATCTCGATGCCTGTGTTGAAAGTTCGGAACACTAAAGATGGATGAAGGAAAATTAATTTGTTTGGTTCAAAAATAACGAAATTTTAATTTATTTAAATATTTACTTTTCTGATAAAAACTACCCTAATCAACAAATAGATAACATATGGGAGGAAATTGCAGGAGAAAAAAACAGACCCGGTAAATATTTGTTTATTTAATTTATTTATATAACGTAGAAATATAATGAACATTTAAAGGTTGAAATACAATCATTCATATTATATAATATTTCATTTCTTTAACCTAAAAACGATATTTTTGTAGATATGCTCGTTGTATATCGTATTTAAAAATCAATTTTACCATTTTTATCACCTATTTTTGTCGATTTGTGTGTCAATATTGACATAAACTTAAATAATTCTTTTGCCTTGCCGAACTATTGCTCTTTACCAAGACAGTGACCAGTCCCAGAGAAGTAATTTTTAAATTTATTTCTAGTGTATCTGAAGTTGAACATCTCCTTACTCTTCATACATCCCTTAATCCTTGCGAAGGTCGATTATTTTGATTGGTTTCAGACCAATGCGATGACACGTATCATTTCAAATAAAGTTGTGTAAGCAGCATGCAGCAAGTACAACTTTATCCAAATGCTGCGGAATAATTTGCGGAGTGGATGAATGACGAATGATTTTGATGAAATCTTTTTATTAAAATTCCCAAACCATTTTCTGATACACTAGCTCTGCTAAGTCTATAATTATACATTTTTGTGTCCTCGTTATTTAATATTACGGTATCTGTGTAAGGATACATCAAATATGTGTAAAGAAAAAGCCTCATTTCCAACGAAGGTAGAATTTCATTAGTGCCGAGTAGAGCATTGTCTTTCGGTAAATCTGGAGTATTGTTGAACAATTTCTTTCCGATTGTCAAATTGCAAATATCCCCCATCGCGATTTCTCCCGTAAGCGCTTACATCAGTAACAGAGCATCTACAAAAGCAAGTAAAACAATAGTTAAAATATAGAGATTCACTATTGGGGGATTTGTCAATAACTAAGTGCTTCCCATTCTGTTAATTGTTTTTGTTCAATTTTTTTTGAAAAAGACAGCAATACAAATAGTCCCAATTTCTCCTATACAGCTTCACAAGTTTCACAATTTGACACATAGGTATACAGGGTGTATCAGATATAAAGGTAAATATAATAATATATAGCAGCTGTAATCATATACAATCAAAAAGTCTTAATGCACAGGGGGCCTATCTGTAAGCATTAACGAGAAAAAAAATATTTTATAAATGCCGTGGGCTAGAGCCACACCTGTGCCTAACCTAAATGCTGTCCCGAGTATACCCCCACATACCACTATCATTCAGCCATTACCGCTGTTAGTTTAAGTGTGGATCGCCGCTTAGAGTGCAAGCCACTTCGAACATTTTATTTAAATTCTTCCCGTCTCGAAAGAACGATCCTTTTCAGGACCGTCATGATTTCATATAAAGAAAATCGAAGCTTGATGCATCGGCAAAGCGTGGGAATGTAAGAAGAGGAAATAAAGATTCATTTTCGCGCGATATCATAGTAAAAAGGCGTGTTTGCTAATTTTCTGTATCTACATTTATTTCTGTGTAATTCGATTCAATTCATTTTGCGTTATATGATTAATCATTTATTTAAATAAATCCAAAAGAAATAACTCAGATTCATGTGGTGCGTTTATTAACAACTAACTCTCGATTCGACAAAGCAAAAAAAAAATTTTACGTTTTTTTGTAACTACTGAAGTCGCATATCCGGTGAAACTCGAACGTCTTATCAAGATATTAAAAATAATGCTTTGTAGACTTACGTAGAATGCTCTTAACAAAAAAGGAATATTTATTTTATAAAAAGAAGAAATTTAAAATGCCTCAGTTTTGCTATTTTTACAAGAGCACACTGGCCGATTGGCCTTATTTATTCAGAATGACGTTAAATGAACTTACGGCATAGAATTAAGAATAATACTAAATGAGTGCAATGTATTATTTATACATAATACTACGTTTAGCGGGTACTTAACATGACGTTTCCTTGTATCAGGCCCGGACTTAAGAATTTTTGGCTCTAAATTTTACTTTTTTTTATTCTTTAATGATGACATCCGGTTTCGGTGGGTTTGTGCTTTATATGTCGTGTAGTTAACAGCCAAGCAAAATTTACTTTTTTATTTGATACACCCTGTATATATTACCGTAAGTAATAATGACGTACTAGTATAAATAACTGATTAATAAGTGAAAAAGCATAGTTTTTTTTTAACAGAAAAGTATAAGTTGGCATTTTCAATCATTATCATTTATCTTTCATTGTATCAAGTAGCAATAATAACTAGTAATAGGTTATTATGTGTTTTTGCATTTCTTAAGCAAAATCGATAAACTAGGAAAGCTAATCAACGAAACTTACATTGTATGGGGTTGTTACACAAAATAACCATTACTTAGAATAAAATCGTCTCCACTTGGGCTTGGCAAAAACAATATTTCTATTGTTGGTTGTTAGAGAATTCTGTTTATTTTTTATTCTCTTATTTAGTTAAGCGTTTTTTTTGTTTACATTTTAGTGGTTGTGTTAAATAAATAACAAGCGTACCCATTTATTTAACACAACCACTAAAATGTAAATACTTTTAGAAATGCCTCCATTATTACGTTCGTTAGTTCATTTTTACACTTTTTTACGGTAAAGAACGTCTATGATGCATAGATAGTGCCGCGAAATAAACATGAACTATTTCTTACAATAAAATGTTTCCTGAATTTATAATATCAGATAAATATAGCCTATTTAACAATACTTTTGTTCCTTATATTATTATCACCACCCAAATTTATACATAACAACACCATACACTAATTATTTTTAGTCTTTCAGTTACAAGTTACCACCAAAGTTTAGTAGAATAAAATACAACCTATATACATTGCAATAGTTTAGTGCCAATTATTTTTTTTTGTTAATATAAGTATATGAAAGACATATGTAAAATTTACTTTAGTGACATTAGAAGTAGGGAACTTTTCTAGAATTGAAAACGAAAAGACCTATTTGTAATATGTGCAAATAAGAAACTTTACATACAATATATTTGAAACATTTTATACACTGCTTTAGTGCTATTCTGCTAAGAATATACGTGTACGTTTCATAACATTCGCACTTGTCTACTATATCAGGAAACTGCTATAAAAAGTAGCAGCTTCTTTTGATGTTAAATAGCTGCTACAAACTGCTAATAGTAGTTAGCTGCAACAAAATGGCAATTTGCTTCGTAGCAACCCATTACTAATATAGAACACCCTATACATTATTCATTTTTTGAATTCAAAATAAAAAATCTGTAGCGATAACAACAAGGGTTTCCCATACCTGTCTTCAACTGTTCCTATAAAATATTACAATTTTTGTGAAAAAAATTTCACTTGCTTTAAATTCCAGAGATACCCCATTTTAAAACTAAGAAGTACTAACATTTTTTTCAAGAATTTTAAAAGTTGTGAAACTTATTTTTTTTTTTTTAATAGAACGTAGAACCCTGTAGAGTTTTTACATTGTTGGGTATAGAATTAAATTCTACACCGATTTGCCCGTACTATGCCTATATATCTTCAGTAATTTTCTTTCAAATTATTCATTTAGTTTGTTAGAACTTTTACAACATTACAATAAATTATTGCTTTCAGTAAATATTACTGTTATAACTATTGTTTTCTTACATGTTTAATGTTGAGGAAGTTGCATTAAAATTTCTGAATATAAATCTTTTTATATTTGAAAATTCCATGGACAAATGCTTTCGAAGCACCGAAATCTCAGAACAGGTACGAACGGAGATATTCGAAATGTCTAAAGTATAAGTATATTCCATGTTCCTCATTCTCGGAAACAGCATCGGAATTGCGAATGTACAAAACGATTCTAGTACGCCATTTTTATTCAAAGGGTGTGATTATGAACCAAAAATTTAATATTACGTTTTCCTTTGGGTATGCATACGGTTCGCATACACTAGAATCGCATCTACAAGAAACGGGATTTCGTAATTCCACTGCAGGTTAATCACTATTTTTGTTTTTGATAACACTATCAGTTATTACAAAAAGTATTCCAAGTTTTATGAATTTTAATTTGATTTCTATTGGCGGTAAGTGGGGGGACATTTCATTGAATTCTCGACAAGCTCTTCCTGTAATTCTTTGACATTCTCCATGAATATGGAATATGTTAGAAATGGTCAAACCAAAATAAACTTCGTTATGAAACTTTATTATTTGATTTTAAATTGCACAATAATATATAGGTAACTTGCTAGATTTTAAACATGCAGAAAACAGTGGCTATAACAATAACATTTACTAACAATAATAGCTTATTGTAATGTCATAAGTCATAGTCTGCGAGATAAAAACTATTCAGTCATTTGAAAGTGTTAATAAATAAAACAAATAATTAAAAGAAAACTATTGAAGATGGGTATAGGAAATATAACTGAAAATCGGTGCAGAATTTAATCTTACACCCAACAATATAAAAAAGTATGGGATATTCTATTTGAAAAAAATGGGTTTTTCAAAAAAAAAAGATAAGCGTTTGCAGTTTCCAAACTCTTAAAACTGAAAGTTTTTGTTGAGCACGAAAACTTCTAGCTAGGCATTTCCATGGAAAACTCCGTATATCACAACTATACCTGCTAAATCGGGACGGGTAGTATCGGGAATTCCAGTCCCGATCCATAATTTTATGTAGCGAAACTGGTCAAAATTTCTCGATAAATCCCGATAACTTCTAATGTACAAAACAAATGTCTAAACAATATTCTTATTCGTAGATGCCATGTTGATTATAAGATTCTGGAAAAATAAGAAAGATTCATCCCTTTCCCCTTCTCATCTCTACCTACTTAAAACAAAAATATCATTTAAAACATTTTAATGCATTCCCTACCCCGATATTAAAAAAAATATCATTTAAAAAATAATCCCCCTCCACCTGTCACCCCTTCCAACAAGTGTTGGGTAGAGGTTCTGGATCAAGCGAGTATTACTATATGTGCCCGAATGCTGTATTGAGTCGAAACCATTTGTGATGCTTCGGAACACAGTATTACTAATCGAGTTAAAGTTTTGATTCAGGTACTACTGGATAGAATCGATATCTTTTTACATTCGGAAACTTAGTATATTTTTGTATACCGTTGGCGCATTCATTTAGACACTGTTAAGGTTTTTTGCTTTACAGATGCAAGATATTTTTTTATTATTATTTTAATACGTTGGTATAACATATTTTTACTATATTTAATATATTCCACATATAATTCTGTGAGACACATATATTCTATTATGAACTTTGAGAGTAAGGATAAACATCGGTGTTGCTGAAAATGCATTGGCTTGAAAATGGGAAATTGGAAAAATGGAAAAAAATCTAATAATCCAAAAATTAAAAATTAAAAAAACTTTTTTTTAAATTAAAAATATGTTTTTTTTAAATATAACAAAAAATACATTTTTGATGTTTTCTTTTTAATTAAAAAAAATAATTTTTAAATTTTCAAATTTTTTGATTTTTTATTTTTTCAATTTTTGACGCGATTGAGAAGCGTCGGAGTTTCTATGTAATATGTATCTCACAGAATTATAATTTTATAATATGTGGAATATATTAAATATGGTAAAAATATGTAGGTATACAAACGTATTAAAATAAGAATAAAAAAAAGTCTTACATTTAAAGCAAAAAACCTTAACAGTATCTAAATGTAAGCGCCAGTGGTATACAAAAATATAGTACGAGCTTCCGCGTGTGGAAAGATACTCGGTTCTACCCACTACTATCGAAAAGAAACTTTAAGTCAATTAGTACTAGGTTCCGAACATCATACACGGTTTCAAGTCAATGCAGCGTTCCGGAACATCTAAAAGTACTTGCTTGTTCTGGAATCTTTTTTCGATTCTACCTAATACTTCTAATGTTAAAAAAAGATTATTTATATCATTTTGAATGCGTCTTCCTCTCGATGTTTTGAAAAAAAAGATATCTAAAAAAATCATCCCCTTTCCCCTCTCATCCCTCCCGATGTCAAAAAAAGTTTATTTAAAACATTTTTAATGCATCCTCTGCTCCGGTGTTGTGACAAAAACCATAATTTTGTCATTAAAGCAAAGAATCATTCCCTCTCTTTCTCACCGCTTCCAGTGTTAAAAAAGAAATAAAACGTTCTTAATCCCGGTAGATGTTAAAAAAAATGTAACTCTTAACATTGGTTGTTCAAAGCTACGAGAAACTCACGCGGCTCTAGGGATGGCTGCTCCGGATCGGACCTGTTCTTTTGGAGATGGTTCGCTTATCGGAGTAGGCGCACCAAGGTCGCTTTTCGTAAAAGGTCTCTTGGGTAAGAGTGTTGCTTCTTGAGCACTGCATCTGCCCCGTTAAAGAATTTCTTTAATGTGGAGTAAAAAGCTGTGGATTGGATTCTGAGCGACTTAGGAAGGACTTCAGCTGTAGGGGTATCTGTGCACGAGGCCGCAGCACAGTTTTATTAAAATTCGGAGAATCGTCATAGCTGATTGTCAGCCGTGGTAAAATGTTACGTAATTCTGTTTCTAGCTAAAGCTCACTCTTACATCGGTATTGACGGTTTGAATAACAGATTAATAACCAATTGTTAAGCGAGTTATTGTGAACACGATTTGCGAAGTTTGTAAAAGTAATATTACGTCCAACATTACATTTCTATTAGTAAAAAAGGAAATAATAAGGCAATACTCATTTAATAACTTAAATCTACTATTCATGCTTCTTTTCTATTCATATTATTTTTATATCGAAGCATTAGATAATGTAAACTATAAAATTCAGTGACAGAGCTCATAAACCACACCAAAAGAAAAAAAGAATGAAAAGGAATGTCAATAATCAAATAAAACAACAACCGTAGAGTGTAAGGTCCGATTGTACTAACACGTTAAACGTAGTTTAATTTTAAGCGATACTTTGAAAGATGAAGATTTAATTTTTCATACATGAGTTCACATTCTGAGCGTCACTTAAAATTAAGCTGAGCTTAACGCGTTAGTACAAACGGCTATAAAAAGCTTAACAATAGCCAATGAAGTACCTATTCGTGGGTAAATAATATATTATTGAAAAGATAGTCATGTTCGGTATATTTATCATTAAGCCCCATTTGCACCGCCATGTTAAGCCTGGTTTAATTTTAAGCCGTGCTTTGGAGGTGATAGTTCATATCTCATGCAAATAGTGAACGTCATAATCTAAGCGTCACTTAAAATTAAACCAAGCTTAATGTGTCGGTGCAAACGGCCATAATTCACAAAATTCCATGCAACGGTAATCGTCAGGTAAAAGTTTCTGGGATGTGCTAATTTTGTACGACCAATATTTACTCTTATGTACAAGATTTAAAAGAGTTCCACTAATATTACATCCGCGAGCAATTTTTCTAGATGTCATATTGGGATTTCATTGCACTAATGCACAAACTTATTTCGATATCACTGACATTTCTCGCTAGAACATGTTTATGTTGGCAAATCGAAGCGTATATCTGACACACAACCGCCCAGCAGAATAGCATGGGTGATTCTTGACTTTGTAAGCTGATAGAAATCATATTTTCTTTTTTCATATTACGGCAATCGTCAGGTTGAAAGTGCGCTCTTAGTATATTGCACTACTGTACCTTGTGCACGAAATTGACATGTGTCTTCAGTATGGTATACTAGCGTACGGAATAAAAGATCTATCCATCTATCTATTTCAATTTATTGTTTTCCTGGGTGGTGCAAATACATTTTAATAATCTAAAACTTATGTTTTCAAGAATTTCGATTTTAGTTCATTTATTTCTATTCACGCTAGAACGATTTCTTCAACTCTAATTTGCTGGAACGTGCCTCTTAAATTGTTGTCGCCATGCAACTGTGTCAATCAACGTTACCCATACATCTAATGAATATTAATTGTTTGTAATATTAAAGGAAACTGATATATCGGAAAAGTTGAAGCGATCAACAGTTATGATCTTAACGGTAGTTTGGCGTCTATTGGCGCCAATCCAACATGCACATTTATGTGCATGTGTAATACGTAGAGATATTTACATTTGACCTATATAATTGACTCTGTAACTGATAGAAATATTCTTTCGAATATATTTTTCCAAACACATGTCTTGCAGCTGGGCATGACTTTGCCTTAATTAAGACAATAAAAAAATAGTTTTTTATGCTTACATATATATTCGTATGTCGTTATGAGTATTTCAGATTACATACTCAATTTCTTTGTGTATTTGAACATAATTTTAGTGAAATATTGATTGAAAAAATCAACAAGAAATTTAAAATATTCTTTACGTTATGGAACGATAGGAATATCAGCTATGTGACGCATTATACTCTAACAGTGAGCTCTTAAATTCACCTTTGGATTATCGAATCTCCTCATTGGAATTGCGGATAATCAAACGATGAATCGGTTTTATAAAAGATACTGTAGTGAATGCGGCGTTTGTGAATACAACGAATGTTAGTTAAGGGATAAAGGGAAACTGTTCGTGGCATAAATTTATCACGTCATTCTCAACGCTACGTAGTAGGTTGGTTGTAAACTTGCAAAGAGGAATGGCTATAGATAGAAAGAAATATTTTAGTAGATACTTGGTATGAAATTGACGAATTAATTTATTAAAATATCTTCCTTTTTGAACAACAAATATGGACATGTTTTTTGGTAGGTTTACTTCATTAAACTCTTGTATAATCGTACCGTCATTGTTGGTTATTCTCTATACTGTTATTTACTGTTATAGGGTACAAATGTAGTATATTGCAAAATTATTTGCGAATGGATGTAGGTTGGATGTATTAGACACATAATCTGTTAAAAAATATTTGTTTCAATTCACTATATACAATTTGCTTGATATGTTTAGATAGATTCAGCTAGGCATCATGCATGCATTCCATAGCGTTCTCTGCACCCATCACTGGCATAAAGCTCCACATGATGAAAGGATTACCTCCATGCCTAATTGGTACGTGGTTGAATTTAACTGGGTATTATGGTAAACAATCCTTTCCTTTTTTGGATTATTCACAAAAAAATGTGTAAACGCAAAATTGAGCTGTTTGTAAAAAGTAATAAATTGGGTTTCCGCAACCCACATTTCAAAGGTTCTTCAACAAATGTAATGTTGAATGAAAAAAAAGAACAGAACTAGTACCGTATGAGTTTTATTATAAATCTAATTCAGTAAAACTATAAATACAGTTTCTTAAATTATGCACACATAAATTGAAATCTAATTTCTATATTCTTAAAGTTTCTTTAATGATTCAGTGTATAACCTATATGGCCAAAAATCCCCAAATTAGGATACCATTAAAATAATTTCTGTAATAATAAACTCTAAAGGAAGTTGATGTTACCCCAATTTTAAAATTACAAAAAAAAGAATGCGCAAAATACTCCAAAGTCATTCCAAAACTGTTGTTCTTTTAAATGTTTTCAAATCCTCCAGTTAAATTTACCCCAAATAACATCCTTTGTAGCTTCTTCAACCAAACTACGACTCTTACTTAACATCTTGCACATTACAATCAACCAAGATATAACCAAGACAACTGCTGAAAGACAAACAATCAAGTAAATTATATACATTTTTCGTTACTGAAGGAATAGAAGTATGAATGATCCTGGAAGATCCATGCTTATTTTAACACTGCATATTAGGTAAGTAATAAACTAAATTGAAAACAAACACTAATCATGAAGTTTAGAGAACATACACTATGTAATTTATAATAGGCGTTTTCGTAAACTGGAATCTAACTGGAATCTCGATTGGGTCGTTTTTGAAGATCCTTCAGATTACTCTACAACTGACGTGGATTGATTGAATCAAACGTAAACACTTTTGATCCAACTCCGTTTCCAAACGTTAAAATCACGATCGGATCAACTAATTGTACTTTTTGAAAACTTCTAATGTTATACTAATAACATAATTTGCAAAATTCTAAAGTGCATTTTCTCACTAACATAAAACAAAACCATCACAAGTACGCAAGTGTTAGGTTAATTTTCTATCAAAACATCAGCACCCACTACAAAGTATATTACATTATCTGTTAGGTACTTACCAAATATATTTACTAATTGTGGCAATCTCCAATCGATTAACATTTGCTCCATGTTTCCATATAATTGAAATCACACGAGATACACAACACATAATGTGTTAAAATCAGATACAAACAGGAATCAGCAAGAATGTACTAATAAACATGCGCCGGTAATTTTAAACTGCAAAACAATGCCGTCTATTGGTCGATTTCTTCGGTACAGTTCGACGATGAATCAAGCAAGGGATGGGCAAGGCGTTGTAAAACTTTATTGTAGAAAGTGGATATGCGTCGAATATATAATACAGATAATATTGCCGATATTAACACTACTATCTGTATAATCCAAGCCATTATACAGGATTTTAGCACTACAGTATATTAATATTTATTTCCATTGAATGTAGATGATAAAATCCAAATTATATCTCTCATTATAGATATTTTAAAATCTGATTATTTTACTATTAATAAACAACAGATTATCCTTTTGGCAATAATTATTTTAGCAATTAATATAAAGACATTTAAAGTCTAATTTCTGCAATCTAGTTTTCTGATTGTCAGTGAGATCAATCCTTGGGCCCGTCAAGTTATGACGTGCTCGCCAAATCACGCGCCATGTATAGTGCCCTTACGGTACCCTATACAGAAAAACCGATTTATTTGCGGCAACAAAATATATTTTATCAAGAAAACTTATTTAATTCAATGTTTCGTTATTTCAAGTAAACTAAAATTAAACCCAATGTTGCAGCAACAATGATATTTAATCAAAAAGTTTAATCATCTCAACCAAATTATTTCGTAAAGAATTATAACTAGACTATCACTTTGTTGTTTTAACGAAACATTGTCATTCAGTACACTCTACCTAATTGCTGAGAACAACTTCATTGAATCGCTGTAACACTATTTTTGGTTAAATCATCAATCAATTTCAATGTTTTTCTTATTTCTTTCGATTTACAATATTTTACTTGTTAGAAGAAAATGTGTGAAGGAGTTGACAGCATTAGGACTTACCATAAAAGATATGGCTTATTAATACTGCATAGGTTTATCACTACGCAATTTGGTAAATTACCGACAATGGATATCACTTATTTGTTAGCACATCTCATGGCCTACTAATATCTGTAATAATTAATGTACGTTCTCTATGACTAAAAGACATTACTATTAGTAAGAAACTAGTGAACGTTAGATATCTGAAACATAAATATTTAGATAAGTTAGGCAAATAATGTACAGAGTGTTTTGTAGGAAAAAACTCATTTTATTTGCTTGAAACTTGGAATTTAAGCATATTTTTAGCTATTTTTTTTACAAGAAATGCTAATACTTCAAAAACTATTAAGAATAGGTATACCAAACCCTAACATCAATCGATGTAGAATTTTGCGCTGCATTCAATGCTGTTAGTAAAATACCAATGTTCACTTTGAAAGAAAAAAGTTTTGTTAACTTAAAGGTATCCACATTAGAGGTGCGTTTTTGAACAGCCTGTATGTCCATATTTAAGTCTACTAGTTAGTAACCATAACCAAGTTTTGGTAACGTCAAACAAATCGATTTTCAATGTACGAAAATAAACGATTAAGCAGCTAAAAGTATCACTAATCACCACTCCACTTACAATTAGATTCTCTCTAAAAACAAGCAAAGTTTCATTCAAATGTTCCGTTGTAATTATAAAATTTAGGATGAAAGTTAATGTAAGCAGATGTAATGCAGATTTAAGTGCAAACGGCTTTAAAGCTGGATAGACGATTTTGACTGATACGATATTTTCTATTAAACACCGTATAGTTAAAAGTTCTGCTTATTATTATTATTACCATAGCATATTAAAGAATAAGTTCTACAGGACACATTTCAAATCAGAAATAAAAGTTTAATAAATGAGTTTTATCAATTAATTTATACCGCTTTAAGCGTTATGGAACGTGTTTTTCTACTAGTTTTGTAATTATCGATTTTAATGTTCTCTTTTAATAAAAAGAAGAAATTGATAATACGAGGAATTATGTAGTGATTGGTAGAGTTTAAAACTTACATAGAAAAATATAACCCCAAATTTTCATATTCATGAATATCCTCAATGTATGAAACCATTAAATATTTCCTCCAAATATTATAGCACTGGCGTTTTAATAAAAATAAACGCACTCGATTGGATGCTTTTAGAAGCCTATTAGACCCGCTAGTTACAAGAATGCATAAACACATTTCACTGCCAAACAGGTTTACCATTAGATGCAAACAAAAATCTTAGAATAGTGATATTTAATAAACATGTTTTTGTTTTTCTAATGCACAAAATATGTGTCAAGATGTTTAAACACATATAAACGGGTATTTCTATTACATAAATCCTACTGCATATTAGTGTTTGCTCCATTGAAGTCAGGGACGTTAACAATTGTAGGCGTGACGCATCCGTTACGTCAAAATGAGTAAACACTGTAGCGTTTCTATTCCTGTATTTTGTAATGCATTAGAGTTGATAACATTTAAGGCCGGATAATTTTTATTTTAATCAAGTCTTCATATATTTATAATTAACGGCAGAGCTGATTAAATAATGAAAGTTCCCACTGTTTTTTATAAATATACTAAAAACACATTTATGGCATGTAGCATGCTTTTCTTTTGTATACGGAACATAATGCATTATTGTGTAACTTTTCTTGAATATAAAATACAAAATATAATAATAGATGTAACATATAGATAATTTTAAAAAAAATCTTTATTTTCGCATACAATAGCAAAATGTCATGCATATTGTGTATATAGATAAATACGAATGGGAACATATTCTATTGTTCAAAAACTTTTGTTTATTACAACTATTCACTTACTGTCCTTGAGAACTTCCACCTGCTTCTTACAACATAACCTGTGAAACAGCATATACCGACAATGCAAACATTACAGGTGTAAAAACCAAGCGAAAATTTACCTATACTTGCAACGATGTTGAAGAACAAGAGAGTGAAATAAAGTTTACTGCCAATAAATGTGGAGTCTATAACAACTGTATAATATAAAATTCCTCAACCGAAAGATGCATTAGTACGTGCAGGTGGTTTTGTTTTCCAAAGAGTTTACACAGACAAGAATGAAAAAAGCGTCATGGACGCTGGTGATAAAGTAACATTTAGTTTGAAATGATTCTCAAGATAAATGCGTTGTTCACTTCTAACTAATGGAATTAAAATTGATAAGGTTTGAAATCTCAGGTGGGATACTTTCAGCCCTATACATGATAAAATTTTAGGGCAGTGATTCTCAATCTTCTTAACTCCTCAACCCTCAAATAGTAAATATAAATAAAATTGGTAAAATGAAGAAATATTATATGTCCTTTCCATTCAATATTTTATTATATACTACCACTAGTTTCGCCTTGCTGCCATCTTCAGGTACACAATATATGAAAAGCAAAAAATCAATATAAATTTAACGATTGTTTAAAGATTAATTGCATATATCATTAATTCCAATATAATAACTAATTCTTATATAAGCGTTGGGGGAGAGGAGGAGGGGGGATGGACTACGCTAGTGGATAACCCAATCCGGAAGCTGACTGGAAAGGCATTGCATTGCCTGGGATATGCTGACGACCTTACAATAGTCGTCAGAGGACGGTTTCCAAAGTTTTGGTGGAGCAATGCAAACGCTCTAAACACGGTTGACAAATGGTGTAAACAAGAGCGACTATCAGTCAATGCCGAAAAAACACAGGCTGTCACGTTCACAAGAAAAAGAACGACGGAAGGCTTACAGTCACTAGTGATAAGAGGCGAAAGGATTCCATATGTCAAAGAGGCGAAATACCCAGGGGTATGGTTTGATCAAAGGCATACACGGAATTCACATATCCAGAAAATGATCAGCAAAGCCACCATCGCCCTAGGTAGGTGCAGGAGGCTGTGTGGAAAGAATTGGGGACTTAGCCCCAAGATGACTCTTTGGTTATACACAAGGATAATTAGACCCATGATAACGTATGGAGCATTAGTATGGTGGCCAAAGGTGCGACAGGTGGGGGCGGCCAAAACGCTGGGTGGCGTGCAGAGATGGGCGTGCCTGTGCGCCACGGGTGATGAGATCGGCCTCTAACACCGCGATTGAAGTAATTCTGAATCTGCCACCAATACATATTTATATACAAGGAGCCGCAAGGTCCACAGTATACAGATATTTGGATAGTCAAGTACCGAACCGATAAGTAAATCGCACGGCGCTGACTATAAAAAACTGTTAGACAAACTCAAGGAGGCACCCCTTTTAGGAATGCCATGTGATGTCATGGTTCAGAAATTTAACCTAGATAGAAAATATCAGGTTATAATGCCAGAAAAGGAGGACTGGGAGACAGGTACTCCGGTAAGAGCGGTCTCAAACTGGTATACTGACGGCTCTGAAACGGACTACGGCGTGGAAGCGGGAATATACGCTAAGAAGCCTAAAAAGGCTCTTTTGGTAAGCTTCAGCAAAGACACGACTGTGTTCCAAACTGAGGTTGCTGCAATCCATCACTGTGTCCGAGAGATAGAAAGATGTACCGAGCTAGGTAAAAGCGTCGCTATCTTCTCTGACAGTTAGTCCACACTTAAAGCGACTAGCTCCACGAGCGTGGACTCTAAGCTGATTTGGGACTATGTAAGCGCCCTAAATGAGGTGGGCACCCAAAGGAAAGTAACCCTAGCCTGGGTCCCTAGCCACTCGGGCGTGAGAGGAAATGAGCCGGCGGACGAGCTGGCCAGGCGAGGTTCGTCAAAGCAATTCATTGGAGCCGACCGCTCTTTCGGCACTACCAAATCGCAAATTAAAAAATCTATCAATGAATGGATATATATAATCAGTCCAGAGAGTGGTGGCAAAAATCACCGGGACAAAGACAGCAAAGAGTTCCTAAAGGAACAAAGGCCTGAATTCACGATAGATCTTCTGAATAAAGACTGTCAAAATGATTGTAGGTCTGCTGACTGGTCATTGTAGACTGAATAGGTATATGTACAATATAGGCCTGGCAGGTGATGCAACTTACAGATACTGCCAAGAAGAGGAAGAAACACCAGTTCATGTGCTGCGTCAATGTGAAAGCCTCGCGAGGACAAGGTTTCTAATAATGGGGGAGGAGAACCGCACAGCTAGCAGCTACATAAAGAAGCTGCTCTCAAAGATGATATCCCCTAATTAAGAGGGCAAAATTAGAGAGCATCCTCTAGGAGAAAGGTGATCACAATAGATCTGAAAAGGTCGCGGTGAAACAGGTCCATAGGCCACTCCAATTCTAATCTAAGCTAATCTATATAAGCGTTGTAAAAAGAATACAAAACAAAACAAGTTTGATTTTTGCAAAATACCAAATGATTATAATAATTGTTTTATATATGTTGAGTATTTAAATATTTATGTGATGTGAACCTTATTGTAAACATTTTTTGTGTGTGTGTATATGCCTTGGTGCAAGAAAATTCGCAAATGTGTGTGTGTGTGTGTAAAATAAACAAATTCAGAGTGCATATTTTCAATTATGTCGTAAAATTATTTAAATTAATGTAAAAGTATGTGATGCTTATTATTTACCGAATGATCTGGATTTGAATTTGGAATTTAATTTTTGGTTTCTAAAGCATAACAAAGGAGTGTAATACAATTACATAGATATGTAAAAATGAAAGGAATATTATAGTGTATTTGTTCGTTTAACAAAGTTATATTTCTTTCATTGCAATTTTATATGTCTCGTATGCTGCAGCAATGGTAGTTTTTGGCCTTTATCACAATTATACAAAAGATTAACATTGTCTAGGTTCTTGAATATCCGACCCGTTTCCAAAATATATTGGTAAATGCTGGATAGTACATGCTTTCTGTGTTCATTGACCTGTATACTAAGTTTGAGACCTGTTTCGCCAATGTAGGCGGCGTTACAATTGTCGCATGTTATTTTATGTACCCATGTTTGTTTAGTTTATTATTATTTTGTAAGATATTATTTAATGCAAATTTGATTTAAAAGCGGGTGTCAAACATGTAAGTACGGAATCGTGCAAGTTATAAGTAGGTACGTAACATACATACTGCTGTGGTTAGACAACCCATTTATCACTGTGTGTATTGCAAGTTGCATTATTTTGTTGTTTTGATTTTTCCGATCTGCTGTTTCAATTTACCGAGAATTTTTCACAATTTTATTTTGTTTTGTATAAGTTTAGTTAAAGAGTTTATTGTATCATTTTAATTTATTTAGTGTTAAGTTTTTTTTTTTATTATTCCATTCATTAAATTGTCTATTGCTCGCTTGTGCTGATTTAATGTGTATTCTATTAAATAGTGTCGTTGTAATGTTATACGTCTGCGTTGTACGATTTTGAGAGATGGATTATTGTAAGAAAAACAATTGTAGAATTTTGTTAAGGACTTCCTTGTTTGACTATTGACGTGAGTAGACGTATTTTGATATTTTTGTTACCATTTTGTAATTCATATTGAAATTGAGAGTTTAATTTTTCTTCTGTTTTAATTTAGTCAACCAAGGAATTTTTAGTGTAATAATTGTTAATGTATTGAGGTGTACACGTAGTAAATATAGATCTATTATTATTTTTTTTTGTTTAGGAAGATTTAGTTTAGTTTTTTTCTCTCATTATTTTATTTTAAAGTTAATTTTCCGTTATTCAATTTTGTTGTTTCATTTTTAATTATCAATCACCTCGTTTCGGTAAGTAGAAGCATTGTTGCAATAGTCCACCCTTAGTTTATTTTAATTTGTGAAACCACGTGGATAGAAATTCAAAGGTTGTGTATGTTCGATAATCTTCCTGAACTAACAAAACTTTTGCTTAGTATAGGAAATAGCATTGTCCTATTTTAATTTAGAGTCAAGTGCAGTTTTTATTTTAGGCCAGAAGCTTCAGTTCAAGGTTTTTTTCTGCAAAATCTGTAATTTAACCCGTTGTTGAAATAAATTGATTGTTAATTGGCGTCATTGAGTTAAAAATTCTGTTCTTTTATTTTTATTTAAACCATTTCAATTTTTCGAGTAATTAAGATAGTCTGATTTCATTTACCCACAATTTACTTTTCGTGGTTAGATGAAAGTTTTTATTCGCGAGGGTAACTCTGAGTTAATAGTTCTTTTGCGTTCTTTAAAATCTTTATCCGTTGAGCTAGCTAATTTTTTTTTTTTCATTTTAATATCAGTTTTGCATTTTTCATTTAATTCAATCAGTACACAGCAATACGCATACGTTTTCGACGACTATTTATATAACGAAATGTATTACCCGTATGTATACATTTACTGCCTTATATTTGACGTGTCGCAATATACGGCTTGTCTATTAATATACAGATCATTTAAAAAGAGAGAATGGACACAAAAAATATTGGTAAAATCCTTAAACTGTTTCAAAAATAGTACCTGCTCCATTTTTTACTTAAATGAAGAAACAAGGTAACTATAGCTTATTTTTCCATTTATTTTTTGAAATTAAATGACTGTTGTGACGTTATAGGAAAATTATGCCATTAAGTGCTAATCAACAAGTATTACCTACTTGCATTATTGGGTAAGGTACTCGGCGATTATTAACAGAATACATTTTTTATTTGCTTACGAGCTGTCGAGTACATTTATAACGTATGGATTTTGTTTCAATCAACAAATTGTGCTTCAAACTACTTATCGCTAACAAGTAGCTATTTAAATATTGGAAGGGAAATGTGTTTGTGATACACTGTGTTAAAGCTAGGTATAATAATTCTTATTAAAAAAAAAAGCAAATGAGTATTCAGAAAATCGGTAAGAAAATAAAAAATACTGCTAAATAAAAAAAAATAATACGACGAAAAGTGGCTTTTATATATGTAAATGCAAATCTGCCTATAAGGCCTTACATAAACTCAAACGAGAAGCGCAATTTAATGTAAATTTATAAAGTCTAATATTATTGATATGTTGAAAACAAAAAAAATAATGTTGTGTATAAATTTAAGCTCTTAAAGTATGTTCAAGGATGAAGCAAGTTATAGCAATCTTTAAAAATAAAACATTAAGCCGACGTCTCAATTTATGTAGCAATATTATTTTTGAAAATTGCAGCAAACATATATACACAAAACATTATAAAAAATTGTAAAATGCTTATATAAAGATAGATATACAATAAATAAAATTGGCTTTTAATCTATTACGGCGATTATCCGACCAAAACAGATACGGCGGTTAACCGGACACCGCCAGTTATAACCGGTTATACCGATTATCCGGTTATGTGCATACGGTTAACCGGTTATGAAATCTGTCTGGTTGCACAGCACTAGTATTTATTGTGTACTAATGGTACACAATTTTTATTTGTTGATAAGTTTGGTGATGATGTTACTTGGAAACCCTCTATCTTTGGCTAGTTATTATATTAAATTCTTTATCGTATAGTTTTGTGATCGTGTTACTTGGAAACCCGTTATCTTTGGCTAATTGTTTTATTATATTAAGTTCTCTATTGTAATTTTGTTGTTGCATTGGTATTCTATGTAATATGCTTAATCACCGTTTAAAAAGAAAAAAAAAGAAAAATTCTATTTTTTTTGTCATTATTATCTCTCTTATTATGCAACTTTTGTTAAGATATTTGTACGTTAATGACCTTATTTTAAGATATTTAATCCCTCTTGAGAATAAAATCGCAAGGCCGTAGATACCCTTGTAGGCTATACTGCCCTAGTTGTGCACTAGTTTACATCGAATCATTTAGGCTTAAAAACGTTGGGTTAAATTTATATTATTTTTTGAAAATTAATTGTAAATAGATACATTAATATGAAAAATTACAATACAAATTAATATTTCTATATATCCAGACTTATGCTGAGGGCATCTCAAACTGCCTGCGCAAGAATGGAAGGGTATAAATCATCTCGACAACCAGGCTGCCTTCAAAGCCTTGCGGGCTATCAGATTTGACTTTGAGGTGGTACTGAGGTGCCACAGAAAACTTAAATAGCTAGCGGAACATCTAAATATTACATTGAGACGGGTGCCAGGTCATGCTGGGATCAGAGACAATGAAATAGCTGGCACGTTAGCAATGGACGCCAGCGAGCTGCCGTTCTTGCAGCAGCATCAAAACGTTTGTCAGGTCCCAACTTGCTGCTAGGCACTGCTCCATTTGGAATGGACTCGCCGGCGGAAGACACTAAATCTCTAGGGCTTCATCCGAATGAGGAAAGACTCCGTAAGGCAGTCTTTATAAACAGGGATAGATTGAGACTACTCACAGAAATCCTAACTGGGCACTGGGCACTAAATAAACACATGTACCGCACGGGGCTAGTGAACTCTACCCTGGTGCAGAAAATTTGGCAGTGCGGAAGCAACTCCTGCCCACTTTCTTGTAAACTGCCTGGCAGTGGACGGGAAGAGGCAGACCTACTTTAGGGTCGATCGGTTGGACGAACCTAGAGTCGGGAAGTTAACTCTCAACCAGCGAACTGTTTTGATAGAGTGCAACCTGACTAAGGGAGCTAAAATTAACATGAGGGCACAATAGTTTTTTTTCTGGCCGAGTTGCCTTCTTCGCGTTACACCTGCCCATGAAAAAAAAAGATATTTCTATACATCAAATATCGCTAGTGTGATTTATGCGGAAAACTGACCAATAACAAACTTACTTTTCAGCGTTTCAATTTAAAAACACTCCTTTGAATTAAAAAAATAGAGTATTTTGCGAAACAGTATAAACATAGAAATAGTTTTAGGTAGGCAAAACTACAAAAAGTAGCACTTTTTTTGTATACTTCTAGCAAAAGCAATAGTAGCAGATTCTAACTGCTAACGCAAAATAGGAGTTTTAGGCCTCTTTTGACGAGGCGATTAGTTGATCCTAGTTGAACGGACGGTTGTCAAGGAGCATTCTGATGTGAACTGAGGTGGTTTCCAATCATTTGCTACATCAACTAATCGCCTCGTCTAAAAAAGGCCTTACACTTCACTAATATATTACCAGTGTTATATGCCACATATTCTTTCATTATATTTATCTTGGATACCCTCTTTTCTAATATGAAACAATCCCGAAAGAAAGAGTTTTCACAGACAGAATGAAAATATGCGTGTTAAATAACGATTGGGAAACTGTATTTTTTTTCTTCTCTACATTGCCAATATTAAATGTTAATTATAGCTCTCCTACTCTGAAACGCCGTACAACCTTGAAGGAAGCTCTCCACATCGCGCCACAACACAAGAAATGTTAACGCAAATCATCGCATATTTTACAGAAATATCTGTTTCGCCCGACATAATCTGCAAATTTATAGTCGGATTCTGTTTCGAGAAACTTGATTTTACATATTTACATATGTAGCAGCTACGTTATATTCTCTTAAATTTTTGTCGCTAACTTTCATAAAGATAACCTTTTGTCAGATAGATTAAAATTATGTTGTTTTCGTTAAGGTTAGAAGTACAGAAATGTGAAGAGGTGTAATTAATATATACATGTATGTATGCGTGTAAAATCGCAGATTTACTCGACAGAAAAAAATTTAACGTGCGACACAAGAATTTATGGTATGGGTTTTACGGTTGACTTACAGAAGTTATATAAATAATTTCTATCTAGAAAAAAAGGTTTACTTTCGCACTCAATTTATTGAATCTGTTGCCCCTTCAACAAACCTTTACATTGATATTAACTGCATAACACACACACTATCTCTTTTCTGTATTTTAACAAATATTCCTGTGAAAGTATTAGATACTTATTTCACCAGATATTCGCAAAAAATTTCACTAATTTAAAGGCGAAAGGTGGATTGCATGGACGACCTTCAATAGTAGCGACGGTCGAAACCGTTTCAAAATGCAACCAGAAACTCATTTAGGTAAGATATAATAATTATTTATTCTTATTTTGTTTCACCAATGCCACCGTCGGTCGCTTGTTCATCGCGCACCGACCAAGCTGACCAACATATTGACGTAATGACAGACGTAATACTTGAAGAAGATACATGTACCGCGTAAAATTCTATTGAAAAACGAGTTCTATCCCAAATCGAAATTGGTAATTCCCACACAATACACGCAAGCAAAAAAAAACTGCTTTAATTACGCTGTAAACTCGATAAAATCAAAATTGTACAAAACAGAACATAAGTTTTCATTAATATAATGGGAGAAAATACCTAATGTAGTTGGTGTCTATATATAAGTCTATTTAACTTCACTAAAAATCTAGACGTTAACACCTTCGCATATTTATAGATTTTAAAATAACATATTCTGGTATCCATCCACGTGTGCAGTTATACAGACGCGTTTCTATGGTATACATATTTGTATGTTTCCATAAAGAAAGAATAAAGATTGTTAGTCACGTCATTAATCTATCCTTACAAGAAGGAAAATTTCCCGATAGTCTTAAATATACCTTAGTAAAACCTATACATAAGAAAGGCAGCAAATCAGACTTTGAAAATTATCGCCCAATAGCTTTGATCTCAAGCATACCCAAAATAATAGAAAAAAAGTATCTCAAAGAATATGGAACTTTTTAAAAAAAACGCAATATATTGAACAGGCAACAGAATGGGTACACCAAGAATAGATCCACTACCAGAGCTATGTATCAAGTAATGGAAGACATCTACGAAGAATTAATAATAATGAAAAGGTAGCTCTCTGATGATGATTTATCTTTTGCGTACATCACGATATTTTACTCCTAGAAATGATCCATATTGGGGTTTAGGGTTTGATTGCTGATTGTTTGAAATTGTATTTGACACAAAGATCTCAATGTATAGTAGCAACTGATAATGAAAGAAAAGAAATAAGATCAGAATGGCAACAGGTAAGTTTCGGTGTTCCTCAAGGATTAGTCCTAGGCCCGTTACATTTTTTATTGTATATTAACGATTCACCTGCTATTTCAAATGACCTGACAGTTCTATTTGCGGAGGATACTCTACAAGACAATAAATAGTATCATAGAAAATATAAACAAAATATGAACGTTGTTTAGTAGTAACAACTTTAAATTAAACATAAAAAACGCATTTATTATCATAAACACACACGAACAAACTGTTAAACTAAATTGCAATAATCAAACGCTTACCAACTCCAATGATGTGTCGTTCCTGGGGTATTAGAATGATCCTTTTTTAACATGGAAACCGCAGATTGATGTCCTCGTCAACAGTATATCAAGTGCTGTAGGTATGGCATTCTGTTTTGGAGCAACTTCACGGCATCCCATCGAATATTAATTTTATAAAAAGCTTGTGTAAAGGCTACTTCAATTTAAGGCGTAGAGACTCGTGTAAACCTGTGTTTTTCCGAGTACGCACTACTAACCGTACCATCTATTTTTATTTTTGAGTGTGCCAAGTTCATCAGAGAAAATTACGATGACTTTTTCCGAAAACATCAACTTGAACACGCATATAAACACAAGGGGTGTCATAAGTGAACATCTATTACTGCCTCAAACGAGTTTCACAAAATATAAAAAAGTTCATACATCGGTGCTTAAAAGTGTAGAATCACACTACCGAAAAAAAGTAAAAAAACTTGTAAACAACTCTAAGTTCAGAGATGATGAAACAGCTCCTGTCAACTAAGACTTATTACACACTAGACGAATTTTATAATGAAAAATTTTAATATCTTGTCTTGTGTGTACGTTGTATACATACCAACTTATATACTTTTAATTTTACGTTTGATGAGTTCAATATTTTTTTTAACGATGTGAACTATTATTATTATTATTAAGATTATTCATTTAATTATCGTTTTTGTTTATTAATTTTACTATAATAACTAACTAATTTAGTAATTTGAGGAATTGTCAGATATTAGAAACCGATAAAACTATTTTTTCCGTAAACCGGTTTGTTAATCGATTTTCAGTCAAAACTTGTTTTAAAAATTGACTTTAAAACCGGTTCATAAAATCGAGATCAATTACTAACCAGCTTCTGGACTGAAAAGAGATTTTCTTATCGTTAATAAATATGTATTAATTCAAACAAAGCATTCTTTCAAATAATTGAAAATAAATATGCTTTAATAAGCATATTTCTTCCGTATGAAGGAATATAGCTTTGACTTAAAAATAATGGTTATAAGCAGCAAGTAGATTTTTTTTTGGATAGTTAAAGCATTTTGGCCCACAACTTTACAATTAATACTCAAATAATATTACGTAGTTGATTATAAGATTTATAAGA
Source organism: Protaetia brevitarsis (assembly GCA_004143645.1). NCBI lineage: Eukaryota > Metazoa > Arthropoda > Insecta > Coleoptera > Scarabaeidae > Protaetia > Protaetia brevitarsis. The sequence goes on from RXPK01000216.1 coordinate 2,602,010, forward strand.
AAGAAATTAATAAAACATATTTTTGGTTTAATATTTGAAATATATATATACAGGGTGTATCTGATATAGAAGTAAATCTAATAATATGTAGCAGCTGTAATCATTTACGATCAAAAAGTCTTAATGCACAAGGGGTCTCTCTGTAAGCATTAACGAGAAAAAAAATATTTTGTAAATGCCGTGAGGTAGAGCTGCACCTGTGCCCAACCTAAATGCTGTCCCGAGTATACCCCCACATACCACTATCATTCAGCCATTACCGCTGTTAGTTTTGTGTGGATCGCCGCTCGGAGTGCAAACCACTTCGAACATTTTATTTAAATTCTTCCCGTCTCGAAAAAACGATCCTTTTCAGGACCACCATATAAGGAAAATCGAAGCTTGATGCATCGGCAAAAGCGCGGGAATGTATAGATTCATTTTCGCGCGACATCATAGTAAAAACGCGTGTTTGCAAATTTTCTGTATCTACATTTATTTCTGTTAATTCGATTGAATTCATTTGCGTTATTGGATTAAATAAATCCAAAAGAAATAACTCAGAATCATGTGGACCGTTTATTAACAACTAACTCTCGATTCGACAAAGCGAAAGAAAAATATTTTCTTTTTTTGTAACTACTGAAATCGTATATCCGGTGAAACTCGAACGTCTTATCAGGATATTAAAAAAAATACTTTGTAGACTTACGTAGAATGCTCTTAACAAATAAGGAATGTTTATTTCCGTGGAATCATCTTACGGTCCTTCCATTCAGACAGAAAGCAATATATGATGATGACAATATCGGAGCCACTGCCCAGTATTTACTTCCACCAAAAACAGACGCAAAAAATCTTGTAAGTGTCAGTGTTGAAAAATATGTAATCACCTACCACGGAAAGTAAACAATTTGCCATCAGTTAAATTTAAACCCACCTTAATCTCTCAGTAGAAGAGGGGCTTTTTTCCATCTACTTTAAGGTCTGCGGCAGTCATCCCGGCTTTTAAGAAATATTTAATGAAATAGAAGCCTTGTATTATAGAAATCATTAATTTAGAAGAAACTACGTGCACCATCTCCCTACCTAATTGCTGCTGTAGAAAAACATAATATTTTTAAATTATTCTTTACTACCACAATAAAGTGTGTACAACTGGAATTAACACAACAAGAATAGTGAAGATCAAATTCGAAACCCAATAACTCCATAAACCAGTTTCCGACCCAGATGCAAATTTTAATAACCTGATTAAAACAGGAATATCTCATTTAAATTTAAATTAACAAACTTCTTAAAATAAGTTTGCATTTCACATAGACAACTTACTAGAAAACAACTTTTATATACACAGATTGTTTAAATGTTCACCACTGTTAATTTATACTTATACTTTAATTAATAATTTTTCCACTTACTGATTGTAAATGATTGGGTACATCGATTCAAAAATATTAATTTTCTTAGTGGGATGCAGAGTATATAAATTTCTAAAGTACTTTTGAAAACATCGCAGATACAAAGTACGATAAAGAAAGTTATAGTTTATTTTCGTATAATAATTGATGAAAATTTTTTTTTCTTTTGCTTACGTTCACGTTTGCACTCGTGTAAATTGCGGAAACATTTTCTTATCAATAACAAACACGGAAGCATTTTCTTTAGTACTGATAAGTGATATATACACGGCTATATTAATATATACCAGCTACTCCTATTTTCTTAAAAGGGATATTTGAAAACTTTTTCTAAATAAATATTACAAACGACAGCATAGAAATAACATACGAAATATTTAGTTGGAACTTATATTGCGGACGCACCTGTTTTAATCGCAACTTTATACGTTTCAGAATGTAACTTATTGAGGTTTCTGTACGTAGCAACTCGTTTACTTAAAACCTATCGGGTAAAGACTTTTCTATTTCCATTGTAATGTTTTGCTATTATTTTTGTTTAAAGTATATCACATATTTTAATGAGTAAGATAACTGAGGTAGGGATACAAATTGTTACTAGTTTTATGGCGAATGGGTTTTGTTTGTGGAAATTGTATGTTCGTTCGAACCTACAAAACAAAATATGTCAAGCCTGCCAAGATATTTCTCCAGAGACAATAAGAAAACCCTGTACAACAGAGTTTCTTCGTAGATATGAACATTGCCTAATGGAAAATGGTTGGCATTTTGAACATATTATTTGAAAAGAATAAAATATTGAATTAAAGAAAAATATAGATTTGTTTTTTATTTCTCAAAATAGAATAAGTAGATCATTTTGGTATATCATACTTATAATAATCAATAATAACGCGTGTTTGAGACTTATTGTTCTTCTAATGTTTTCAAAATTACTTTCCGTGTGAGTCATATTGCACAATTGACTTTTGTTCATTGGCGTTCATATGGGTTGGTTTGACATTAGAGGGAATGCCAAATCTTATTTCATGGGAGCGGCACACTTCAGTCCGGCATTTATGCTCTCACTGCATACATTTTTCAACTACTTTTTGAGAACATTTCGTATAATAATAATAAAAAAATACATATGACTGTATTTGTAAGTCTGGTAGCTCAAAAAACTTCCGAAAAAAATTAGTGGTGCAATTTAAAAAAAATAAAGTGGGAGAGAGTGGTAAAAAGCTATTTATACCGGGTATGTTATAATGGCAGAATTTGATGTACAATGTCGTCTCATTTCATATCATTATATATTTTACTTTGCAAAAGTTAAAAAAAAAATATGCCTTAACTTGAACTTCTTAATTGTACAATTGAATATCTGCAAGTTAACACGGAATTACACTGAAATTTTATATGGTAGGAACTGTGTGTTTCTTTAGTTCTTTCTAGATTTAACTTTTGTATAAATATCTACTAGTTGCTTGCATGCCAGTGATAAATCCAGAATTCAGCGCCTGCAAACTTCTGTCTACGTTTTATTTATGAGATTTGCAAATTTCATGAAATATTCGCTGCGTTGTTTTTCCGTCAAATGCGTATTTGATATTTGTCTATTTAGGTTTAATATTAGCTAAGTTTTACTATGAGTACTATATAGTTTTAGCTATAATACACATTGTTAGAACACTTGATAGTTTCCCTGTTTCTTTTTCCTACTTTAATTTGTTTTGTTTTACTGGATTCGGGAAGTAGAACAGTGTGCATACAACATTACGAAAAGCTTCTCCACAAATATATTTTACTTATGAGCTAAAAATAGATAAAGAAAATACGGAACTTAGGCAGATAACGCATTCGTTTACTCGTGTTTTTCTTTGCAATAACTATCAGGAATTCATATAATTTAACTTATTTTTGTACGTTAAATATAAATTTCGCATTTAAGTAGTTATCCAAAATAATTTAATTTATGCAGTAAAAGGTAATAAATTTGTAAGACGTATATTCTAATATAACAGCACGTAAGGGTTAGAATTTCCAAGATGCTTTATTGTATAATAAAATCCTGCGTCAATTTGTTTATATTCAAATGTTAACATTGTTAATGTTGAAATAAGTAAAATATGTGCTATTAATAATCAACCATAATTATCACTATAAATATTTATAAATACACAAACTACAATTTTTGTTTTTATGCATATTTATGAATGACAACATGACATAATAACATGAATAACATGAAATAACATGAAGATTAAACCAACGTATTGAATAACCCTATTTCGGTTTGAATGTATGCATCTAAAACTAGAAAAACATGTAAAAGGTATACAATCGTATAAATTGACTCTAGTCTAAAGCGTTTAGCAAAAAAAATAATTCAAGAAGGAATAAAAATAAGTCAAACTACTTACACTTTGCAGGTAGGTATATACGTAGGTCCAGTGCACCTAAGATTATATTTAAATATATAACATATAATATCATCCAATAAAAACCAGGAAAATGCCACTTTATATTTAGACTCCTGGTCGTCCAGACTATTTATATTTAGATTTTAATGTGATTCATCTTATAATGTCCCCATGGCTTTTCAGTTTTGCGTTTCGCAGTTGGTTTAACTGTATTCTCGTTTCTTTCCTATAAAATGCATTTCTAATCAGGATCAATACGTTCAATTTATTATCTACCTGACGTATGCACTGGCTGCCAGCCAAGAAAGCGTTAAGGAATACTATTCACCGAACGGTAAATTTTATTTTCTAGGGCATTAATGGACACTATCTAATTATATTGCTAATGTTTTATCCTTATTGTTATGGAAATGGGAGATAATATATTCAGGTAAATGCGTATAACGTGTGTGCCAATGCAATATCTCTAAAACCACAAATCGCATTTCCTTTTAATTAAACGAGCATAATTATAAAACGTATTAGAATAGTCTTTCTAAAGGCAGAGAAGTTGGTTTATTTTACAAGACCGTTTTACCACTAGAAATTCATTATATTGCAGTACTCAATTTATGTAAGAATAATGTTATTTCTAAAATATTAAATCAAACACAATAATAATTACTGACGTGTAAAGCTGCTCATTTACGCTAGCAGCTACAACCTGCAACTAGTATTCTTCGTTGGGAACCTAACAATCATCAGGACTAATGATACATCTATCCTCATTATTTTATATGATCTTTGATCTCATCTTTATGAATCCGTATTTTTTTTTATTGATTCTTATATGAGTCCAAGTGTCGCCTCCGTAATAGGGATGGGCACTTTGACAATTATCTCGGCTTAAGCCGATCCGTCTTGTTTGTTACCTTGGCCCGGCTTGGTCTCTTAGCCCATCGTCCTGCAGCCCGTCAGATTCACCGGTTGTCCTTTCAAAAAGGTAACTTTCCTTTTTGTAGGAAAACCACTTTAATGAATTTAAAGAGTGGGTTTTTTTTATGTACAGTTGCAAATATTGATAGGAGTTCTAGCAATTAATGCTGGCGAATATGTTGCTTTAATAATAAAACAGAATAAATAATTTTTACAGTATTTATAACTACAACCACACATAATAATAGCATTTATTGTAAAACAAAATATTTGTTACTATAAAATTGGTTCATATTTACTATGGAAACCAAAAACTAAAGTTTGATAAGTAGAAGTATCAATTAGGAACCTTGGATCATAATTCGAAAATGAAATGAATGGAATAAATGAGCTAGGTAAGCAACTTCATCCTTAAGGTCTTAAACACTACGTAAAACTCGCATCCTCCATTATAAGAACTTTAGTCAAGATTTAATAACGAAAGAAGTTATTTGCTGCTTTTGAATCCAATGCTACTTTCAAGAAGCGGCGTCTCAATATATTTGATTAAAGAATAATAGTTAATAAATGTAAAATTCATTATTTGATTTTAAAAACTTAAATTCTAGGAAAATTCAAATGTGTGAAAGATCCGTATTAAGTTGATAGTATGATATATATAGACCTAGTGGTACAAATGGTCAAAAATTATACGGTGCAAATTTATTATACATTACCTCTCATTGACACGTGTTTGTGTCCCATCCAAGACTAGGTTTTTGATTATAGCTCTATTTTTGATTTTAGGAAAAAGTGTCTTATACAAAAGTTTTAGAGAATTCAATGCTGCATAACCCAAACACATTTTTGACTACACAGGCTGTTCCAAAAACAGGAAAACGCATACTTACTCGGTTTTTTTTTTAATGGAATACCCTATATATTATTCAATTTTTAAATTTTACGAAGAAAAATAACATCTTTTTATATAAGCTACTATATGTCTATCTGTAATAACAATGGTGTTATTTTCGCTTTTGTAAAAAGAAGGCACTGCTGAAAGCCTTCGGTTAAGGCGGCGTAGTTTGTATGTTTGTATGTATATGCATTTGTTTTAGATATTCATATTTTAAATATCATACATACATACTTAACTTGATACAACAGTGAAATTAAAATCAACATAATTATGTACAGGTATCCACTATAGTCCTGAACATTTGCTTAACTTTAGTCCAAGATAACTTGATTTTTTTAAATGGCAGGCTATATCTTTGCTTATGCTCAATTAACCCTTACGCAACGCCCTTTCAATACATGCTAAACATTTGTGACGACTCATACAGGGTATTGTAGATAATTAAGTTTTTATAAATTTTCAAGTCAGCTTAATATATAAACGCGATATAACTAAATAAAGCTGCACATTAGTAAGCATACATCAGTATCAGATCAAAATATACAAAACAAATAATACGTTTTTTCAAAATACAAAGAACTTTAATGTCATTCATTTGTGATTAACAGGAATTGCATTAAAAAATACTGTGTTTTATGTAATTACGTTTTCAAATATATATTAATATATATATTGATACCTAGCGCTGTAGAAGTGTTTCGCCCAGATAATTTCTAACGACACGGTGCCAGTGGGGAGGTGCTCCTTTCTGTTGGAAGATAAAGTTCCCCCCGTCTTCATGCAGTTGACCATCATTTGATGATATGTACCTTCCGTTACTGTGTTACCTTCAAAAAAGGAAGAACCATACACCTTTGTACCAGATACAGCACAGAACACATTCACTTTTGGAGAATCACGCAAATGCTCCACCAACACTCTCGGAGGTTCAGCCCTCATATTCGGACGTTGTGTTTATTACTCTGCCACCTATGTGAAACGTTGACTCGTCACTGAAAATTATCCGCTCGCAAAACTCATCTTCATTACGTTGCAGCATTTCATTGCAGAAATCTTGACGTTTAAGCTTGTCATCTTCACGTAGATGCTGACACACGAGGTCTTCCCGGACTTTTGCCTTTACATAAACACCCTGTCGTTTCAAATTTATTGTACCAATCGTAGATCGACTATCGAGTAGGTGGCAGGTTTCAAAACGTGTTCGAAAATGTTGTTGGACAACAGTAACGGAGTTCGTTTTGGCAAATTCAAGCACGCAATATGCTTTCTCAGTAGAGTTTGCAGCCATCGTAGCCATCATATGCTTGCGCAGTACTACCAACCATACTATCGAAACTTCTACAGTTCCTCAACCTGACAGCGCAAAATGCATGTCGATATCACAAATAACTTTTGTTTTATACAACACCAAAAGTGTCTATTTCTTTTATAGTAACGCTGTACGTAATAAATGAATGGTACGTTTTATTGGGTTTATGCATCTTTACTCCCTATAGACCAGTCTTTATTTCTCATAATTTACTAACTTTACCTTCAATCTTTATTCTAAAATTAGCTCTCTACGCGTATGATAATAGCAATAAGTTTCAAGTTAACAAAGACAAACATGACCATAATACCAGATATAAGGACAATTAGGCTATCCCCAAATCTAGATCAGCTGTCTCCACAGTTTCTTGCGATTAAAACTTTCAATAAAAGTCCTAAACATTTAAAAAATCTTTCTCGTTTTAAACTGCATGTACGCGAACTTTTGGTATTGAATGGTTTCTATTCCCTTCAAGAATTTTTAAATTTTAGATTTGCTTAATTTTCATTTCATTTACCAGTTACTTTTTTCGCTTTTCTTCTATGTATTTATTCAATCGTTCTTGTATACTTTATTTTCATTATCAACAGAGATACTATAATCATTTTATACTTTTCTTCACATTTTTACTACTTATTTAACTTAAATAGTTTATTTAATTTATTCTTATTACTAATGTGCAATTTTATATTATTATTTTTTGGTACTCTTCCTTAATCAATGTTAATGTAGCAATATTACTCTTTAATTTAATTTAATTGTCATAATGTTAGTATTGTTCATTCGTTTTAGTCTTCTTTTTTTTAATTTTGCTGCTTGTCACACTTCTTTTTATATTTAATTAGAATCGAATTTGGTTTTTTAGTCATAGTTATGTTTTTTTTTTTTATGGAGCATTGGGAATAAACTTTACTTTACACACATAAACGGTCGATAATCAGGTAATTTATGCAGATGATGATTATATATCTAAATCATTAATGTTTATCAAAATTTCTGAGTCCTATCGAAAATACGGAAATAAACAAGTCATGCTGCGTTTATTGAAATATTACGAGCGAATAAATTACTCGTATTTGTGTTTTTGGTACACTGAATTGGCAATTACTTCGTACAAATAAATATGAAAAACGATGTTTAATTTCTGTAATAACGTTATTCCGTTATAGAATACAGTTTGACAGAATAATAAATACATAAACATATATGTATATGTAAATAAGTAACTTACATAGTTTATGGTTATCACAAATGTTATGTATCCCACCGAAAATTTAAGGTCTGATTACAGATCTATTAAAAGAAATCCTTTCTATAATGTTTTATATAATTAATTGTCACCAAACCAAAAACATTTTCGATATATGCAGAGTGTTTTCAAAAGAGGTAAGAGCGTACTTACTTCACTACTTTAACTGTGTATTCCATATTAATGCATTTTTGAATTGTTCTCTAAAAGTTTACATGATTCTATAAATAGAATGGAATGAAATATATTTCAGTCAACGCAATATAGCCCTACACGAAACGCCTAAAGCGCACGTAAACCGATTACACTATACACATCATCTATAAACTACTGTAAAATTCACTATAGTCTAGTTCAAATTTAAAAAGGAGTAATGATCTTATGGCGATCGTACCCAACGATGCCAAACCTATTTAAATACTTAATTTTTCATGCGTTGTGGCTCTGGCAACTCTGACAACTTGACGAATTTCATGCTGGCGTCAATATTAGAAAAAAAAGGTCAAAATGCAGGAAAATTTAGAACTTCTAACGAAATTGTAAAAAAAAAGCGGAAAAAGCAACACAAAACTTAATACTGAAGAAATCGAAGGACAGAGAATATGACAAATGATCGGACTGGATGACATAAAACTGTATAAAAAAACATTAATGTAACTGTGCTACTTGGATACTGATCTCATTGAAACGTTTTCTCCTAGTTTCTTATGGTACAAACTTTCAATAGTACATAAGACTTTAATGTTAAATAAAAATATTAATAACGCTATTCACCATTTAAGCGAATATTTGAAGCAAAGGTCAAAAAAATACTAACCAAAAAGTCTTAAGTTCTGTCTAAAGATGTTTTAAAATTTATTTATGAGGCACCAAATGAAACGCTTTTGGTTGACATTGTATTTGGTGGACGTTGACGGCAAGAACTTGTGAATGTTCTACTTACTCACGTAGAAGATAGAAAATCAATTTTCGTGGTAAATGTATCAAAAACAAAAACTGACAAAAAACACTTTTTTTATTATTTTGATGAAGGCGAAACGAACAGTTTGAAACTAATAAGAGATTACTTGCCCTTATGGCCACACGATTGTTCAGAAAACTGACCTATAGACAAGATCGCTACGCTGTACAACTAGTTGGAAAAGCACATTAGGAAAAATCCCGTACATTTCGAGATATCTGGATTTGGTCAATCTTGACAAGTGCCCAGCGTCAACATCGGCAGCTCTTCTGGCAGCGACTAGAATCAGTATGCCCACGTTGAAGCGTTATGGTAGATGGCTGCTAAAGAATATTTAGAGGGTAGTAGGACATACAAGGATGCTGAGTAGCATACCTTCTGGATCTGACTTGTCCTGGCAGAAACTCGATACCTAGACAGTGAAATATAAGTGAACGTTTGCTGCAGGCAGTCTACTTGGATCCTTACAGAATCGTAAATTTTATTTATAGCTGTGTCATCCTCAGCTCTTCGCGCAACATGAACCTGACTCCTCTGTCGTTGGAATGATGGACCGCCGTAACGATCTGAAAGCAAATAAAGGAACTCAATAATCAATGATACTTACAATTAGAGATTTATATTATAAATATTTATTTATATACATCCGTACTGTGCTAATAATGTAACCACTAATTCAGACCACTAAAGAGTTTTGAAATATTCATTATAATACGTACTACCCTAGTTACCATCTAAAGACATCCCATTACATATCTAATTCTTTAGCAGCATTACAAAAAAATTCCCACCATTTGACCGACTCGTCATCTCTAATGTCTGTTTCGCGTCATGGCCAATTTAACCCCTTAACTAATGCTCTAACTTCCGTACGTGTCCGCCACTCATAGATATTCAAATAAAATATGCCCCGTCGTGTCTACTCCACCACATTCGCAATGAAAATCATTAGCCCTGCCAATTCTATATAGATATGATTTAAAATTACCGTGACTCGTTGTTAATTCTACCACCTGATACAACAAACTTTCCCCACATTTTCCTTACCGATAAATTTCCTAGTTGACTTCTTATTTAAAGTAATATCCCACTTACCTTACAAATAACTATCAAATTTATCCCTATACGGTTTTTTAAATACGCTAGCCGAAATTAATCCATACTTAAATATTGCGCTATCTCCCGTAGATACCGCTTCTTTCGCTAATTGACCCGCCCTCTCATTACCGATTGTATCTGCGTGAGCCTTAGCCTTAAAAGTTTTAGACCCCCCAACGCCTCTTACACAGAAAAGCTGCTGGTTACGTTAAATGGAAAGTGTGATAGTCAACTTGACGGAATTGGTTTATTTATTACTAAGTTATCTTCAAGTATTGCGAATTTGTGTACAAGTGAAAAATAATACATAGATGCTGCTATCAACAAACAAACGATTGGATTGGTAGAAATACTTCCATTCCAATCTTTTTTTAATTAGGACTACATATTTGATGGAGTAACAATCGCTGTATGAAGTATCTGTGAAGTGAAGCATGTGATAAACGATGTACTGATAACTAATAAAGGATGCGAGTGCATGAAATTATAATCAAGTAACAACTAGATACATACAGAGTACTTGTGGGAGTTGATTAAATTCTTAGATTTTGATAAAGCTATAAGTATCGTGTGTAAATTATACTCTATCTAAATATGTCTCTAAGATCATAAAGGACTGTAGATTTGAAATAAACGGCAATTCTTTTTTCTTTTTTACGAATGATATATATATTTTAAATCACCACTTCATCAGACTGCAGACACGCTAATATTACTTCCATCTAGTTACATAATTATAGTTTTATTACGCTAACGTCGTAAAAAAAAGTACGTATTAGAGCGAATAGAGGCATTGTGATAATTTAAATACTACCTAAAACTGTATGTCAAACCGGTTTCTTATTGCCGTTTAACTTGGCGTCCGAGAAGAAATACCTACCGGTTTTATAGCAGAATTTAGAATGTTGCAAGTTTCGAACAAAAACTTAAAACGAATTTGATTGGTCAAGTGTAGATTTTATAAGACAGATAGAACGCTGAAAGCTATGCCAAAATTTTATGTCGCGTGATTAATACAAAGGAACTGTAACTATGCAATTCTGTGACCGTGGGATATCCCCTTTTAATTCAATTACGTAAGTTATAAGTAATGAGGTTCACTTATAAGAGGACGATGCAAATGAGATAAGTTAATTAAAAAAGCAACATGAATTTATAAACGGCAAACCATAAAATAAAAGAACAAATTTCAAGGCTATCTTTTGTGACTAAATAAGAAATAATGCGTTTTAATAGTTATTTTGATGAAGTTGAGAGCGGCAAATCATCTGCGCAGGTGTTGGCTGTCTGTTCAATTTCGATGTCATTATTTTGTTTTTCCGTATATCCTTAAATTTCATTTTGTTTAACATTACGAGTAGATGGCTTTATCGACTATTTATTTTTGTGTCTATACTTGCATGTTTGCACCCACGTGGCACATGCGTTGTTATTAGCGTAATTGGTCAAAACTTTCGGCTAATACAAAGTTCTAACGATTTCGGAAAACATTTTAAAAATAAAGACTATAGCAGCTATTTTCGTAATTATTAAAAAGTAATTCTATTGGTATCTTACATGCAGGTTTATATAGTTGAAACAAGATTCTGTGTTTAAAATAAAATAATTAAAAAAAAACTAAATTTCACAACAATAAAAGCTACAAAGCGCAAATTTCAGCGACAGTTAAGCGCTGTTGAAAGCATTAAAGGCGCATACTCGAAACTGATCTGGCGCATACACATCGAAGATGGCTAATTATCTATGTTTAAAAGATGAGGAGACACTGAGCATACTGTCTGCCACGGTCATGCTGCTACAAGAATCAGGTATGTAACCTTCGGAAAGACTCACCTTTTCCTAGAAGACCTGGAACAACCTCATTCAGCAAAATACTGAGCTACCTTAAGGGCCTGAACTGTTGGATGAACTTTAAAAATAACATCCGCCCTACAATAAACCCAGTGATCGCAGTGGATGGAACGACTAGTTGAACCATGTGGATGCTATCTCTTACTAACTAGCTAACTACAAAGCACAAAAGAAAATCATTTTTCTGATTCAGTCTTAGCCCTCTCGATGCACACTGTATTCTAGTATCCTAATCATTGGCCAAAGCTCGAAAAATGAGATATTTGCAGATTACACAGTTGGCCATGCATAAAAAAACTTACGCTTTCTAGAAAAAAATCTGTATGTGCGCAAAAAAAAATATCCTGTTATACTAGCTACAATTTTTTTGCGTATTTTAAGCATTTGCTGAATTAATTTATTTTCTTTCAAGACATGAATCCTTTCAAACTTGAAGGTCTATTCCAAGTGTGGATTAAACTTATGAAACAGGTTTAAAAACTCACATTGTATCTACGAAGGCCCGGTATTTGTCCATAATGCATAAAAAAAACTCATCGTATCGGTTTGTACTAGTGTCTCAGATCGCTGGCAAGTTGTTCATAGACAATTCGAGCCTTCTAAAAAGAAGAATATGACGTGGTTACAAGGAGACTTACGCCTCTTTCAGACGAGGCGATTAGTTCATTCCATTAATTGAACGGACGGTTGTTAAGGAGCATACTGATATGACCCGTTCACTACCCCATCTACGCTTTCCGGTTATTGTGGACGGCCAAGATTGGCATTTAAAGTAAAGTCAGATCCATCTAAAAGGAGGTAAGCTTGTAATTAGCTCAAAGACAAGATAATGAAACATCTTTAATTATGCAAGTTGCCTAATTTTGTAATAACGTAGTTTACACTTTATATTTTTTTTTCATTCTTCCTTCAACAAGATCGCAGAAACGATATGAAGTACTTATTAAAACCATCTAAAATACTTCAAACGTTCAATTTTATATTCCACCTAGCTTTACTAGTTTTGGCCAAAGAAATAGGGTCCTGGAAACCAGCGCGCTACTTTTGGATCTGCTTTTTTTCTAATAACTAGTTAGCTAAGCAGAACAGTAAAACCAAAATTTCAAATGCAATCGGTGGACACTAATATAAAGTCTGTCTAAAAATTCATGCAAAATTTCAGTTTTGCTCGGTTTGCGCGATAAAGTGTTTTTTTAATTATGGAACAATGTTAAACATTGGTAGCTACAGTTTGTAATTTTATACAAAATATGGTCGGAATAGTGATTTAATTTCATCAAATGTGACGAAATTAATTAGAAGATTTAGGAAAAATTAAGGAAATAGCAATTGCTCAGTCGGGACGATGAAAATGAAAAGAAGAGATTGTAAAGTTCTGTGGCTGCGCTCACAATGGCTCTGGTGCACACACAGCCGAAATAATGTGAGGAAATTGAGAAAAGATTAAATGTGACGCCTCTCTACTCACAATTTATTGTTTTTACTAATGTTGCGACTATTTAAATTATCTATAAGAATAGTCAAATAAGCACTATGATTTAGACATATTATAATATAAAAAAAGTAGTAATTTTCTTGACTCTAATTCAACTACACCTATTTCAGCTAGATATTTTCTAAATTATTTGGATATATTTACTATTCTTTCTAGCTAGTTCCAATCGAGAAAGCGATTACGTTGCTATTCATATTAGGTATTTATTTATATTCGTCAAGAAATATTATTTATTAAGTTTAGATAATTTCAACACACATACACAAATTTCTGTTATGGTGATATTATTATTTAAGCTTTTCATTTAAAATAGTTCAGGCGAACGGATGTTTAATTTAACAACAAATGATGTATCAAATAAAGCAATAAACAAACAGGTTGATACTTTGTAGTGTCACAAGTTACAATATTCGTAACTTTTAGTGTTAACTTGTTCTACGATGAAAGAAGTTTTCGATTGTTTTAATTGTTTTACTTGCACTACATATATTTTATCGGTCTCAATTTAGTTATAAATTTTATCCTAACACCAAAGTTTTAAGCCTCAATTACTTTCTACTTACTTCAAAATTTTCCAAATTTCGTAATAAGCTGTTTATATCACTATCTCTTTTTGCTATAAATACCTTCCATCATAATTAATAACCGTCACTAACTTTAATGGCACAGTAAGCACTTAATGTGAATATTGCAAGTTCGTGGACGTACCACACGAAAAAAAGTAAATACCTACACCTAAATATCTAGAAACCACAAATACAAAATCTTTTTGTTTTATCTATTTAATGTAGTTAATTTATCGAAACGAAATGTCTTGGAATTGTTTTGGCTAAATAGACAATACTTCTATTTATTTACTAGATAGATGAATTGTATAAACATATTGTGGAAAAAATATCTACACTAATAGAAGCTTTATGTAGACGTTATTATATTATCATACTGAAGTTTAATCATTTTAGAGATGCTTGAAACTAAATTAATTATTTTTATCACATCTAATCGTAATTTGCTACTGCAACTACTGTGTTTTTTTTACTGTGAGAAAAAACCTCGGCAGTCCAAAACCCATTTCAGGTGTTAATTTTTATTCAATACTGTTGTTGAATTGTTAACAAAAAATTGAGTTGAAACTGCAATTTCAATTCAAATCATTTTGTGATATGCTTTATATTTATATTGTCACTCTGGTGAATAATCATTTTTTACAAATTGTATGTGTGTATATAGAGGTAACATTTTATAACTAAAAAACAACCTTAAAACGATCGCACTAAAAAAAAAATAATAAAATTGTGGTTACCGAAAAAACGTTATCATAGTTTAAGTGCCATCAATTAGTCTTGATTCAGAGATGTATTAGAATATGTACTATGTCGATATAATACGGCATGCCTTCACCTGCCTATTGGGTAGTTATAATTATTCAAGAAATAAATTAAATTTTCACGTTTAAATTTAAAGGCGTATTATTTTAAATTATATTGATAAATGAAAGCCCTGACCTATAGTTCTGAAAGAGCGCAAAATTTGGGGAACCCAAATCTTGCCGTCAGTAATGGAATTATTGCATTGAAATGGGTCATAATAAAGATAGATAACCTACAGCGCGCTCAAATGTCTACAAGTTTTGCACACACCATTATCAATACTAGTAATCTTTGATTACTACTTAAGGGCTGTTGGGGTGATGCGTTACTATGAGCCACCTATATAAAATATCGCCAAGACATGCATTCACTTTTATCACACAAAATGATCGCTATTTCATTTATTGATAAATAGCATTCTTTCATTCAGAATAATTACATCAAAAAAATTGTATTTCTTAATGTTAAGTAATAAATAGAGTATATATGATCGGGTCTATTTCGTACCATATCATACACATATTTGCTAAAAAAGATTTATATTACTTATTAGAAGACATAAAAAATCTAACGGTAAACGCTAAAATGTGATAGGGAATAAACCCCAATAAAGCAAAGAAATAGTTATCGTTTGAAATAACTGTTTTTTTTTTTTTTAGTGAAAACAATACTGCTTAGAAGGGGTGGTACAAGCTCGGCACATGTCTCAGGTATACAAACTAAAAATAGTCATACTCGGCACAGAGTCTAAAAAGTAACATTTTAAAATGATTGAACTCGGCACAGACATTTAGAAATTATGCATAGCCTAGATTAAATTATATTATAATTAATTACAATCATAATAATGTGATACTATTTTGACATATTGTAGTTATTATGTATATATAAATTTTATTTTTATATTCCATAATTTTGCTATTAATAAAATCATAAAGTTTCTTAGTGACTATATTTTTATATTTTGTGTTTGGTTAATGCTATTGCATTTGATATATAACAGGTACACCAGCCTTGTGCTGACTTCATTTCAAAAATCTCATTACGAATACGATAGGATTAAGATATTAAGATGTACTGGGTTTGTTGCCACCCGCTTAGAGATAAACAAAAATTTAAAAATTTTTGCTTCGGTTTAAAAAATTCTTTCTATCAGAGACGGAAACAAAGATTATAAACTAGGTTAAACCGCGTTAGAAAGAACTCGTCGTGCATTCACTAATAAAGATGCATTTCATTGAATATTAGACTTCTTTTACCCATTTTCTTGGAATTAGCTACACGAAATAAAAAAGAAATGTTGAAAATAAAGAAACGTTAGAGTTATTTATTTAAAATTGTCCAAAATTTATTCTTGTAATCCAAATAAATTACGCCCATATATATGTTTATTGATTTTGTTATAAAATCTAAACTCAAATCTATTTTGATTTTTTTGAGTGAGTACAAGATTTTTTTTAACCGAATCTCATTCTTCCTGTCAAACTGAATCATCCGACTTCATGATGGATAGAACCAATAGATTCCGCGATGTATATATTTTCATTTTCACAGTAACGAAATTTTTAGTCTTAATAAGCTTTAATCGCGATTAATTTCTAATGTACTTTTTCTTTCTTAATTGAATGAGACTAATCGCAAGTCAATATATTTGCTAAACCTTTAAGAAAGCACACATCCATCAAATGAGAGTTGGATTCACTGTTGGACAGGTAATATATATTGGCAGTGAAATTATACGAGTTACCGTGAAAAAAGGTCTTTTTATGCGATAATTGTTACTTAAAACTAGCCGCAGTGATCTCAATAAATAAGTTTAATTCTATTTTTCGGATTTTGTACTTTCCTTTTGTTTTACATTATACATTTTTCTTGGTAGAAAGTAAAAATTACATTTAATTAAGAAAAGATTCTAATCTTTATAGATGTTTTCTTAACTTTCACTTAATATCTGATGCAGTCCGACAGCAACTATCTAATAAATTAAATTACTTATTTACTTATTAATTTTATTTATCTTCTTAGTACATGCTTACTAGCAATAAAAAAAAGAAAAAAAGGAAAATGTCGTTATTTTTCATACTCCATATTTTTTTTTACATGGAATATTCTATTATTTACTACTCTAGTCTCTTTTATTTAATAAATATTGGCCTTCATTCCTTGGATGAAAACAGATTTTATATTCTCAGTCACGATGTTCATTTAATTTTAATTAATTTTGATGTAATTGTTATGCCATTTTTTATAACTTTTACTTTTATATCTTATATATTTCGAAATAATTAAACCCAAATTTAATAGTGCGTTCCCACATATGTTAAAATCGATTTTCTAACTGTTCAGTCATTAGCAGATTTATTCTAAATAACAATATTTATTAACGACAGATAATTCATAAATGAAATTATATGTATGCATTCACTCGCCTACTCAAAAAGACTTTTAGGTTATGCAGCATTCAATTTTATAACGCTTTTGCAGAAAATAAAGATACAACTGTATGCGAAAATGCTGTTTTATTGAAACACCTATACATTACAAAATATACCTATAAACGCGTTTGCATTCTTCTTGACAATGGAACATCCGTAACTCTAAGAGATAAATCAATATTTGAACGCAGAAATAGACCCATTTCAATTAAATAACGACAACACAAACAATGTACATAATACCACATTATACAATTGCTAATGTTAATTACATTATGACATCTCCACACAGTACAATAGGCACTAAACCAGTTTGTGTTAAAAACTATGCATAACTGCAATTAGACCGTATAAGATTCGATAAACAATGAATAAGATGATGTGAAAAATATAAATAAAAATACATTACAATCTTTTTTAAGGAAAAATAAGATTGGTTGTTAAATGTTTTATGCAATCCGTTTATTCATTTTACAGTATTACGGTAATCTTTGCCATGTTTATTCCGCCAATGCTCTCTTGATTATAGAACAGAGCTCAATCTTAGTTTAACCCGAGTATTCGTAATTCAAAAGATTTATGTACTTACATTATTGAATAGAGAGCAATAAAACAACACGGAGGATACAATATCCTGTACTTTAAATATCATTAGGTAGTAAAAATGAAATCCTAAAGTAATTGTAAGTATAAGTTCCCGAATTTATTCCCAATTTTCAATATTACATTACAAAAGATAGGTTTACTTTATATATAGCAAATACACAAAAAAATCATGAGTTCCTAATATTTGATAGGTATATTTCTATCACCGTACACACTAAAAAATTTAGATAATTTTTCTTGGTAAATTTTTTTTATAATTTTCCGCACTGAATGGTGATAAATATACGAAACCTATGGAAAATGTCGAAATGTTAGAAATTTCCCCATAATACAAGTCTTTTACGAGAATATTACAGGAAAATTCCTGTTTCTTAGAAAAAAATCTCTAACATTTTAATATTACCAAGAAAAATATTAATATCTCTTAGAAAAAATTAAAAATCTCTTACAATTTGGAAAATTACAGTCATAAATATAGTAATTTTCAAGTGATAAGGAAATAGGCAAGACGCGCATGCGTTAACTTAGAATGTTCTGGTTCAAGTCAGACGTAGACAGAAATGACATGGTGTTCGCCACAACATGGTTCTGCTTTTTATTTTAGAACTATGATACTTGATTATTAGTAGGTGGTATTAACTTATATTAGAAAATGTGTTTGTTGTTCTTTTAATGCTTTAAAATCTGTTACGCACTCTGCTACAATTTGAACATGGAATATCCGAAACAACTCGCATATACGTTGGTAGTGATTCAGCATTATCTATTAAAAACTCACCCACACTAAAAATTCAGGTAATTTTTCTTGGTAAAAATTACTTTTTTGGATAATTTTCTGTATTCAATGGAGGTAAATGTACAAAATGTTTTACGTGAATATTAACGAAAAATTTCTGTTTCTTAGAAAAAAATCTTTAGCATTGTATATTACTATGAAACTTAAACATTTCTTACAATTTGGAAAATCACAGTTAAAAATAATAATTTTTTATCACATAAATTACCTTAACAGCAAACAAAATATTTTCGAGTATATGATAGAAGTACTTACGATTTCTTAAAGAACTATTTATTTTATACAGTTAGATAAAGTAGTAGTATATTTAAGTCAAAATTGTATTACAAAACTGTAAGTCATTACGTCATAATAATAATAATAATAATAATATCGCTTTATTTCAAAACACACAGAAAAACTCAAAAGGAAAAAGTTCTTACAAAACTAAATATTTGAGTGATACAACTTTTGCAAAAAAAACTCCCAAACATAAACAGTTTTTTGTTAATAATAAATTTTAGACAGAATTTTTTAATTTAGAAAATTGCTGTATTTCTTTAATATGATTGGGAAGTACATGTATAGTCTACATCCAATGAACTTAATACTTTTTTAAATGTTGCAGTTTTATGAGTTGGTGGAATGGTAATCTAGTATTATAAGTATGATTATTGGATTACAAAATTGATCAAAAATTTTATATACAAAA
Source organism: Protaetia brevitarsis (assembly GCA_004143645.1). Taxonomy (NCBI): domain Eukaryota; kingdom Metazoa; phylum Arthropoda; class Insecta; order Coleoptera; family Scarabaeidae; genus Protaetia; species Protaetia brevitarsis. The sequence goes on from RXPK01000216.1 coordinate 2,621,486, forward strand.
CATAATGTTTCCAGTATATACTGTCATAAAATGTTTATATTTGATGTATTTAAAAATTGGTTTCACGTGGTTTTAGTCCGTAGATTATTCGTAAAGCAGGTTTTGAAGAATGAAATCCTTTGTGCTGCACTGGATGCACGCCAGTAAAGAAAACCATACTTTAACTAGAATAAAAATCTGAATAGTAACCGTCTTCAATACATCCATACTTAACTCTGTTTTATAGAAACAACGAATAATTATATTTTGCTAAGAAAGTCATAAATGCAACGCTTTCTGACCTACAATAGCAAATACGTTAAACATATTCTACAAGTACAGAAATTGGCGTGAAGATGGCGCTTCTCTATTTCACTAACTAACTTTCCAAACTCGATGTAAGTTTCTACATGGCAGACATAGCTATCAAATATTTATCTATTGGGAACTGCTATCAGTTCCATGACACTCGTCAATAACTGGATAAGTGTGTTTAATTTACATACATACAGTACAAATAATTAATGATGTCTACTCGCTTTTATCCATTGGTAAGTAATATGGATACGGAATAAATTATTCCGAAACATAAAAATATTTAATTTAAAATTTAAACAAACTACCGTATTCTCAAATAAATGAAATAGAGAAGTGCAAATCTTAGAACGGTAAACAAGTAAAACAAGTTAAATATACTAATGAATCTTTAGAAGTAAATACTATCAATACTGTTGTTGATTCGACTATCCATAGTTAAAGATCCCGATAGTGGAAATTCAAAAATAACTGGTCATTCCATTGTTCTTCAGATTTAATTTTAATAGATTTGGCTATTTTTTAAAAGTAGATTTACACATATTTTTTTTGTGGGAAGCCGTCTGACCTGAAACTCCGGAAACAGCTTTTTGTATTTGGAGATTTATGCACACGTAACTTAATTTTAGAAAGTTTTAATGCTACAGAGATTATAGTATTAGAAAAATTATTGTGGAAATAAAACCAAACAAAATCTCCTTTCCTATCGTACCTATATTTTTTAGTTTATTATATGTTGTAATTGTTGTATGTAGTGACTTGGTATATATATTTTTTTGATTCTAGATGTCTCTTAGATATATAAATAAAATAAATATTTTAATATTTCTTTATACGTTGCGCTTGGGTAGACGGTAATAACATACTTAAAAAAAATAGCATAAATAACCTTGGTATATAATATAAAATTCAAATAACCACCTTTTCTATTTTTACCATCAAAATAAAATATCGCAGCAATTATATTCGATTTGTAGTCTAGCCTAAACGTGCTCCAAGTAATATAAATTATTAATAAATGTCTAAATATCTGTTTTATATGTTGCGTTCGAAAAGCCAACATGACTTTTGCATCATATATAATGTCTCTCAAGCAAGGATACTAGTGTCAAACCCACCTAGGAGTGAATTCCAATATGTACCTAATGTATATTTATTTAAAGTACAATTATTGATCACCGATATTCACAAAAGCCAACATAAGCATTTTTCATAAAAGTCGGCGCTTGGAGCCGTAGGGTAAATGCATGTAGATAATATACCTACTAATACTTTTGGGGGTGAGAAGGAAATCTCTTTTCGATCTACCATCAACAGACCAGGTTACATACATTCTTCCCTTAGCACACAGCGAATCAATTGCCACATACGCAGGTCTGCATGTACGAACAAGCAACAACTTCCACAGCATGTAGGAAAGCCATCAGATGTGTACTTGACAATTCTTCACTACTATTTACGGACGATTCAAAACAGAGCAGTCTAAGATTACTAACGATACTAACAAATTGAGCACCACCACAAAGATTTTTCAGTGAACCATTGAGGTGTGTACTACGGAGAATTTGAATAAAACCATTAACACCAAATTAATTAAATTGTCACTGAGAGTTAGACGGTATTTAAAGCATTAGAGAGACGCAATATAATACAACTCAAAACTAATCTAGTACTGTAGAAACATTCTGTTAAATAAGAACATGGGTAACAACTATACTAATTTCTGTTGCTATACACACACATTCAGTGAAATGAGGAAACCATACCCTCGAAAGAAACGGTGCTGCGAAGTCAATTCAGAGACCAGAATTTTGCATTGGCAAATCAATTTCTGGAATAACAGAAAGTGCTCCAACATTAGAACAATTGTCCTGGTTTGGTATATGCGAAGAGTGCAGTAACGCATTCATGTCAGAAGCAAAGACTGCTTGAGACTAATCGTGAAGTGTCAGTAATTGTTATTGTAATTAATAATGTAGGTCACTGCAAGTTTCAGAAATCACCTAACAAGACTTCACCTTCTTTGATGAACTGAATCTTGACGGTTTTTTTTTGCAGAAAAAACATCAATTCAATAAGATTCTGAGTTACTGGCAAGAGTTTGAACTTGTTAAATGGACTTTAAAATAATATGCTTTACAACGGGCCGAATGCCCGAGCATTGAAATCACGTACATTGTAAAATTAGACATAATACCTAACGCTCGCAATTTGTAACCAACACATTAATGAAATTTTTGAATTTTATATTTTATAATAACTGCTGATTGAAATATAAAGTAGCAAATATAGTAAATACAAAGGAATTTAAACTGTAAAATTACAAATTTGGTATGCACATCAATAGTAAAATCTTGGAAATGAGCATGTGGATTCACATTGTAATATTGCGAAAAGTAACTAACCATTTACGAACATACGTTTCGCAGTTATGTTGTGCTACAGAAAATATCTTTATGAACTTTAAAACAAATGTGCGTTTTCAGGATATGATGTACAACTTTCTAGTACAGTTATCCAGAACTCTGAGGTTAGGGTGCAGATTAAGAATAAAATATATGAAGTATTAACAAATACATTTTATTTGGTCGAAAATATTTTGGAGTGTAAGTATTCCAGGAATAAATAAGGTGTGGTTCTTCCTCAAGTACATTAATAAAAATACAACAGGTTCGGTGGAGGGTTTTATTGCAGACGAACCACACACTAACATTGTATTTAGGGTAAAAGACTATATCGTTCTGACTAATACAAAGACTGTTCCTTTTTATTCGATTAATTCATTTCTAAACATCCGACCCTGCATGGTTCGTCAACAATGATGTCCGGGAGTACAACAAGTGGATAGAGTTCAGACTTAGACTAAATAATATTTAGTTGTCTACAATATGAATAAATATGTTGTGGTTCTTCCTCAAATACATTAATAAAAATACAACAGTTTCGGTGGAAGGTTTATTGCAGACATCTTGCGGTTTACCGAAAAGTGAAACATAGAAAATGTGATCAGTTTTAATGAAATAAAAATAATTAAATCCAAAAATCAATGCACTCAAGTTTATTATGTATGGAGGGAACGTGGTTAGCATGTTTAAAAAAGCCGCCCAAGCTTTGCCCCTGTATTGAGCTATCCAGCGAATATCCGGAAAGACACTAATCAGGTTGATCTGATAAAATACCAGGTAGTATATTGCAATCGTATATCCCACCTTTTGGCGAAATATATCAGTTACTGAATGAACAGCGAGATGGCCACTATGGAAAATCCTGTGCTACGCATAAGTACTATTAGGAGAATTGCATATGAAATAATTTTATTGTTTCAAATAAACCTTTAACCAATTATCTTTATACAGGAATTTGGTTAATTTATCCAATAAGTAATATGTTAATTCAAATGCCGTAACAAAAAAAGTATTTTTTCCCTGGGTAACAATTGTAAACGTTCAACATATATACTTATAAGTACGAAATTAACTGAAAGATTCCAATTTACCTGAATTCCTTAAATCTTGCACAAAATTTTATCTTTGTGATATAGTTACGTATCTGTGATTTTGCACCTGGAATATGTGTAAAACTAAATACTCGCGTAAAAAGCACTCAGCTTAAATGCAGACGCTGCATTTTACGCAAAAGCAAAAGTTTCAAATCAATGTATTCAAGCGAGTCACAAAATAAACTAAAACGCCGTTTTTGTTTTTTATTTAATGTAAATTAATAATATAATACATGTAATTATAATGTCATTTTTAACTTAAACAGAGTTTACATCTATATAATATTATCAAACTAGGTGCATTCATTTAATAAATTACGTTACTTTTCGTCAAAAGCATGAACTTAAGAAGAAAATAGTTTTCCGGCAAACAGCGATACTTTCAATATAAAAACACTTTTCTGCGAAAAGATTCCTTTAACAGGATAAAAACCAACGTTAAAAACTTTCTTTAATGCATCTCTTTTTAAGTCAGTCCAACAAAAATGACATCATTTAAAAGTGACATAAAATCAATAAGTTAGTTATTGTATAAATAGCATACAGTTTAAAATGAGTATCTAACAAATAAATGATTAAATGTGACCTAGGAACCTCTGGCACAGCGACAATGGTCTTCTATATCCATGTAATTTCTTAATTCTGTCCAGTTGATTAATAGTTCATTCGAAATCCAAAAAATTGCGACATAGTTAACATCAGAATTTATCTTTGCAACAGCGAGTGGTACAGAATCATGATGCCCATTGGCGTCTTCTTCGGGTTATTTCACTCATGTGAAAAGCATGTATTAAGTATGTAAATGTACGGCCACTAAACATACTTTTACACAATATAACCTTACATGGATTTACTGATTGTTTTTTAAAACTACAGGGGAATTTAAACTAAATAAATACGTAAAATAAATAAATAAAACAAGTAATCAATGTAGATTAAACGATGAAGTAAATCTACGTAGGTACAAGTAACAATATAAACTGCCATATGGGGAAGACTGTGTTTGAAGTGAATTAGGCTTGAAATTCAGACCCCGATAATCATCCATTGTCTTTACCAGTTTATACTATGTTAATGCTCTCACAACACGTAGCATTAACTGTAACTGACAACGAATCAAAGTGTTGCGATTCTTAACCTGTATATCTTACTCATTATTTTCAAGTTTAAGCTCTTGTTCCTGGTATATAATTGCAAAATAGCATTATAGCGTAATTTTTTTGTAAAGGTCCGCAGAATGACTAAATGTGGTTAAATCTTACGTCAAGCCATAATAGTGAAACATGTAATTTTTGGTCTATATAATAGCGGATCACTTATGTCATTTTTTTCTAGATTTCTCGCTAAAGGTCACAGCGCAAGCCTGTATCAACATGTGTATTGTGTAATATTTTTTATGCAAAGAATACTCTTCAAAATAAATATAACGTATAATTTGAAGTTAATTTTTGAATTTCAATAACTTAATACATCGTTTTACTGAATTTTTAACATGTTCACACATTTTAAACTTTCTTAGACATTCTTCCTTAATACTCATCATTCGAGAATTGTTTAAGTACGACGAACCTTGGTCGAACTTGTCCAAGGGTGTTTATCTAAGACTTTTTTTTAACCGTCTTCTCTTCTCAAACGAAGCGCGATATATTTCTTCTTCTCTTCTTCTCTCCATTATGAACACGCACGCATTTGAGACATTTCGCATTTCTGTTTTTAATACTCCACAAGGGTATGGAGTATGTGTGCACATATTTTTAAGTATAAACATTACCCAACGCTGGAAACGCGGTTATGCAGGTATTAAATTTATTACCGAGCTATTTTCGCGATTCGGATTAGCGGAGGCTGCTTTAGAATTGTCAAAATCCCATATTTGCCTTTTGAAAAATATGTGTTGTGCGTATCTTTGCCTGTCAACAGGTTAAATACTTGAGCTATTTAGGTATGGTACAGTCTTGATGGCATATTTTGGCAACCCATTGTTATTTTTACCTTTAATTACGTCATTAACTTATTATAGGGATTTAAACTCATGTGGTAAAATCTAGTGGGAATACTGCCTTGTAAGCCAATTTTATACCATGTACTAATGTCCTCAGCATAGGCTCAGTTTTATAGCTTATTTGATTTGATATGTTTTTTTTTAATAAAATTGGAAAAATTATTGTTTATACTAAATTTGCAATTATTCACAATATTATATTTTTGTAAACTAGATTTGAAAGGTGAAAATATGATTGTTTGGGCAATAAACACTGTGGATGATTTTCAAAACAATTACGGAAAAACTATCTAGAACAATTTATATTTCAGTTTAGTATAAAGCTAACCGGAAATATAGAGTAAAGCAAGGTTAGATGGACCGTTGGGAGGACTAGAGGACTATTGCGAATATTTTAATAAGGAATGGCCATTAATGCACATTTATCCGACGTACCGTGAGTGTGATGTTTTCCATCTTTCCTTAGAACATTTAACAAAGGCGCGTGTGCATTCGTATAAAAGATTTTTATAAAAATCTATTTAGTCGAGTAAAAATTTATTGGAGCATACGGGAGGTCTACGACGAACTGCATCGATCGACTATATGAAAAGTTACATTGAAAAATTTCTGAAATTTCGCAGTGTACTAAAGCCGATCTGCGCTATTAAAACTAAAATATTTTGATATAATCTAGCGCATCCGGTTTGTACCGGAAGTGCTTCAACTTTGTTTATTTTTAAATTGGAACAACCCTATAATTCTCGTTCAATCTAAAGTAAGTTTGTTAAAACACAACTATGTTCTATTTTCAACCATTTTGAAATATTTGCATTTTTTTAAAATTTTTGACAGATGACGAGTGCATCTGAACTATAACTGCAAAAGGTATTTAAACTTGGAAAATGGAAATTTGTTGAATTGTTGAACGCGTAATAGGGGTAGCATCCGAAAACCGAATGATTTTTCGAAAACATACAGCGTGGTCCGAAAAATACAAGTTGAACTTTCGAATTGAGAAATATACATTTTTTTTTAATACAGACTGCCTACTTTTCCTCTTTTTCATCAATTGGTCCTTATAAATACAAAGGAGAAAGTCATTCATTACCATCTACAATAGATAACTTTTTAAGATAATTAATAAAAATTACTGTATGTGATGGTGTAAGAAGGTTTTTTTTTAAATGTCCATTCTGCTTTGTATATCTAAGTAAGTCTGACGATTGACAAACAATCCAGCATTGGATGAATGGTCACTTGTTTTCAATTATAAACATGCCGGCCGGTTTAAATTATCGAACGAAGATTATTTAAATTTTGTTTATATTTATGGAGAATGCAAACAAAACATGTGATACCCTTTGCTGCGTTCGATCCTCCAAAAGCAGAAGCAGTCATCAAACACAGTTAAGCGAATAATATAGAATTTAAAAAACTTCGCTTAAGCAAAAAATTCAATACATAAACCTATGTTAATAATGCAAACAAAAACTTTATAGTAACAGCAAATATTATTCGGTTTCGAAGCTACTCTATACGGTTAAAAATTCTATAACATTTTCCAAATTAATACCTTTTGCAGTTAATAGAAGTTCAGATGCACATCGTCCATCTGTCAAAAATTAAAACAAATGGCAATATTTCATATAAGGGTTTGAAAATAACAACCATAGTTGTTTTACAAAAAACTTACTTTAAATTTGAACAGGAATTAAAAAATATTTCTATTTAATAACAAAGTTGACAGCCACTTCCGGTACACCGGATGGCGGCTAAGATTATTAAAAATATTTTAAGTTTTCAATAGCGCAGGTGCTTTAGCATACTGCGAAATTTTCAGATTTTCCAGATGTATACTACTTCATTAGTCGATCGATGCATTATCGTAAAAGATAGCCTGTATAAATTGTAGTTTTAACAGACTAACAAGTGAACCTCACGAGCTGTAGATCGGCGGATTTCTAATTGGAAACATGCAAGTTTTGCCCCCATAGAGTGTTACTCCAAGGACATTTCTGGTTGCTGCGAATTCAACATTAGGGGGTGCAATTTGACTTTGAAATCCCCAAATTTCGTTATCCAAAATAACTTTTTAAACGATGAGACATGGAAAAAAGTTTTAATAGAGACTTTTAGCGTTTATGTAGCCCTTTTTCGGTGATATAGCTATTTATTACAGGGCGTTACAATAAGTATGAAACAACATAATGTTTGTCATATTTTTGATTGAATTTCAGAAATTGGTTATAATCAACTTTATTGGTAACGAGTATTCTATATAGACGCGAATTAAATATTTAGACAGGGTGTTCACAAAATTATGTTTTTTCATGTTTCTTTATTCTAATGAGATGCTGTATATGTTGTTATACGGCTGCGTTGCATGTTGAAAGCCAGTGGAAAATTATACAAGGTTTAAATGCCTATATTGTAGTTTTCGAAGTTAGACGCGTTTTGAATTCAAGGAATAAATTAACGCTCTGACAGGGGACAGGTAGAAAGAAAATGTAAATACTTGCAACTGAATGTTCTTTATATTTAGCATTATGTATATATTAATGGTTATATATAAACAAGTTACAGTTTGCGACTTGATGTTTTACTTGTCAGAAATAAAATACTGTTATCTATTTGTGCAGCTCGTAAGTATACCATAGAAAACTAATTGTATACTGGCAATAATATCATTAGTAATATCAGTTCATGCTGTATCTTTACCAATAACTTGGTATTATATTCCATCTTGGCTATTTTCTGGGGTAAATCAGTCAATCAGGTAACTCAAAACCTCTATCTTGTCACTTGTTTATTACACACTCCAAAACTGTGCACTGTAATACTGCAAACTTCTCCTAGACCTCTCACCACAAACTGCACTGGACGTACGTTTCAATAACAAAGCTATCATCATCAGAGAAAACACTGAATTATTCAGTATTTCTGCTGTTCACACATCCGTACGCCAAAAGTGACTATAATATTAATATTGCTGTATTTTTAGATACGTTGAAAGCACGAAGACTGTGCTTGTTGCTAGTTCAGTGTTTCTTTTTTAAAGTACATTGCCTTTCCACGGAATGATGCGGGACATTATTGGACAAATCCTTTGGTGCTCGTCAGAAATTTTTGAATTCACACGGGATACATAAAGTACGAAAATTCTTATGTCCTGTTTACATACTGGCGGCTGCACATTACTATAAGTGAGTTCAACTGAAACT